>CM041295.1:65713782-66083782 GCA_023052935.1 Piezodorus guildinii
CAAAATAAATGCTTGAGTCTAGTTGGAAGTTATCATAGATGGACGCCAATTAACCTATTACATTATCGTTTAAATGTGCCTAGCATTTCAACTTTTACTTATAAATTAACAATAGAATAAGGATATTAATTTATTTATAAAATATTTACTACGTATATTCGATACAAATATGTTTTGTTTCATGATTTCAGTGGAACTTTTCATGATAACAGAGTTTCAATCATCCTTTAAATTTACGAATGATAATAAAATAGTTTGTTTAAAACAGTAGGAAAAGTAACACACAAAAAAAAACTACACAATATAAATTACAATATTAATTTAAAAGTACATGTTTTGTTCTTTTGTGCGTGTAGCGCTTTAGTGATGTTTTGTTGTAATTACCAATTTCGTGTTTCAATGGGTTTTCAGAAGTTGTGGTTTTATCAAAATAGTTTTTGGTTACTGTGTAGAAATACTGTTTTAATGTTGAAATATTTAGTTCATGGAGCATTTTTGAAATTTTAGTATATCGCGGGTAGTTATTGATGATTCGCATACATATATTTTGTATTGTTTTTATTTTTTTGTAATTAGTATTGCAAGTGGAGCTTCAGACCGGCTAGTAAACTAACAATAGATTTTTTTTAATTCATGAGAAAATAGTAAGCATGAACACATAAGGGAAATCGTTAATTATTGTACAATCGATTTAACTTTAAAAGCTTACAAACATAGAGGGTAAAACATTTTGTTATTTAAATTAACTATGTTTGCATTTCTTATTATTTTAATTATTTGCCTTATTATTATTATTCGATTAGACCATTTGGAGATCACGATTTGAAGCACATTTCAACTTCTTATTTGTTCTTCTCCTCTACCAAGAAGCCTTCATCTGTTCAGAAAACCGCTGTTTTCGTTCTTATGTGTTCGACTTGGAAACAACCCTTCATGAAATTTTCTCCAAATATTTTTCTGTTTGTTATTTCTTCAATTCTGATTCCAGCCCGTTCGAGATCTTGTTTTCTTTCCTTAATCCAGGTTATAGCCGTTTTCATTTTAAACAGTTTGTGGGCTAATTTCTTGACCATCCTGTTTCCATCCATCCTCCGAACGTGCCCGAAATATTTTAACCTTCGCTTTCTAATGATTTAATCTATTGGCTCATTGTTCCGGTAAATTTCTTTGTTGCTTCTTAGCCTGTCCTGTCCTTCACTGTTCTTGGCTGGTCCCATAATTCTCCTTAAGATTTTTCTCTCGTTTGTAGGTTTTATTACAGTAGGTTCAGTGTGGTAATATCTGAATTCCAAGAAATACTCGTGCATTTTTCGTAATACGTTTGTCTGGTCCTTGCCAGTGCACTAAACATTTTATTTGCTCTTGATTTTATCGATATTTTGTCTAACACGTTTTCAGCGATAATTTCTTCCAAATATTCGAATTCTTCAACTTTTTCGATTTTGCCATATTTTGTCTCCACAAACTTCCTTCCTAAGGTATCGCTTGTCATTAGTTTAGTTTTTTTTTTATGATTGATAATAGTTGTCTTCTTATAATTATCGTTCTTTTTTTTTTTTTTTTTAGAGGCTATTTCATTTTTTTAATTGTTTTCCCTCTTGTACTGTACTTTAGCAGATTAATTTAAATCATGATTATTTGTACCCCTATGTAAAGTGTAACGTAGAGAAATTCAAGTATTTAGGTTCAATTATAACTAGAAAAAATGAAATCCAGGAAGAAATAAAGTCCCGGCTAAAGGTGGGAAATGCGTGTTATTATCCAGTTGCTATGTTACTTAGTTCGCGGCTTCTATCTAAAAACTTAAAGATTAGAATTTATAAAACTATTATTCTTCCAACGGTTCTTTACGGATGTGAAACGTGGCCGCTTACTTTGAAGGATGAACAACGGCTTAAGGTTTTCGAAAATAAGGTATTGCGTAAAATATTTGGTCCGAAGAGAGATGAGGCCACTGGGGAGTTTAGAAGGTTGCACAACGCGGAATTGCGGAACTTGCATCCTGTGAATATAATTGAACTGATTGCATCGCGGGGACTCAAATGGGCGAGTAAAGTTGTTGGGCTCGATGACGAGCGGATTCCGAGAAAGTTGGTATTTGCTGATCCGACTGGTAGGCGTCCGAAAGGTAGGCCGAAGCGGAGATGGGAGGATTGTGTTATGGCTGATCTCGGGAGCTTGGGCTTGAATGGTGAACATTGGACGAGTCTGTGTAAGCGGAATTTGGTGGTATCGGCATCGAACCTTCGGGTTCGCTTAGCCTATTATTATTATTATTATTATGATGTAAAGTGTAAAAAAGCCCAACCTGGCTTGAAAACTACCTTGTATGTATTGTAGAATACTCTGTTTTTGTACATATATTTGTTTATAAACATTCCATTTCATTTCATCCAAATTGATGGTGAGCAATCTAGATATGCTTTTTTTAGAGCATCTCAGAAGCAACGGCCCGCAATCGTAATTTTTTTTTATAGAATCGTTTGGAAAGGCTGGCAAATAAATTAATTCCCTTTATATTTTAACGTGTCCACTATTACTTTACTCTACATTTCAATAGTCCGTCAAGTATAATTCAATTATTATTTGCTCGGGGAGACTGGGATGTTTATGACTCTGGAATAAATTATCAAAATTTAAAGACTTTAGAGGAAGGGGGAATACTTAATACTTAACTGACTCATATCTCTATGACATAATAAATCACCTACACAATGCCTTTTCTCTCAACACTCTACATCTCAATGACTCATCCTCAATATCAATGAAATATGAAAATGCATACATTTTAAGCATATACAAAAAAATATGCAGTAAATTTCTAGGTATGCATAATATATGTTTATTATTAATCATGATTATATAGAGGGGTTACCCATGGCGTAGTGGCTAGCATAACAGCATTCTATGCCAAAGGTTACGGGTTCAAACCTGCGGATGGCCCTAGAATTTTTTAATGGGAGTACAAAATCCTTATTTATGCCGCCCTTCGGAGGGGATGTTAAAAGGAGGTCCCGAGCCTGTGCGATGTCAGGTACTCGTTAAAGATCCGATTTATGTTGAAAATACTATAGGATACATAATGCACAAAACGATGGATATGATAGAGCGAGGCATATGTAGCTGGCTTTATCAAAACTAACTTTTGTTTATCTCATACAAAATAATTCAGAATTTGTCACTTTGGTCAGGAAAGGCTATTTTCGAAATGTTTATTTGCACTGAAATGATTCGAAATTTAGGATTTCAAAGAATAAATGGAATTATAAAAAATAAGTGAAATAAACTAAAAATGAAAAGCCAAAAGTCCAGGTTATGGGTCAGTTATTTTCGAATGTATAAATTGCATCGTAGCTTGCTCAGAAGGAAATGGCAACTCTAGTCATTATCTATCAGCCAAATAAGTGAAATTGATGGCGACGTAGATAATGAATATGAGGCCATGTCAATTTTGTATTATATTATATTTTTTTACGTAATATAACTTTTTTTTTAATAAAAAAAAATCACTATTTTTTTATTAGTAAAGTGTGTATATATATATATATATATATATATATATTTTTTTTTTTTTTTTTCAACTGCATACAAATTCTAAGTGTGTATATATTCAATTCTTTCCAAAATGTACTAGTTTTAGATTTAATTTCATTCCAAAGCATACTAAAACATCTTCTATAAAGTATATTTTTTTTTTTTAATTTGTTTTATTAAGAGATAATACAATCTGCCACCTTCTGGGGCAATGAGTATTAGAGATAAAATAAATCATTCATACCATATGTACATAATAAAGTATATTAAAAAAAAAAAAGTTAACAATAAAATAACAATCCTAGATTTCATTGCAAAAATAATGAAATGAATTATTTCAACAAATAATTACTTAACATTTCTAAAATGGATAAAGTAACTACTGCAAATCATCGTCTTAATTTTAATATTCCTCCGACTTGCACTAACCTTTTTTTTTTTTTTTTTTTTTTTTTTTTTTTTTTTTTTTTTTTTTTTTTTTTTTTTTTTTTTGACATAATGGACTAACGATTTAGTGACCACAATATAGATACGTTTTGAAAGAAAATCCAAGATAGGATTTGACCCAAGCTTTTAAAAATCGCCTATAGTCCACAAAAGATTGTTTTAAGTAAATAACTAAAATTTATTAATGCAATATAGATACCTTTTTTTTAAGTTTTTGCAAATAGTTTTTACTACAATGACGCTCTCGCCGACTAGTTGGGAACCACTGTAATAATACAATGATATGTCAAGTTCAATTAAAATCGCTATTGTTGTTTTCGAAGAAAAAGTAAACAAGTTTAAATTCGATGATATAACGTGACATTAAGGTGAGATAATTTTGTGTGATTTTGCTGCTCAGATGGCGTTTACACAAACATGTCAAATCCAAATAAATCGAGAAGTGAAAGGGGTTATTCGTCCAACCTAGTCAATGTTTGTGACTTTTCAATTTGTTTGCGGAAATCATGTATGCGCTAGTGTTGCCTATACTCCTTTATATATTTTTTATGTATTAATTTTTTTTATCTTATCTTTTTTTTTTTATTTTATTATATACAAGTGACCGTCAAGACTTGACACCAAATCCTATATGGTCTTATCTTATCTTATTCTATCCTTTGCTTTCCCTTCTATTCTCCCAAGGAACCGCATTTCCATTGCTTAAGGTGATACAATATTGTGTAATTTTGCTGCTCTGAAGGCATATACACAAACATGTCGAGCCCAAATAAATCGAGAGGTTTCAGGGGTTATTCATCCAACCTAGTCAATATTTGTGACCAATCAATTTGTTTGCAGAAAGCATGTATGCGCTAGTGTTGCCTATACTCCTTTATATATTTTTTATGTATTAATTTTTTTTATCTTATCTTATTCTATCCTTCTTTGCTTTCCCTTCTATTCTCCCAAGGAACCGCATTTCCATTGCTTAAGGTGATACAATATTGTGTAATTTTGCTGCTCTGAAGGCATATACACAAACATGTCGAGCCCAAATAAATCGAGAGGTTTCAGGGGTTATTCATCCAACCTAGCCAATGTTTGTGACCTATCAATTTGTTTGCAGAAAGCATGTATGCGCTAGTGTTGTCTATAATCCTTTATATATTTTTTATGTATTAATTTTTTTTATCTTATCTTATTCTTTCCTTTGCTTTTCCTTCTATTATTCCAAGGAACAGTATTTCCTTATTAAGTCATGATTGGGATGAATATGTCTTTATATAGTCTTCTTGACTTGCTTGGACAATTCTTTTTTTTCCTAAGAAGCATTTTTTTTTAATGAGTGGAAGCAATTAAATAAAATAACATAATATAGGGCCTTTCATAGATAAATTATTTAAATTTTTATACTAATTATTGACTATTTATATTCAAATTTTTATTAATATAAAATTTTTACCGCCTGTAATTGGGCCTTGGCCTGTTGGTGGATGATGAAAAATAAAAATTACTGTGAAATATTACTTGTATAATATACTGTAGGATGTGTAACCTGTTTGAAGTAATGTCCATTTATAAAACGATTGGAATTTTTCTAGCTTTCTACTAACCATCCTGAAGTATGCGGGAGCCATGGTGAGTAATTACGCCAAGAAGAAAGTAAATAAAAAAATAAAATAAAAAACGGCATGGCGTTTTCTGAAGAATTTCCAAATAGGATAAATGTTGTTAGACTGAGTCGGCAGACGGGAAAGCGTTTTTAAACGATTTCAAGACCCGTGTTGGCTTGTAGAACTGCTTCTTCGAAGATGGCTTTACTGTGTACGTTGAACAGCAATGGAGATGATAAACAACCTTGTCTAATTCCTTGCATGATCTTGACTTCATCTGAGTTTCTTGTCTACTATAATTTTGGCAGATAATACAAACATTTTATATTTGTATTTATGTTTTAGTAATAAAGAGATCTGGTTCCATGTTCACATTGTATAGCCAATCATCCAGACATGAATAAAACGAAATACAATACATTTCCTTAAAGATAACTTACAATGGTTAAACCAGTATTTTTATAACCATACATTTCCTCTCTGAAACTTCTTAGACCACATCTAAATACTGGTGCTCTCTCTCTCTCTTTTTTTTTTTTTTTTTTTTTTTTTTTTTTTTTTTTATATATATATATATACAAAGCAAGCTATATAAAGTTTCCTCTTCTACGTTTTTATTTTTTATGCAATATTCCATACCTCTGAAATGCCTTAAATGCTGTTTCTTCTGATTTAAGCACAGCACTAAGTTGTATTAGATTCCTTATTAACAAAGACATGTTCAACGTTTCTTAAAATTATAAATCTATCTATTTATTTAATTTAATCCTCTACTCTTCTACCGCCAGCGGTGTGAGGATCCTTTTTATAGACCTTAATCCATAAATCTCTCTCTTGTATCAATCTTCCTCTCCTTCTCTATTCCAGACCCCTTCTGTCAAAGGCTTGCTGGATCGCGCCTTCCCAAATATTTCTCTCGGTCTTAGACCTTCCACCCTTGTCTCATATACAGCCTTTGCTACTCGATTTTCTGCCATTCTGGAAACATGGCCGAACCATCTCAGTTGGTGCTCTTCAATAATATCCAGAGCAGGTTTGACCGTATTGTTACGTTTCTCACTCGGTCTCTTCTGGTCTTCCCCTCCATTTTTCTTAGATATCTCATCTCCATCGCTTGTAGTTGGCTCTTGTGCTTTTTAGTCAGAGTCCAATATTCACTTGAATATGTGAGAAGCGGTAAGAAAGTGTTTTTATAGACTATGTTTTTTGACACTTCTTTTTTCCCGATGAATCCTTTCTTGAGGGAACTAAAACATCTGCTGGCCGCTTTTATTCTTTGATTTATTTCACTATCTATCTAGCCATGTTCATTAAGGTGAGCACCGAGATATTTAAAGCCCCTCACTTGCTCTAACCTTGTGTTATTTAGTCTTACCACCTAGGATTTAGAAACCTTAGGCCAACCAACCTCAGTATCCTCGCATTTGCCGACGACATGATTGTCTTTTCAAACAATTGTGGAAACCTCCAATTTAATGTACGCATTTTACAAGAATAGTTGGGAATGATGAATATGGAAAGAAACACAGGCAAAACCAAGATCATGACGATAGGGTAGGAAAAGCGAGCAGGGGGATCGATTCGTAAGACTGTTATCTATTTATATATTAGGGTATCTATCTATTAGGTAAGTAATTTCCTTCATCTATAAAATAACATATTTTAAATAATAATATGTTACTTATTATTTTGTCTTATTTAATTCCTGTAATTACTTTTATAAAAAAATTAAAATTATGGCTACATATAATTTTCTTTACAAATGGGTTTTGTGCATACAGTTGATATTTTAGTCAACAGAATTTATTTTGTAAACCCTAGATCTTAAAAATTGATATTCTAGCCCTACTCCCTTCGTCCACCCAAACCCCCCAAAAAATTATATTAACCTCTTGATTAAATTGATATGAACAGTTGTACATCAATTATAAATACTGCTCGTAGCATGATGATCATTTAAAGTATAATGTCCTGACATAATCGTTTTTATAAGACAAAATTCTAGTAAGAAATTTTCCATGCCCAACATAAGATGCAAATTTTATATTTACAAGATTATTCTACTTAAAATTAAAAAAAAAAAATTGAGGAAATCTCAAGCTCACAGCCCATGAACGTCGAAAGCATCAGTACTTGATTAGGCCTTACTGTTTCGGGATCAAAGGTTATTTGTAGGGATGCGGTCAATATCACGCTCCAATCACTTTGTTCGCTAAGTGAGCGCCATATAGAAATTCCTATCAAGCGGCCTTGCAGAAAAATATTTCCGTTAAGTCAAGACAGATAAGTATGGCGGGCAATATAAACACTAGTTAACCTCCAGGATGGATAAAGTCAGAATCTTTGGGCACTATTTCAAATATAATTAATGTTCTAAAAATGTAATATATTTAATTGCATTGAGGATGTATAGTCCACTGTAGGAACTATTATAGGTGGAATAGTCAGGAATCAGTAATTTTTTGAAAAGTTTTTAATTTTGCCAACGTTTCGGCCCAAGCTTGTGAGCCATCATCAGGGCTACAAACATCAGAACAAAAGAGATACATATCAATATGATAATGAAAATTTTCTTTTGAATGTAGTGACAATGATAACATTTGAAATAAAACAGAAAATATATACCAACATACTTAAATATTATAGATACAAATAATGATAATATGATACATAATCTGATGATGATAAGCATAACAAATTTTACAGAACTTTAGACTTTTAATAAAGAAGTAAAAAAACATATATATAAACGTACCATTACTGAACCACGTCCAAGCATGAACTGAGGAAAACCATAAACATAGGTAGTATGGGGAGGGGTTCATGTAAAAACCCTGAAGGTTTTCCCCTCTAAGTGTAAATACTACAGCTTATCATTGTTTTGAAAAAGTTTTACAAAATTATATAATGAAAAAAAAAACAAAATAATATATCCGTATGTACAATAAGGCTCAACATTTTTAACAGAAAATTATAAACACTAGAATCTGAGGTATTTAAAAAATCCATGAGGTATGTAACAAAAAATAAAATAAAATAAATAAAATAACAAAAACAAGAACCAGAGGTGTTATAAACAAAAAGATAAATATACAGTAAATAAATAAAATATACATTACACAAGCAATTTGTACAATAAAGTGATAGAGTTATTATTTAAGAAGACAGAAGATGTTAGCATACGAGGGAGAGATTATCTCTTTGTCAGTTTATTTAATTGCGTTATAAATAGTAGAAGTAGCTTTAGAAAAATAATCATAAAAATATGGTGAGCACAACACACGACTTTCACTTACCCCCGTAGTTAACTTAGTAGAAAATACAGTTAGAGATGAAAAAAATTCTGGTGCGGGCAACAGAGGACTTTAACTTACCTCGACTGTTAAAATCAATTTAAAAAATATTAAATATACTTCAATTTGAAAAATATTCTGAGTTGATTTTAATAAAACGTGTATTCATTATCGTTGGAAACATATGAATTGGATTAAATAATATAACTACATTAAATTGTTAATCAGTAATAAGTTTATTCCCTATTCGTCACTTTATATTACCTTTTACAGCTTTGTGTATGAGATAATATTTTTTTCTAAAATCTTTCTCTTTCAAGCGGTATATTATAACTCTATATTACTGTTCTTAATATAAAAAAAAAACTGAAAAATTACATAAAAAAATAATTTTTCTCTTTTATCCTTTAGTTGGTCATCAAATTCGTCCAAATTGTATTTTTAGCTGTACTTCATCAATGTCATTAAGAATATATGATTAATCGTTTGGAATGTACAAAATTAAAGGTAGTTTAGAAGAAGAAAATATCGTCATTTAAGCCCTATCAGACAGCTTTAATCAGAATAAAACCTACATGATATTAAAGCCCATTAAATTTTACATTAATAAAGGAAGTTTAATCAAATTCGGGAAAATCTTAAGAAGGTGCAAAATGCATAGTATAAAGTTGCTCTTTCTGGTTAGCCGATTTTGATGAAAAAGTTGCTGTAACATCTCGAGCGTATAGTTGTCTTAAATATGGAATTTCATATACGTCCGACTTTCCGTTTTTGTGGTAAAATTAATATAGTTTTATCAAAATTTTACTCGTTTAAAGTCAGTTTTATACATTTAAAGTCACTTGTATTTAAGACGTTTCGAAATTATAATGTTGGAAACAGCCCTATAGGAAAAAAAAATTGGTATGCTATGTTATAGAAACTCAATTAAGTTGGGCAGCTTCATTTTGTTTGTTAATAAAGTGTAAGAAATACATTTTTGACAACCAGCTAAATTGGCCCAAAAATAAATTAATGAGAGATTTTAGCGTTTCGTATAAAATTTCCTAAAACGAAAATAGTATCTTTTGAAAATCATCATATCAAAAACAGACAAAACTCCCAAACTTTGTAGAGAACCGCTTCCATTAGTATAAAGAATACTGAAGTTATAAATTAAACTGACTTTTGAAATGGGGTCTTAAAAGTGAAATTTAACCTGCGTTTGGGAGTCACAAACAGACCTCGCAACCATCCCATCAACCTCTATTTTCTCTGTGTAATAATAAAGGTTGTATTTCATAACGGAGGAAGGGAATGGGGAAATATAAAGGGTGATATCCCCCGCAGGCAGTAAATTAAAAAACAAGAGAGGGAACAAAAAAAAAAAAAAAAGAGAGAGAGAGAGAGTGTGCCAGTGCTAAATAGATCGCCGGAGGAGTAATTAAAAAGTAGACATGGCAGGTTTAAGGGATTGAGAGGGTTGGATAGTAAATGTAATTAGATTTGGGGTGGGATCATGGTTTAGGGAGGGCGGGGGGTGATCATTGACCAGTGTCTTGCGGGGTTGTCATGACAACCAGGGCCTTGACCAACCCTTCTCACCCTCTACCCCTCAATACACCCCCTTCTTACTTTCCCTTTTATTTTATTTTTCCCATCCAAGGGTCGAGGCAATCTTGGGATTTATAAATTGCCAAGGTTGGGATACTCGATTCTTAGGGAATATCCCTTCGAAGAAATAAAAACAAAAACACTGGAAATGTAATATCTTCATATTTTCTCAAGGTTTTCAGTTACATGGTATCATAACGGAAGTTTAAAATAATATTCTATTTGATTTATTCAATTTATTAACGCACGAAAAGGACTAATTTTACTATTTCAAAGGATATGCCCAATTTTCATATTTTAAGGACTGTTATAATTTTTTATTTTAAGTTAAATTCGCCATTCTCGTTGAAAGGATTCCTAACAATTGACAGATATCGTAACCAGGATACGGTTCGAAATGGAGAACCACCATTTTTGACTCGATTCTCCTTTAAAAAGGATACGAATAATATAAAAGTATAACTTTGGGATTCCTCTTCTGGCTATACCAAGTTTATAATATTATAGAGGTACTCACAACGTTTGCTATAGTATGCTATTTGTGCTAAACCCATCAGTTTTATACAGGAAATAACTGTAGAAACACGACGGGTTTAGCAAAATAACACAAATAGCATGCTATAGCAAACGTAGTGAGTACCCCTTATATACATAATAGATAGCAAATAATTTATGCTTAATAATAATATGCAAATAATTTATATATATATATATATATATATATATATATATATATATATATATATATATACATATAAAATATATATATATATAATATATATATATATATATATATATATATATATTATATATATATATATATATATATATATACATATATATATATACATATATGTGTGTGTGTGTGTGTGCATAAAGTAATATCCCTACCTTAAAAAAATTAAGATAAAAATTGAAGAAAATAAAAATTTAATAAGGAATAAAAAAGCTAAATAGTTTACCTTAACAAAGGCACGGTAGATTGATATTCTAGGAAATGGATAAATAGTTGATGTTTGAAGACAGTTAAGGATTGAGATGAACGAAAAGACTTTGGTAAGGAATTCTAGAATAAAGAAGCACGAATGACAAAGGATGTCTTGAAGAACGTAGTTCTATGAGAGGGAATGAGTAGGTTTAAGGGCTGGGATCTTATGTTGGAGTGGACAGAGGAGAGTGGGGTGACTATGTTGTAAATACATAAATAACCAAAACAATTTTTATATGATCTTTAGCTTTCCAACGGTACATTAATCAGGTATATTACCATTATTAATAGCTGAGGAAAAAAAAAAAACACAACAGAAATAGGAAAAATATATCTATAGTTTTATCTTTTAATCGGTTCTCAAATTCTTTGGTATTTCGTTATTCACGCTTGTTTTATCAATACCAACAAGGAAAAATGGCAATCTACAACAATCACTTAAGGTTATGTCATAATATCTATAGTTTTCCGACAATATATTATATATTACAATCATCTTGCCAAAAAAAAAACCAACGTGTAAAAATATGTCTGATGTTCACTTCATCAATTGTTTCATATTTATCCATGATTTGTCAAAGTTAACATCGATAAACGATTAATTATTAGATACAAACAAAATTAAATGAACTGCATAGGAAGAAATTTTAAAAATTGATGGTTTAGGCTCCTCAAACTATTTCAAGGAGGATTAAACCTACATCAATTCTAAGCCTATTATATATCACATCAATGGGACGAGTTTAATTAAAATCGCTAGAGTCGTTTTCGAGAAAACGTTCAAAGGTGCAATCTGCATGGTGTAAAGAAACTCTTGATCGACGATTTTTGTAAAAAAAAGTTGAATAAAAACACACACACTAACCTTTTAGCATACATTGGTCATTTGAACCTAGGGGACCCCTTCTAAAAAAATTATTTCCATTAAAGACACAAATTGAAAAATTTTCACAATCGCAATACTTTCCCTTACTCTAAATTTTATATACAGGTAAGTGAAACTGAAAATGTATAGAACCATTATTGTAGAATTTTAGATGTTTAAAAATTTTTTTACAAAAAAGTTAGTGATGAACATAAAAGTTTTCGAGATATTCATGAAAAACCTATAAAAATATAAGCTCTATTTGCTTAACCTCCTCCCTCGGAAAAATCCGAAAAGGAAAGCTTCAAAAATTGTTTATCAGTTATGTATAATGAACAATTTATAACAAGTTTCAGCTTTTTTTTTTTCGGTACTAATAAAATTGCTTGAAAACGTAATATTATAGCTTGCATAAAGACGATGTGCAGAAGGGAAAGAGACGGTTCCCAGCTAATAGATGTATTGCATCATTATTAATATTCAACAAATTAAAAAAAAATTAAAAAAAATCAAAAACCAGCCGAACTAAAATGAAATACAGCTATTCAGGTCAGCAACAATAATCAAGCAATTCTCTTGCTAAATAAAGTCTCAATTTTGTATCAGTTTTTTTAGTTTCACTTCAATACATATAAAATATATAGTGAATGGAAAGTATTACGATCGTGCAAATTTTCGAATTCGAGTTTTCACCGGCGAAGGGTAACCTCAGTCTAACGTTCTGCAAAAAGGTGAGTGTGTGTAAATCTAGTTCGAAAACGAATAGTTGTATTAAATAGAAATTTCATTTTTAAAATTCCTTAATCCTTCGAAAATTCTAAATACTCCTTATTTCGTCATAAATAAACTCATCCATAAAGACCTTAATGTTCTCTATATTGCTGATTTGGCCTGAACCAGGTACCACTCCTTTCATGGCAAACTCCATATCCAATCTAACCCACTAGTTTCAATCTTTGCTTCCATTACACTACAATCCCTGATAATCCTCCGAGGCATATGAAAATAAGATAACCCCGGGACCTTCTAGTTTAGTATAGTTTTTGGAGAGTTGCCAATAGGCAGTATCCCTACATATAAATCATGACAGTACATCTTGTATCACAATTACTAAATGTATTTTATTATACAGTTGTGAATATCAATATATATATATATATATATATATATATATATTATATATATATATATATATATATATATATATATTTAAAATATTATAAGCCTGAGACTTCCTTTTTAATCGAACAGCAAGAATCACTTTATACTAGGCATTTTGCACCTTTTCACCTTGCACCTTCTCGGTATATCTTGTTAAATTTAATGAGCTTTAATATCATGTAGGTTTAATTAAGATTGAGATAGTATGTCAGGTCTTAAATGCCGAAGTTTTTATTTATTTTTCCTGTAAAGTACACTCAGTTTTGTAGATTTCCAAAACTTAACCATGTAATCTTGTAGGCATAAATAAAAAACGGTTAAGTACACAAGGTGAATGACTTGGATAATCAAATAAATAATTTAAGAACAAAAATATGTATTTAAGTTTTTTTCTTCCGAACAAAAGAATTGTAATATTATAGATGTATAATATACCGTTGGAGAGCTGAAAGTTTTAGAAAATGTTTTATCTTATACACTATTTTGTAAATGTTAATAGAGAGTGATGAAAAGTCGATAATTCTGACTGACTGTTGTAGATAATAATATAATATATTATTTAATAAAACACTTGTTTTATTAACTCTTTCACACATTCACGCCTGCGCTGGCCACCGGTGGGCCGCACTAGTCTGGCTCATGTGACGGCGCGTACCACCGGTAGCCTAAACTAGTATATCCTATCGGGCGGCGTTTACCACCGGTTTTTATTTCTATATCATGTTATCTATTATTTATAAGTCCAAAAATTAATTTAAAAAAACAAAACATTTTCACTGCCTTTCGAGTTAACACTTACTGACAGAAATCTGTGATCAGCATGAAAAAAACGCACGAATTACACAAATTATTAGATAATCACTCACAAGAATGTTAACAAATTCACAACCCGTATACAGGTCTGAACAGGCAATTATTGACGAAAACCAGGTTAAATTCGAGCGCCCCTCACAGAACAGACATTGAAAATCGGTGCCGGTATGAAAAACCTTTTTCCATCTATAACTGTATTTAAAAGTTTTTGTATGTAGAAGGTAATGTTTAGTGAAGAACAGGTCATAAGCTTAAGTGATTATTGCACATAGCAATGTTATATAGTAATATTTTTAAAAATATAAAACATGCGTTTCCAACGAAACATAAAGTGATTCTTTAATATTTTTAAAAATATTTTCTTTATTTCATAGTTCTTAAATTCATTTTATCAGTTAAGTGAAAATCGTGTATTTCCTGCAACAGAATTTTATCTTTCCTCTACATCCACAGAATTCCAAAAAGCAATATCCGTACAATTTAACATGTTTATATTCAATCCACAGTTAAAAGAGCACGGAATATCGAATGGAAAGGTAGTCCGTTTTCTTCGCTGGAACACACTGGACGTAGAAACTATTTTTTTTTTTTTTTTTTTTACCTTCGAAGGTCTCCTCTTCCCGTGACTGGGATTGCTACACGAGTCCGATAACAGCCCATCTGCACCAGTGAATAAACATCATTTCCTCCCTTCTTGGGCTGGAAGCGAAAAAGAGCCTGGAAGGAAGGGAGAGGGGGCGAATCTGGATTCTAGTTCAATTCAGCTGAATCGATGGCCAATGGAGATGGATAAGAGACTTGATATAATTAGCTTTCTCAGTTCAGCGGTTGATTTAGATGATAGATTATTTAGATAGAGAATTACAAATGTAAACAAGGATCAGAAGTACTTTAGAGTATTAAAACTGATAATAAATAGAAATTACGAAGGATTTAGTAAGAGGCAAACGCTGTATATTTAATTTACATCTTTTTATTTCTTCAGTTTTTCCTCAACAATTAGATTCTAATACAGCAGCGGATGACCCGTTTAAAATCTTTTGATTTCTATCAAAATCCTTACAAGAAACAAATAGAACATTTAGTGCAGTACGTAAATATCTATTGTAATTTCCAATGCAATTCACATTAAATTTTTATGATAGTTCCTCAGAATTTAGTATATATGGAATTCAAACTTTAAATATATCAAAAATTAATTACTAAGGACACCTTTGACAGAGAAGTGGCCTGAGGCCCACAAGTGAAACAGAAACGTTTATGCCTTAACAGGAGATTGAAACTATTGTACTCTATTCTTCATAAACGATACCTACCTTTTAAAACCATTAAGGACATAAGCATCTCAAATTTTAGGAATCGCTAAAAAGACTCACATTAAAAAAATAGATTTTTCAATCGAAAACGTCGAGACTAATAAACACGCTCACACTGGTACGTCAGTAACAACACTTACACACCTACATATACCTACTGATCAAGACTAAATTCTTACATCATACAAGAGATTCCATGACAAATTTCGCGGATATTACATCATTATTCAAAAAATAGCCACAACGGACATGAACTCGCCAGAAGAAGGCTGAAAAGGAGCTGGTTAAGGGATCTCCTTGTTTAAAACTTACGATCTTCACGTTAGGAGGAAGTGCCGCTGGGTACTGTATAACCACCAACGGTGTAAGCACCCTTTTTATAGATCTTATTCCATAATTCTCTCTCCTATAGCAATCAATCTTCTCCTTCTCCATTCCATAACTCTACAGGTTACCTGAAAAAATAGTACTATCTATTTTCTACAGTTGGAGATCAAACACAATCATATTTATTCATATTTATTAATGAGTAAATTAACAAACTCACAAAACAGAGGAATAAGTATTGGAATTTCGTCATTTGTGCCCAGTCACACTACTTGAATGAGGATAAAACCTACATGATATTAAAGACCATTTAATTATACATCAATTTAACTAGTTTACTCAAAAGGCATTTTTGAGACAACCGTAAAAAGGTAGTATAAACTCGGTTTTTGTTTGTCGATTTTGGGAAAAACGTTGCTGTAACATCACAGATAAATATTTGTCTTAAATACAAAATTTTAGTATCATAAGAATTTTCGCCTTTGTGCTAAGCCTACTATATACATATACAAGCCTTTTAGCGGAATTTTGTAAGCAGTGAACCATAAAATTGAAAGTAGCAATATTTTCTCGAACTATACTAATAGAGTTCATAAAAATAAAATAATAAACCCTTCTTCGACCAAATATTTGTAATATTTTTTCTTTGATGTAAAATATAATTAATAATCAAGTATAGTTCATTGTTATCGACCGTCATTAGCCATCTTCTAGCCAATTGCTGGATCCAATGCTGGTACCATTCTTTGTAATGGATGCCATAGAACTCATGGACCGCAATGTCAACTTCCGTAAAAATATCAATTTTTATCCAATGATAAAAGAATGGGCCATGGATCGAAGCAAGTAAAAACCCGATGGAGCGAGGTCTGGTCTATATAGTGGATGAAATAGGGATCCGAACCCATGGAGTTCTTTAAACATTTCTTCTTTGCTTCGACGGAAAGTGTGAGCTGATTACTTGAGTAAGTTCGCGAAGGACCAGACTACAGCTCTTTTTTTCACCTTCTCGATGAGGGTATATAGCAAATAACAGTATTTTTTGACACATCAACTCCCTGGTAAGTTCGCGGGTACTTTTGGACGGATTTAGCTCAACAGCTTCTAGCAGAACCTCATCAATTCCCATTAATGGTCGCTAGGAGCCCCTTCTAACGTTGTATCTACACTGCTAAATTTTTCAAACCAACGCCGCACAGGGCGCTGGTCAAGAACACTTCCGTATTTAGTTCTCTGTGTTTAACGAGTTCTTTCAGCGGCTGTAAAATGTTTGTTCAGTAATGTCTTAAAATGACGAGCATTTCATAGGACACTGTCATGTTTCTTCTTCGAAAAAAAAAAAAAATTAAGGGTTATGAGGCTTCTTTTGAAGAATTCGAAAGTGATTGAACAATCTTAGAGAATGTTCTAAAGAGGTTATTAAGTATTTGTAGGTATAGGATAGGATTAAATTATTTACAGTCCTTCGAAATCTTGAATTTGATAAAACGGTTATTATTTTTTTATACAGTTAATTATTTCATATATGGATAAGTAAAAGTAATATGATATTTCCCTGTATATATTAACTTATTGATGTTTTTCAATGCAATTTAAACGGATAGAAATAAACTCTGAAACTGGACATTTAAGGATACGTATCGACGGGGAAGAAGTTGAGACAAGCCATTGCAATTACATCTGTTCCCCCCTTGGAGAGTTACAAGCCTTTCATTAGATCCTCAACAGTTGGAAAGACTTAAATGACTTCCTTTACAAACTTAGTTCTAGGCTAAGTCTTGGGGTGCTAGTTCAAGTGGAAAAGGCAAGCGACACACAGGGAGGAGCGATATAGGCAATGGACTTTATACCAGTATTTACACTGAAATTAAAATGTTTCTCTTTTATTTATTCATTAGATTTCTTTATAATACAGTATACGTTATGAGTTTTAATCCTTGTTAGTTAGTAGAATAGAATAATTACTGAATACATAAATTTACAAATACACATGCTTAGCAATGACTGGCTGGTCGAAGGGTATTAATAATTCCATTAAAACGACACTAATACATTAAAAAATATTATAGCAGTGGTTATCTACATATAAAAAGCAAATATACATAAACATAAACCATTCAACTTATAACTGAGCCTAATAATGTCCTTCGTTATAAATACTATTAACTATACTTACTAGCATCATAAATTATAAAAGATACCGTTTTAGTTTGTAAAAAGAAACATTACAAGACAATATCTATCTATCTATACTTTGGCTCTACAGCCCCTGTAGGACTTTGGCCCCTGACATTATCCTCTTCCAATCGTCTCTGTCAGCTGCATGTCTCCTCCATCTCCTCACACCAACCTGGCTCAGGTCCGCCTCCACGTCATCAAGCCATCTCAGCCGTCTTCCTTGCGTTCGCCTTCCCTCTGGCAATTGGTATAGGTGTCTTTTCGTTGGCGATACTCTGGCATTCTTTCAACGTGGCCAAGCCACCGTATTCTTGCTATCTTAATGAATATCACTATGTCTCTTTCGCCATATATATCCATTAGTTCCTGATTTTCCTGGATCTCCATTGTCCCGATTTGTTAATTGAACCATATATTATCCTAAATACCTTTCTCTCCTATACCCTAATGATTTTTTCATGTTCTTGGGTTAAGACCTACGTTTCGCTGCCACATGTCAGTCACCACAGGCCTGACTATTGTCCGGTATATCATTAATTTGGCTTTACGCGAAAGATTTCTAAAATGGAGTAACTTCCGAAGTGTATGCCAACAACTACCAGCTGCCAGTTTATCTATTCTTTGATTATATATCGCTATAACAACTGGTCCTAGATATTTGAATATGTCTACATTGCTGAAATTTCGACTACACACCGAAATGTAAGGATTCTCCCGCCTATCTCTTTTAGAGGATTTCATTTATTTGGTATTTCCTGCATTGATCTCCAAATCGAGTTTACTCGCCGCTTCCTGAAACTCCTGAAAAGCACCAGATAACGACATCATCCGCGTAGGCCATCTGCTGCGTTAGTCTGTTCATTATTGTTCGTCCTGATGGATCTCGCCGCCAATTCCAATCCCCCTGTCTTAGGCCATTAGCCACTTCGAATTCTTTGGATAAGTGGTCCTGAATCTTCACACAACATTTAGTATTAAATAAGGTCATTTTAACAAGCTCCACTTGTTTCAGTGGCACTCCTAAAGCTTGCAAATTTGTAAGAAGTTCTGCTCTATCCATTCTGTCATAGGCCCCATTAAAATCCATGAAAATATGGTGCAGATCGATGTTGAACCCATAGGCCTTCTCTAACATTATCCTCAAAGAGAACATATGGTCAATAGTTGACCTGCCAGGCCTGAACCCGCATTGGTACTCAGCAACTAGTCTTTACACCCATGCGATTATTTTTTTGTTGATCGCCAGCGATAGTATTTTGTTGATCGCCAGCGATAGTATTTTGTAAGCGACACTAAGGAGAGCTATACTTCTATAATTGCTAAATGATAATCTTTGACCTTTTTCGTATAAAGGGCAGATCAGTGCGGTATTCCTGGGGCATTCGTTCATAAGTCCAGATGTCATAAATCAGTCACTTTTTTACCTCCAAACTTAATTAAGTATCTCTGCTTCAATCTGATCTATGCCTGGTATTCTATTATTATGGAGTTATTGTATTATTTCAACAATCTCTTCCTTGTCTGAAGGGATTTCTTCATCTACATACTCTTGGGATTGGGTGCGATACATCCCCCCTTCTATTTCATGATTCACATTTACTCGTGGGTTGAGAAGTTCCTGAAACTGCTCGGTCTATTTGTCAAGAACATTTGTCCGATCTCCAACCAAATTTCCAGCCTGGTCCTTACAAAATTCTAGCCGGGGTTTGTAGCCTGGCAAGAAAATACAACAAAAATGCAAAGCTTACAAACTATATTATGGATGTATGGTCAACTGTTGAAAGTATAATAGGCAGAACTAATCAGGAGCCAGTTTAGTAAACATTTTAATTTTTCTGACGTTTTTAATAACGTTCTAAAAATTAAATTAAATGAAGAATTAATCTACAATCTACTATAAGCAATAGGATGTACAATAGATTAATATTAAAAAAGTTTGCAAAACTTCAAAATGTCCCTAGAGACCGAAACGTCATGAAGTTTCTAATGGAAATAAAGTATATCCATTTGGACTAGCTTTATAGTATATATCTTTAAAAAAGTTTTATATAGATTTTTTTTTTAACTACAATCTTTAGCACCCCAGTACCTTCTGGGAAAATAAAATTCAACCGGAAAATATTTTTAATTTGGTTGTCTATCAAATTCATTAAGATTTGTATACATTTTATATTGCTGATAACTATGTGAGATGGTTAATCATTTTAAACAACTAAAACTAAAGATACATTAGAGGAAAGCATTTGATGAATCGGCATTTAGGCCTTATCAGACTGTTTCAATGAGGACAAATAGAATAGACAATGCAATAATACATTTATATAACTAGTTCCTTCAAAAATATAGTTAAAGCAGTTTTCGATTGTGTAGAAACAATGAGCAAAAGCGATAACATAGAGGCGATGTTCGTGAAATATTTGCTCAAATATCCCAGTAATATAATTATCTGAATAAAAACATTTTATTGACTTAATACATATCATAGCCATGAAGTCTGACCCCCTTAGTGTTAGTAGGAATTAGTTTTAGAAATAAAATAAAATAAATAAATAAGTATAGTATAAGAAGACAAAAACAAAAATATTTTTTTATAATAAATATTATAAATATTTTTATTATTTCAAATATTTTCATATTTTAAGTTTTTCTATATTTTAAATATATTTTAAATTTGATCTAGATATATTTTATATCAATATATATCAAACTTTTTTTATATCAACATATATGAAATATATTTTATATCAATATATATTTAATATATTTTATATCAATATGTATCAAATATATTTTATATCAATATATATCACATATATTTTATATTAATATACATCAAATATATTTTATATCAAATATACTTTATATTATTTATATCAATATATATATATATATATATATCAAATATATTTTATATCAAATATACTGCATATCAATTATATTTTATATCAATATATATCAAATATATTTTATATCAATATATATCAAATATATTTTATATCAATATATATATCAAATATATTTTATATCAATATATATTAAATATATTTTATATAAATATATATCAAATATATTTTATATCAATATATATCAAATATATTTTATATTTGATTAAGAAATTTGTATAATAAATGTCATAAATGAGATATCATAAACGAATAAAAAATACATGTATACTAAAGTAAAGTTACTTTGTAGAATATAAGTAAAACAAATAGCAAATAACGGAGATTACAAACACGCATGTGGATACAAATAATAATAATATTTAAAAGAGACCCAAATTGTGAATAAATTCACGTACCCCCACGGGCATATGAGCACGCGACTGACCTAAAGCTGAGTACACGTATTTATTGAGTCACAAATACTTACAAAAATAAAATATTTTGTTGAACTGATCAAGTTTTCTTCTACCCAACACACATTCTAGAGATAAATCATCTGTGGTAGCCTATATATGGGTATGTATGTATTTCCTTCTATGAGTTTTGTGAAACAAACACTCCACTATCAAGTGCTTTAAATAAATTATTAATAATTTGACCGCACCACTTGCAGACTTCGTTTGTATTTATAACGTAAGTAATGTTCCCAAGAAGCAATATTAGATGGTTACAACCCGATACTCTTAAACGGCTTCCCAACGTCCGTAAATTTCTTAGAGGTATCATAACATTAAAATAATTTTCTAGATAATAATATGATTATCTGATACATGTAATTTCAGTTTCTAAGCTACCTGTTTGACAACAAAAAATCTTAAAAAACATTATTTCCAATACTCGGAAATATTATATTCATATAATGTCTTAAGTGACACTACTTATGAAGGAAAAGGTGAAAATTTGCAGTAGCATCTCGGGTATTCCTTCACTCTGCATTTCATATTTAAGGAAGTAAAATTAAAACATTTTCCTTACATTAAAACAACAAAAATCTATTAGCAAGTTATCATTTAGTAAAGATTATTAAATTTATGTATAATAAATACATAAAATATTTAACCATTGTGGATGTAATTTGTTGACCGTTGAGATTTACTGGAAGGAGTTAATCCGGTTGGCGGTCATTAAATGAAACAACTAAATAGTTTCAACTAGAAATTAGAAATAACATATAAACAAATAAAATACGGATTTTGGATCAAAGTTACAGTTAGACCAACAATAGCTCTATTAATGTTTTTATATGTTTATAATAGTTTTTGTTCTATTATAATAAAAGAAATAATATAAAAATTTGGTGCGGGCAAAACACGACTTTCAACTTTAGGACAAAGTTTAAAGAATTATATTCAGTTTCGATAGAAACATATATTTTAGATAAAATAATATAATAATATAAATTTAAGTACATAATCCGTCACTTTGCATTACCTTCTGCAACTTTGTAAATAAGATAACAGTTTTTATAAAATCTTATGCTTTCCAACGGTATATTGGACATCTATATCACTATAAATGAATATTTTTGCTATTCACTCCTTTGTTGCTATTTATTTGGCCATCAAATTGTTCAATTAGGGTATTTAGTCGATGCGATTAAGATGATATGGTTACATTTTTGGGATCTACAAAAGTAATAATAATAATAATAATAATAAATCGGCTGGAAGAGTGGAGATCGAAAGCACTACACGGAAGATTTTATCATCAACTCCAGCAAACTGAAATCGACAAACCATCTTCTACTCACTGGCTGGTCAAAGGAAGTCTCTTCCCAGAAACGGAAGGCTTTTTGATTGCTATTCAGGACCAGGTAATAGCGACTAGGTCTTACTGCCTACACGTCTTGAAACAGCAAAATGAATCTGACAGATGTAGGCTCTGTGCTGGCACTTACGAGTCGATTCAGCACATCACTGGAGGATGCGGCGCGCTGGCCGCGACAGAATACCTGAAGAGGCACGACGATGTTGCTAAGATATATCATCAGGCGATTGGTGTACAAAGAAAGTTATTAAATGAATCAATGCCAAATTACCAATACAAACCTAAAGAGCTCCTTCAAAGGGAAGGTATAAAAATGTATTGGAATCAATCATTTATAACTGATCACACGGTGATCCACAACCGGCCTGACATCGTACTGATTGATACCAATAAGAAAAATGCAGAGCTAATTGATGTAGCTGTCCCAAATGATGGCAACACTAGTTCAGTATGCGCAGAAAAAAATCGGAAGTATCAAGCTCTAGCAGCTGAACTAAAGGAACTGTACAGGCTGGATAGTGTCATTGTAAGGGCGATTGTAATATCCAGCAATGGTTTGATACCGAAGTCCACTTTGGAAGCCACTGAGCGGCTGGGCCTATCTAAAGCTGTTATAAATGAAGCCCAAAAAGCTGTATTGCTGAACACAGCTAGAATTGTTAGGAGTCTCCTAAATATATAATACTATTTAACTAAAAGCACCTGAAGTGGTTGGAGTTCATCTCCCCCTCTGCAGGAATATTCCTTGATAAGAAGTTTTGCTAATAAAATGGAAATAATAATAATTATATATGAAGTTGATGCCATAGATTTTCCGGGTATAATATCTGGTTTATTTTATTCATAAAGTGATGTGCAATATGTCTATTTATTTTGTTTTATTTTTTATTTAAATTCAAAGGTTATGAATTTGCTATATTTATGTTTTATTTAACGATTACTTTGTGCCCCTAAAGTGTTTTTTCTTTCTTAGTTTTGTAAAGTTATTTCAAAAATATATGCTTTAATTATTTTACATTTGTAATTTCTGTAATTCTTTTTTTTTTTTTTTTTTTTTTTTTTTGTATTTGTGCTATATGCACTGTATTAGCCAATTACTTCTGTATGGCGATAGCCCCATCAACCAATAAATATTATTATTATATTTTTACTAGAAGCATTTCAACGAGATTCAATTAGTGTTATATAGAATCTTTAAATAATAGTTCAAAGGTTCTCTAGATGCAAAAACAATTTAAAGCTTATACCAATCCTTTTTAACAGGAGCTCTCGAGAAAATAAAATTTCATTGATGAAGTAGATAACGTGTGAATGCACTAGAGAAAAAAATAATCAGAGATAATCACTATTGGAAAAGTCACTTTTCCGAGTATTCGAGAGAGGTTTAATAAATTAGTGGAAAAGCCTATTTCGCAATTAATCTCATTTGTCCAATAGACAGGGGCCAGATCAAAGAATCCAGTCATTAACCTTCAAAAAACGAAGGACCATTATCCTCAACTGCCTCATTCATCAAGCCCTGACGTTATTACTTTTAATTATCCTGAATAGAGGATAATTAACTAATAAACTCCTTAAATAATTATAAAACTTTTAATTAAATAAATTTTTATTTTTACTTTTACTTACATATATCTTAAGCATACACATAGGGACAATATAACGATTATGAAAAAATTAAAATGAGTTATCTATGGAAATATCCGTTCTAAGATCCCTGGTTCCAAAAAACTATATTTCATTAAAAAATTCTAAACGTGAAATTAGGTAAAGTTTTTAAAAAGGATATACTTAATAATAATAATAAAAGTGGATACAATTAGTTGACCGTTGAGAATTACTTAAAGGAATTAGTCCGGGTGGCGGTCGGTGAATGAAACAATTAAGTAGTTTCAACAGTTTAGTTTTTGCCAACGTTTCGACCCCCATTGTGGGTCATCATCAAGGCTAAAAAGATACAAAAAAGATAAATTTAAAATAAGATTAAATATACTATTTTAAAAACTATTGCGCTAGAGAATGTCAATATTATAACATAAAAGGAACTAGATGTGTAAATAAATCAATTAATTAAATTACAAAAGTATAATAATGAGAGGGCTATAAAGAACAGATAATGATTAAAGATAATGTAAAAATATATAAGAAAAATTACATGAAATAAAAAACATTGTTCAATGTTTTTTATTTAAATTATTGAATGGTTATTATAATAAATTATTGAATAATTATTATTATTATTGAATAATGTTTAAACATTTTTCTATGTTTTTCATTTCATGTAATTTTTCTTATATATTTGTACATTATCTGCTCTGTATAGCCCTCTCATTATTATACCTTTGTCATTGGAATTTAATGAATTGATTTCTTTACACATCTAGTTCCTTTTATGTTATAATATTGACATTCTCTAGCGCAATAGTATTTGTAATCTTATTTTAAATGTATCCTTTTTGTATCTGTTTAGCCCTGATGATGACCCACAATCGGGATCGGTTGGCAAAAAATAAACTGTTGAAACTAATCAATTGTTTCATTCACCGACCGCCACCCGGACTAATTCCTTTTAAAAATAATAATAATTTCTTAATTTATCCTTGGACAGGCCCGAACCAGGCATCAATCTTTCCATGACAAACTCCACTCCCACTCTAATCCTCTAGTTTCAATCCTTGCTTCCTCTTCAACTCCTGACAATCCTCCGAGGCGTCTGAAAAAAATATGGCCTCGAGACCTTCTAGTTTAGTTACCTAGTAGAGTTATGCCAATGGAAATTTTCTCTTCATTTTTTTTCATGTATTTTATCATTACCAACACATTTACTTGTTGTATTACAACATACAGTTGTAAATTTCAATAAAAATATTTTTAAAAAAATCCTTGGACAAGTCCCATTAGAATAATACATATGAAAGAAAATAAAGTCTTTGGTGCCTTAGAGTACTAATAGAAGGGTAAAAAAATACAGCGATAAAGTTGAAAATAAATAAAAATGACATGGAAAACATATATAATTAAAGTAATGAATATAATAAATTAACTTATCGTACTAACGATTAAGAGACAAATATATATATATATATATATATCTAATTTAGATGATAGTTAAAAAAATAAATAAAATTTACAATTATCCTTCTGTTTCTGTACAGAGCTTTGACCAAAAAATAATTATATACAATGCCTAACTAATTAAAAAAAATTTAACCAAAAAAAATAACTTCTATGGAGAGTTACGGATATAAAAAGGAATAGAGTTCCATGTTGGAAGAGGATCGGATAATGAAAGATCTGTCGAAAGGTGTGGTTCGATTGGGCGGAATATAAAAATCAGAAGGCCCCATACGATTGTTGCTAGAATTTGAATAGTAGAAGGTCTAAGATGTATGATGGACGTCGGGATCGGATGACTTGGTAGAGGTAGAAGTACTCTTGAACTCAAGTACTCAAGAAGTACCTGAGCGATAGGTAGGATAAAGCCAGCCACTTTAACTCTATGTAGAATCCAGTGATAGAGGTATCTCTTATTTTTTGAAATTTATTCAATACAGGACTTGATTATTTCGACTCAGAGGGCCCTAAAGCGTGTATTTCCGCTGAAAACTGTACCACTACAACCCATGGAGGGTCTTGGGCTCATTAAATATAGAGATTTGTGCTGTTTATAGGCCTACGGCAGTGCAATGAGGTGATTAGGCATTGTTCACGCTCAGCGGCCAGGTTTTTCCCGACTTTTTTGGGTACCCACTGTATAGAGGCTGGGTCTGGCCCAGGGGTCTCCATATCCTAGGATCGTCCCCCGACTGAATTAACAGAATAGTATTCTGCCACAGCCGGGATTCGAACCCAGGACCCGGAGAACTAGAC
The DNA here is from genome assembly GCA_023052935.1 of Piezodorus guildinii. Classification (NCBI taxonomy): domain Eukaryota; kingdom Metazoa; phylum Arthropoda; class Insecta; order Hemiptera; family Pentatomidae; genus Piezodorus; species Piezodorus guildinii. The sequence goes on from CM041295.1 coordinate 65,740,475, forward strand.
TAGTGCTCTATCCAGTAGACCACGCCGCTCCCTTCTCTTTCATATATATTGTAGATAAGTTAAAAAAAAAATATTACAATACATTTTTAATATATATAATACACAATATATTGCCTTAATATCCGAGAAAGCGATTGAAGAAATCCAGATTGAGTTTAAACGATGTAAAGGATCAAGGTAGAACGTGATTTAATCCCATTAAATGTATTTCAAATCGATTAAATCAATGTCATTGAGGCCAGTGTCGTGGTTGAGAGATAAGGGCTGGACTCTTCAGAAGTCCCGCTATCTAACGGAATATTATAAAAATGTTTATCTGTTTATAATGTAACCCAATTTATATAAAAAAAAAACAAAAAAAAAAAACCTTACATCATACAATAAATAAATAAAAAAATATTTTCTCAAAATATGTAAATTTTTTACAATTTAGTTAGTCTCCAACTGATTATAAAAGGTTTATTTTTTCTCACAGAAGTATTAGTTATGTTTATTTTTGTTGGTTTACTTTTATTTTTTTCCATGTTAAAACTTTTCAGTAGCAATAATTTTTATCTGTTTTCCTTTTTTTATTTATATTTCTCCTGAAAATGTATTTTTACTTTCACTTACTATATATAGTAGGGGGAAGTATTGCGATCGTGAAAATTTTCGAATTCCAGTTTTCAACCGAAATACACGTTTTAGGGTCCCCTGAGTCCAAATAACCAAGTCCCGCAAAAAGGTCTGTGTGTGTGTGTGTGTGTGGTAGCTCCCGGGCGGAAACGGTAAGTCCTATGAAACTGAAATTTCATATTTAAGACAATTATACGCCCGAGACGTGACAAAACTTTTTTCATCAAAATGAGCCTACCAGAAGAGGCACTTTATACCATGCATTTTGCACCTTTTTTCGATTTTCTCAAAAACGGTTCCGACGATTTTGATTAAACTCGCTATATCGATGTAAAATTTAATGGGCTTTAATATCATGTAGGTTTTATTTAGATAAAAATGGTCTGACAGGGCTTAAATGCCGATATTTTAAATTTTCTTCCCCTAAAGTACCTTTAATTTTGTAGATTCAATAATAATAACTAGATTATCTTGTTAACGCTGATGAAAAACTGGTAAATATATAAATTGAATAAACTCGATACCCAACTAAAGGAGAAAACAGAAAAAATATTTTTTTAATGCAATTTTTCGTTTTTGAACATAAGAGCAGTAATATACATGTATGATATACCGTTGGAAAGCCAAAGATTTTAGAAAAATTATCATCTCATACACAAGCTTTTAAAAGTTAATAGAGAGTGATGAAATGAACATAAAACTAACTGATTATTTTAGATAATAATATAATAGATTTTTGAATCAAACACATGTTTCTATAGAAATTTAATTTAATTAATTCTTTAATAGTTTCACGTATTTTTATCTTTTAGTGTATTTGAAAATTCTTTCATTGAGTTTAAAAATGGTGGTAAGTGAAAGTCGTGTGTTGCCCGCACCAGATTTTTAATATTATATAGATTCATTAAGTCATTAATTATATATTTATCTTATTTTTTATTGAATTTTTTGAAATTGTATTATTTTTTTTCTTATTTTATTGAACACTTCTTAAAAATGTATTGTATCCTATTCTTAAACCTAAAAAATTTTCCCTGTTCTATTACTTTACATTCCCAGTCATGAACAATCTCCTCATGTCCTGCCACGTTAATGCACAATCCCTCATAGCCCATATCGATGAATTCCAACAATATTTTCTAGATAATTTCTATCACATAATAGCTGTATCCGAAACCTGGCTCAAACCTCACATCCCATCCTCTCAAGTATCCCTCTCCAATTATTCCTTCCTTCGCCATGATAGATCTGATCGCAGGGGTGGTGGTGTGGGTCTGTATATACATGACAGCCTCGAGGCCAAAATCCTTTTCCAATCTCCTTCTCCTGACTATCCTCATCTTGAATATATATTTGTGGAGATTTCAACGTCCTCATCTCCTCTACTTATCTACCGACCGCCTTACATACCATTCGATGACCTATTTGAATCTTCCCTTATCCAAATGGTTTCCTGCTATTCTAATATCATTATCTTAGGAGACTTTAATGTTAATATGGCATCTGAATCGTCAGATAGATATTTTCTCTCCAACCTTTTGTTCTCTCTGAATCTCTACCTAGTACCCTACTCTCCTACCCACCATACTCAATTTTCTGACACCTGGTTGGATCTCCATATTACAGACTCTCCTCTCAAAGTCCTTTCGTCTTCCCAGCACCCGGTCCCGTTCCTTTCTTCGCACGACCTCATCCAGATTACTTACAACCTACCCGTTAAATCCTTCTCTCCTAAAGTGATTTCTTATCGTAATTTGAACCTACTCTCCTACGAATCCCTTCAAAATGACCTGGAATCCTTCCATTGGGACATCATATATTCCTATAATTCCATAGATCCTATGGTTTCCGCTCTTACCTCAAATCTAAAATCCTTATTAGACTTACATGCTCCTATGATAACCCGAACCTTACGCCGCCCAACTGCGCCTTGGCTGACTCCTGAAATAAAGACAATGATGAGAAGACGGGAAGCAGCAAGACGCAAATTTCGTCGTACTCGCCTGCCTGCAGACTTTGTGCATTTTAAAGAACTTCGAAATGAAGCCCAGGTCGCAGTTCGGCGAGCTAAATCCCTCCATATCCATACCGCCCTCTCCAATGCTCCTGATTCCAAATCAAAATGGAAAATACTGCGTAAATTATCTTTCCCAGAATCGAATAACCTCACCACAATCCCAGTCACACCAGACGATCTTAATAATCATTTCACATCCTTTGCTCCTAACTCGCCATCCTTTACCGATATTGAACATCATAGCTTTAACCCAAATAGCTTTTTTTTCTCTCACATCTCAGATGAGGAATTATTAATCACAATCCTAAAATCCCACACCAATGATTATGGACCTGATAACATTCTGTAACATTAATAAAATCCTGTCTTCCGGTCCTCTTACCCATTCTTTATCATGTTTACAATTTTTCCTTGCAATATTCCATTTTTCCTACCTCTTGGAAAACCGCTCTAGTCCGACCATTGAACAAAATCTCAAACCCCTCTTCTCCGCTTGACTTCCGTCCTATTTCACTCCTGTCTAATCTTTCCAAGCCACTGGAACGCCTTGTGCAAACCCAGCTCTCAAATTTCCTAGAAGAAAATTCCCTCTTGAATCCTCTACAATCCGGCTTCCGAGCAGGGTATTCTACTCAATCCGCTCTCCTTAAAATAACTCAGGACCTCTGAACCGCCATGGAACACCAACAACTAACAATCCTTATCCTTTTAGATTTTTCCAAAGCTTTCGACACCGTTGATCACAACATTCTCCTTTCCAAACTTAGAAATCTTCCTCTATCCAATAGTGCTCTGCGATGGTTCAAGTCCTTCCTTTCTGACCGTTCCCAGTACGTAGTGGTTCCAGGCCAAACTCCTTCCACGACTCTGCCTTTATCCTGTGGTGTCCCACAGGGCTCATCACTGTCTCCCACCCTATTTGCCATTTACATCAATGACCTTCCTCTCCTCATTGATCACTCCCAATATCATTTGTATGCCGACGATTTCCAAATTTACCTGTCCTTCCCACCCTCAGATCTATTACTAGCAGCCGATAAGCTACAAAATGATTTAAATAAAATTAGTCAGTGGGCCACAGATAACAAGCTAAAGCTGAATGCTAAGAAGACTAAGGCAATCGTAATAGGTTCAAGTCCGCTCCTTAAAACTCTCCCTCCCATTCCTACACTTTTGCTAAATAATGATCCAATAGAATTCCTTCACTCCATTAAAAACCTTGGAATCACTTTTGACCAAACCCTCTCCTGGAAAAACCATATTTCTGACATCTCCCGCCGCTCCTTCATCACTCTAAAGCGATTAAATGGCATCCGTCACCTCTTTCCTCTAGAAACCCGTAGGCTACTGGTTTCCTCCCTAATATTCCCCCACTTTGACTATTGATGTACGGTGTTTGGGGGTGTCTCTGGAGATCTTGAGGAAAAGCTAAAAAGGCTATTTAATTGTTTCATCCGATTCATCTTTGGGATCTCCAGAGACACCTCTGTCACTCGATTCTACGAAGAGTTAAAGTGGCTTTATCCTTCCTATCGCCGTAAGTACTTCTTGGCATCCTTCCTCTATCAAGTAATCCGATCCCGCCGTCCATCATACATCTCTGACCTCCTACTATTCAAATCCTCGATTCATTCCCGCAACACTCGAGCACGGCCTTCTGATTTGTATATGCCGCCCCATCGAACCGCAGCTTTCGACAGATCTTTCATTATCCGATCATCTTCCGTATGGAACTCTATCCCTTCTCATATCCGTAACTCGAATACCCTTCCAACCTTTAAATCCCGTCTATTCAATTACTTCCTATCCACTCAATTTCCAAGGAATCTCGACCATAACCAATTTTAAATGAGAATGTTCAAATAAAAAAAAAATAATAATAATAAAAAAATAAATAAAGAGAAGGAGAATAGAATAAAATAATAATGATAAATAAATAAATTTAAAAAATCACAGAAGCGTTAATATAGAAGTTTTTTTTTTTTCTCCTATTTTTATTTTTGTTTTTTTAATTAGATAGAAATTGTATATAATTATTTTTTGATCAAAGCTCTGCACAGGAACAGAAGGATAATTTGTATTTTGTTTTATTTTTTTTTTAACTATCATCTAAATTAGTTTTATGTACATATATATATATATTTTTTTTTTTGTTTCTCTCACTCGAATTGGAATGAGAAGTTGATTTATTATATTCAACAGTTTGGTTTTATATGTTACCTTTGTCTTGTGTATTTATTTTTTTACTTTATCACTGTATTTTTTTTTCTTCCATTATTACTCTAAGGCATCTAAGACTTTATTTACTTTCATATGTATTATTCTGAAGGGACTTGTCCCAGAATAAATAAAGGAATTATTATTATTATTAAATTATTCATTAAGCAAATATAAGTCAAATCTTGAACACTTGAGTTTTGGGCGCTCTTGGACTTCGTTTTTTCTGCAAGCGATAAGCTGGGGTATAATCCAACATATACCTTTTAAGTGGAGCAGAAGGTATATGTTTGATTCTCAGCCATTGAAGAGGTTCCAAAAAAAAAAAAAAAAAAAAAATATATATATATATATATATATATATATATATAATTTTGTTAGCATTGATAAATAATGGCTAAATAAACAATTTGAACGAATATGATAACCAGCAAAGGCAAAAAAAATCCAAAATATTTGTTTAGGTGTTTTTTTTCCGAACATAAATAAATAGATGTATAATATATGGTTGGAAAGCTAAATATTTTAGAAAAAATTATATATCATATACAAAGTTGTGGGAGTTAATGTAAAATTACGGATAGGTCATAACTTAAAGTGATTATTGAAAACTAGCCGTTGTCCGCGACTTCGTCTGCGTCAATTTCTGTTATTCTGATCGCGACTCAGAAGTTTTTAAAAAAACGTATTTTAAAGTAATTCTGTGTAAATGATATTTCTAGTTTTATTTTCTTGTGGCAGAAGAAAATACTGATTTTCTCCGCAACCCGATCTTGACAATGCGACATATAGTATGAAAGGCAGTCTTGACGTAAATCAGTTCCTATGTTTTTTAATGTTTGGACCTGTGATTTAATTATTGTTACGGCAAAAGATAACCTAACGGAAAATTAATTTTCCACTCATTCTTCACTCTTATTGTTCGCAGCGTGATGTTATATAGCCTAAAGCCTTCCTCGATAAATAGACTATCCAACACAAATTGAATTTTTTAATTCGAAGCAGTAGTTTCTGAGATTAGCGCGTTCAAATAAACAAACAAATTATTCAGATTTTTAATATTAGTATAGATAACAATTTTCTATTGTTATATTATTAAATCTAAAACATATGTTTTCAACGAAACTGAATGAATTCTTTAATTTTTTTTTAACTCAAACTTTATTTAACACCCCACTGCCGTACACCAACTATTTCTATATGATTAAAAAATATTTATTAAATAAGTGGTTAGAACACTATGGGGAGTCCGTCAGAGGAAGACTATAAATCGTACCCTGGACAAGCCGTACAACAACGTGCCCTTGACAAGCCGCGGTTTTATGACATGAACCTGGCGAAAGACATCGTAAAAAATTTCTCCTGACTCAGATCAAAACACGGTGTGTGCATTGTCATTTGTTGCACCGTCTCGGGGTCCTTACTTCTATAAATATGAAAAGAATGAGACTGTACAGCACATAATTCTGGAGTGCCCAGCTTATAAGAACGAAAGAAAGAAATTTCTAGATTTTTTAAATAACTACAATGAATTAAACAAGTATGAAAATCTATTGACGTGAAGAAAATCTGATGAAATCATAAGTGTGACACAGTTCCTAAATGCAATAAAAAATATATAGGAATAAATTAACAATGATGATTGTTACTCCATAAATATTTAGTTATAATGTGTTGGTCTTGACTGTATGGAGGGCTCTAATGCCAAAAAAAAACATTATTTAATTTTTCTTGAATTAATTTTAACAACCGAAGTGAGTAAAAGTCGTGAGTTGCTCGCACTAAATTTAAAAACAAAATCACAGTCATTTTAATTTTGAAAAATATGGTAAATTGTACACAATTTTATTTGGGTTGTCCGGAAAGTTCGTCGATAAATTTGAACAAAAATTAAAATTGATGACCAGCTTAAAATTTATTTATTTAATCTACAAAATAGTTACCACCGTTAGCGATTACCTTATCCCAAAGGCTTGGAAAGTCCATCACTATCCTTACTCCTGAAGAACAACAAAAGGTCCGTTTTAGCGTCATCTTCTGAAGAATAGGATTTTCCTTGTAGAAAATATTCGAGGGAACAGATAAGATAGAAATCTGAAGAAGCAATGTCAGGAGAGTACGGCGGGTGGGGTTAAACCTTCCATCTGAAGCTTAATAACTTTTGCCGAGTCCTTAAAGACAAACGGGGCTAAGCGTTGTCTTGGTAGAATAGCACTCAGTTCCGATTTGAAAACTCTGGCCGTTTTTCTTCAATTGCTGCCTTTAACCGGTCTAACTAAGCGCAGTGGGTCCCTTCCAATCCCACCAAATACTGAGCATCACCTTTCTTGGATGCAAGCCAGCCTTTGGTGTTGCGAGCGGCGTCGTTCTACCCCCAAGATTTTTTCGGCTGGGGTTGATGTAGATAATCCGTTATCGTCACTAGTAACAACTTGTTTCAAAAATTGAACTTCCACATTTTTTTTTTTTTTTTTTAGCAGCAAATCACAACATAAAATACTTTCAATAAGGTTCCTTTCACTGAGCTCATAGGGATCCCAAAAGTCGTAACGACAGACGTACCCGGCCTTCTTTAGATGATCAAAAACGGTCGATTTGCAGCCTCTTAACTCCTCAGCTATCTCACAGACAGTAATTCGTGGATTGTTTGCGGTGACCGTCATAATTTTCTCGATGTCAAGAGTTTAACTCAGGGGTTGGTCTTCCAAATTGAAATTTCCTGATCTAAACCGCGAAAACCACTTCAGAACCGTGCTATCAGCAATTGAATCGCTGCCATACACGGAACTTTCTTGTAGTTTGTGCTGCGTTTTTCACTTTTTTAAAAAATAACAGCATAATATGCCGAAAATGAACTGAATCGTCACTCATGTTGATTTGCAATAAACAACACTACTGAGCCTTAATAAAGACGAATTGAGTGTGTAAACATAGTTAATTCCATGAAGATTAAAGACTATGAGTATAAATATTCATTAGCTTTGTAATTCATTTTTAGTAGAAAAAATAAAAGGTATATTTTATTTTAAAAATCTCTACGAACTTAACGGACAACCCAATAACTGAAACGCAAATAAAAGGTTCCATTTTTAATTAAAACTGTACATTTTCGAGATTGGAAGTGGTTTGTATTTATTATTGCTTATTAATAAACCATTATACATGATTATTTCGTTGAATGAAAAATGTATTAAAAACTGTGTCTATGTAATACTTGGTAAAATGTAAGGCAGGTGTTGTAAATTTCTTTGAGTTTATACCTATCTAGAGAATTGAGTTTGGACTGAAGACAGATTAAACCTACACACACACGTTTTAAGCAGAGGTATGTAAAGCAATCATGGTTCCGGATAGAGCTCCTAGGCAGAGAATTTACGATCTACTTCGAGGTTCAGTACAACATACATAACAGCGAAAATGCCCTATCCTCTCTCCAAGCAATTAAACAGCAGCAGCTGTTAAATAGCATAGTTTTTATTGAGATTTTATTAAAACTTATTATTAATAAAATTATTAATACTTATTATACCTAATATAAGTTATTTATTAAAACTTATTAATTTTTTTTATTTTTTATATCTATAAAGTGAATGATGTAAATATTTCCTATTAAATTAAATAAATTAAGAAATTTGGAAGAAAATGAAGTTAAAAGAGCTATTCTGCACTTACGACTGGGCAAATCTATCTGATAATCGCTTCAGTGGCATCTGATACAACAACGAACATAACATGTTTAAACAGTTCTGAAAGTTAAAGTTCTTTTAAAATTTCATGGAAATTTTGGTGGGCGGAATGTTCGGGCCCGAATGCGTTATATTTTATTACTCATTTACATGTTACTTCATTTAAATACTTGTTGTTTTATATTAATTATTTTTCATTATATATCCATTTTAATAACGCTACTTTTTTAATATAATGTATACACTTTAGTCATTTTTATTATAAATTCTAATTTTAAGATATCTCCTAGTTAAACTTTAAGTATTGTATTTCGAAGAAAGGAAGCCGGCGGTGTGTTTATATCCAAAGAGACTTAGTTTGTTTACGCCTTCAGCAATACGCCGGCTTATCTTTCCCTTCAGTTGTTTTTGGACGCTCAATCAGGCAGTATCTACTACGGTCTCCCGTCGTCATATTCTTAAGGGAATATTTGTTTTTAGACGTTCTATGCAATCATCCACAGAAGTACCTACGGTCTCCATTCTAATATTCCTTGGGGAATATTTTTTTTCTTCGCTCTCTACGAGTACTCTGCGCACGGACATCAGTCGTACATCAGCCGACGGACTGCACGCGTACAGCGAACATCACGCTTTTTACAATTGAACTCTTAAGTACCCTTTTCTTTTCCTTAATTGTATTAGTTTTAAGTTTTTTAGGTTTTATTAGTTTCTACAGCTTTAAAAGGTTTATATTCAGTATATTTTGTAACTTTATTTTTTTTCCTTTTGTTTTCTAAACAAATTAAATCTTTTGTTTTTAATGTTCCTTAATTTAGTTTTTATTCATTTTGTTTACCTTTTATTTGCCTGTTGTTTAATTTATTTATTTTATATCTCAAATATAACTTTAGGTCAGACAATGCTATCCGGCAGAATATTTTTTTTTTAATTAGTCTTTCCAATTGAAGTCTCTAGCATTGAGACAGATTGGTGGACGAAACAATTTTAATAATAATATTTGCTCATAGCCTAAAAATAATTATAAAATCTGGTGCAGGCAACACACGACTTTCACTTACCTCGACTGTAATTTAAAATTAATTTTAAAACTTTTAATTATAGTTCAATTTGAAAAATATTTTAAGTTTATTTTGATAAAACGTTTATTCACTTTCGTTGGAAGCATATGATTCAGATTAAATAATATAACTATATTAAGTTGTCAATTAGTAATAAAGGGCCTAGCCGGATAAGCATGTGAAATCTGCCCCCGCGTGTATTAGAACCAAATTTATACCATTGAGTCACACCTATGAGAAACAACCTTACGCAAATTTTTAGCCCCTTAATCCTAACGGGAGGGAAGTTATGGAGGGGAGAAGAAAAAACAAAAAAAATTGTTTTCTCCTGAACAGCTCAACCGATTTTCATGAAAAAAATATATGTTATGGACTTTACAAATAGGTTTCATCCTATAGGATACCTATCATTCATAGGTAGGCTCTATCCCTACTCTTCATCCAGCTACTACTCAGAGAGCTGAAAAAATGCTGCTTTTTTTTATTTTTCACTATTTGGTACATTTTAGATCAACTCGAAAAAATATATATATTGTGCAGGACCCTCTAATGAATTAAATTAGCAAAAAATTGTTGGTGTACCAATCAACAATAATTTAAAAAAATTAAAAATAAAAATTTTTACTCACGTTTTCGAAATAAAAAATTTAAAAAAATGTTTTTTGAAACTCTTTTAGAAATCCATTAACATATATTTTTTTCGTGAAATTCGGTTGATCCGTTCAGGAGAAAAAATTGTTTTTTTTATTTTTCACCATGGGGTACATTTGCAATAAAATTGAAAAAAATATATGTTATGGAGGACCCTCCAATGAAATAAAGTAACAAAAAATTGGAGGTGTACCAAACCATCATAACCAGAAAATATTTTTTTGAAAAATTCAAAAAAATGTTTTGACCAGCATTTTCGTGGAAAAAAATTTAAAAAAATATTTTTTGAAACCTATTTGTTAAGTCCATAACATATATTTTTTTCATGAAAATCGGTTGAGCTGTTCAGAAGAAAACAATTTTTTTTGTTTTTTCTTCCCCCCTCCATAACTTCCCTCCCGTCAGGATTAAGGGGCTAAAAATTTGCGTAAGGTTGTTTCTCATAGGTGTGACTCAATGGTATAAATTTGGTTCTAATACACGCGGGGGCAGATTTCACATGCTTATCCGGCTAGGCCCTTTATTCCCTTTTTGTCACTTTATATTACCTTTTACAACTTTGTGTATCAGATATTTTTTCTAAAATCCTTCTCTTTCCAACAGTAGTATACTATACTCTATTATTATCAAAAAAACAAAAATTACATTTAAAAATCATTATTGCTCTGTTATCCTTTAGTTGGTCATCAAATTCGTCCAACTTTTATATTTAACCGTCCTTCACCAAAGTCTTTAAGATGGTATGGTTAATCTTTCTAAATGTACAAAATTAAAGGTAAATAAAATTGACGGCTGATTTATACTTCACCACCCTTTTATTAAAAATAAATGCACGACGATTCGGCTAAAATGCCATCTATAAGTGCAAAGGAACAAATTTATCTAGTGTGAGTGGATGCTTACAACCAGAAGCCTCATGTTTAAGAGCATCCACTCAAACTGGATAAATGTGTTCCTTTGCACTTGAAGATGGCATTTTAGCCGAAACGTCGTGCATTTATTTTTACTAAAATAGTGGTGAAGAATAAATCAGCCTCCGTTTTTACCTTCATCTTAAAGAATCTACACCAATATTAAAGTTAGTTTAGAGGAAGAAAATTTAAAATATCGGCATTTAAGCCCTGTCGGAATATTTCAATCAGAATAAATCCGACATGATATTAAGGCCCATTAAATTTTACATCAATATAGCGAGTTTAATCAAAATCGTTAGAGCCGTTTTTGAGAAAATCGTAAAATGGTGCAAAATGCATGGCATAAAGTGGCTCTCCTGGTTGGCCGATTTTGATGGAAATGTTGTAGTAACATCCCTGGCATTAACGCTATTAAAATATGAAATTTCATAAAATTACAACATATCGTTTTCGCGCTAGACCTACCACATACACACACCTTTTTGTGGGACTTGGTTGTTTGGTGACCCAAAAAAGTGTATATCCGTTAAAAACTGGAATTCAAAAATTTTCACGATCGTAATACTTTCCTTTTACTATATATTTCATATATAGTAAACTAAAAGTAAAAACTGAGAAAAACTTAGAGTTGAAAAAAAAAAAAATCATATTAAATTACTATAGAAACATGTGATTTAGATTAAATAATCCAACATAAGATAATATTTTTTTCAAACATCTTTACCTTTCCAACGGTATATTATGTATCTATATTACTATTCTCATGTTGGAGCAAAAACAAATTACTTTATAAAATAGTTATGCTCTTATCTCCTTTAATTGTATGGACTTAAATAAGTGATACAAAATTAGTTAATAATGAAAATTAAATAACGGTTTTAATGGATTAATATTTAAACAAGTGGAACCTAATTAAATATTACATTTTTATTTCTAATTTTTACCCTAACCCTCTGATTTTTACCGCTGCGAAGTCTTGAATTTTTGTGAAATAATATTTTAATATTTATATAAATAATTGTTCATAAAAGATTAACCTATTTGATAACGAATTTGTCCCTTTTTAACAACTATTGAATTGTGTTTGCAATTGGATCTAAGATTTGATCGAAATAATTGTTCAATTAAAATAATATTTATTTGTATTTTAATCTTGTTTGGAAAAGTTCTGTATATTCACTCTCACATTAATATATTATCTTAAAATATTTTTTAAAAAATGCGGGCACGTATACAAACTTTTACCTAAAATAATACAATAGGGGTACTCACTACGTTTGCTATAGCATGCTATTTGTGCTATTGTGCTAAACCCATCAATTTTATACAGGAAATAAATGTAGAAACTCGACGGGTTTAGCAAAATAACACAAATAGCATGCTATAGCAAACGTAGTGAGTACCCCTAATATATTAAAAAATTATAGAAGTGATTTGCAAACTGCCGTGGAAAGACCTAAGTGATTTTCAACCAACCAAAAGTAATTCATTTATGTCAAAAAATTAAAAACAATTCTTCAATAACTTTGTTTGAAGCGACACTTGAACTAATGAAAAAGGTTTTAGAAAATTCCTCGAAACACTTAAACTGTTTGGATAATGAAAAGTACAAATAACGAATAAATAACTGGGTAGTACAAATAAACGGATAAACGGATTGCAGCAAAGTTTCGCCAACTTTTTAATTTAATTTTGGAAATTAAATTTTTTTCTGGAACATTTTTTTTTAAAGTAAAATTTAATACTCTTGTCAAAGTTCCAACTCATATAAACATTAAAATGTCAATTCTCAATATAATCAATATCAGTTTTCTTTAATAACTAATTACAGAAACCATAATTTAAATGCTTTTTGATACTAAAGGGAAACATTTTAAGTAATAATTGTAGTTATGACCTGAAACATATTTTTTCTTTAAATAGTTTTATTTTCTTAAATTAATTACTTACTTATGGAGTGTGTACTAATCAATGTGTAAATAGGTTTTATTGAAAAATTATACATCAATGTTAATACTTATTTTACTTCTAATATTTTATATAAATTCTATTATTTTCGAAAAAACAAGAAAGATTAAAATAACTGAAAATTTGTTATGATAATAACTAAGATACAAATTATTTTATAAAAATAAATTTTAAAAATTTGGTGCAGGTGATTATAAACACGACTTATAATTACCTCCGTTGCTAAAATCAATATAAGAATTTTCAAATACAGTTAGAGATCACAAAATGTTGAAGTATTAATTAAATTGAATTTGGATAGAAACATGTGTTTTATTAAATAATCTATTATATTATTATCAAAAAAATCAGTTAGTTTTTTTCAGCTAGTTAATTTAACTTTTACAATTTTTGTGTAAAATAATATTTTTCCAAAAATATATTAAATAAATCTAATAATCTATAAATAAATGAATTTATTGTTATTTTTAACATATTATGAAAAACGGATTAATATAATAGAGTTCAGACCGGTTGTGGATCATTGTGTGATCAGTTATAAACGATGGGAATCACTGCTATAACTTTGATCAATAGTTTTAACCTAATAATCAGTTGGGCTGTATTAAACAACTTAATCGCGTCGCTTCAGTTCTCGTAGGTTCTCAATTAAATTTAGTTTTTATAGCATTTCTTTTTGCAGCCACATAAATTCGATATAAAAATTTTCAGAAACTCACATTTCAATAGAATAATGGTATTTTATCCAGCAAATAGTTGGAATTAGAATTCCCTGACCTTGCCAAATATGATAAGAAAAATCGTGCCTGATCTAACCTAATAGATTTTTTTTTTAAAAAGGTAAAATGCCAAAATAAAAGTTTAATCGTTATTTATTTATCAGTATTTATAGTTGAATATTGTTTACACGTAGTTAATAATGTAAATACATTTGTTAAATTCACAAAAAGAATAAGTAAAAGTTGAAAGCAAAATTCATAATTACATAAATAAAAAAATATTGTGCCACCACAACCCATGAAGGGTCCTGGGCTCAGTACATATAGAGATTCGTACTGTTTCAAGGCCAACGGCCGTGCAATGAGGTGACATGGCCGAGATCACGCTCAACCGTCACGGTTTTCCCCATTTTTGGGTACCCACTTTATAGAGGATGGGTCTGCTCCAGGAGGGTCTCCATCAACCAACAAGGAAAGATGAGTGAGAAAAGGGAAATAAACACAACTTAGTAATTAACATTATGAAGACGTTAGTTATGAGTAATGTTGCATTAGGGAAGTGATGATGACTTACTCACGCGTTATATTCTTCCAAAAAGTACTATATCCATTGTAGTTCTTTCCAAAAAGTACCATATTCACGTTTCATTCCATAAAAAACTTATATACATATTATATTGTTAAAAAGGCATGGGGAAAGTGCAATTTAGATAAAGAAGTTGTTAATACAGTAAAAAATCCACTTTAGGTTTTAATTTAAAAAATAATCACGTAAATTGGTCCAGTAATAATTAAATGGGGATCTCGTGGCTGAGAGGTTAGCGCGCTAGTCTCTCATACTTAATGTTTTGAATTCTAATCCCAGTCCCGGCGGGGCTTTTACAAGGATATAATTAAATGGGAATTCACTCACAGCCTCTCCCCCGGGTATGTGAGACCCGCCAGCCAAATGGTGGCCACTCACAAAAATAGGCGTAGGGAGTTAATGACCCTCCCTTGTAAAATCTCATCGAGAATCGTGAGTATATTCCCCAAGAAGATTACACCACGCGGCTTAGGGCCTACACGGCCTGTCGCGACAGAGAAAAAATAAATGACAGATTTTTGCGTTTCCTGTAAAATTGTTTAAAGTGGATATAGTACTTTTTTGAAACTCAATTAACACTCCTTCCTTTGACAGTACGATTTACAGGGATTCTAATGTAAATCGTAAATATGTCATTTAAAATTCAAAAGTCTGATATTGGATATAAAGAAAATGAAAATGAAGGGTGCAAGGCTAACTAAAGAAGAGCTCAGCCTATCATGGTGTTTTGAAGTTACGCCATATTCCTTTGTCGGTCGCAAATGAACTTAAAAAGAGCTTTTTTATTTCTTTTATTTTTTTTTTATATTTCAGGAATTTCCATCAGATAAGAGTTCAGCGTAGCGTTTGATTATATTCCGTAAAGTTTATAAAAGGGAGCTGAGTTTGAAAATAAGGTTGGAGATTTCTACCTGGCCGTGATCATTTAAGGGTGAGTAAATAGGTGGAGCCTTTAGACTTCAACGGAGCGACAAATGTGGTGAAGGATTGTCTGCTTGGTATCACGCCACCTCCTCACTTCATCTAGATTAGAGGGGTCATTATAAGTTCAACTATCTCAGGAGCGAAACTAGGTTAGTATTTCCAGTCAATTTGCTATTTATGAGAAGAGATACATGACGAGCAGTGAATCGATATCATTCGATCACATAGTACACAAGTTTGAGTTGAGGAATTTATTCTCTTGCAATAAATTTAAAGCATTCCGACTTGATACGTGCTGATTATTTTTCCTGTGTACATTTATAATTTAAAATTCTGGTGGGTGCATCGCACGACTTTCAGTTAGAAAATATTTTTTTTATTCTTGAACCCCTTAAAAATAACAGGTTAGTACAGCTGAAATTTACATGTCTGGACAACAGATAGGAGGAACATAATTAATTACTATTTACGATTATGGGTGAATATATGTAAATTTTCTTCCTCTAAAGTACCTTAATTTTGTAGATTCTATTAACATGATCATATCATCTTTATAGCATTGATAAAAACGGGTAAATATGTAAGTTTAACGAATTAGATATCCAACTTAAGGAGTAAAGAGAAAAATATTTTTGTGTATTTTAACATAAAAACATAGATGTAAAATGTACCGTTGGAAAGCTAAAGATTTTAGAAAAAAATATTATCTTATACAGAAAATTTTAGAGATTACCTTCACTTTCCGTTAATCTTTAAAATTTTAGAGTCTGACTGGAATTGTTCAAAACACTTTTAGTTACGGTCAACGATGCTTTTGTAGTTTTTGAAGTAATAATAAGAGTGACAAAAATGATTCAATCAAGCTTCATTTAGCCTTTTATATCGCACTTTATAAACCTTGAAATATCTATAAAAATATTGAACACAGATTTTTCATATACTAGCAAAAAAATAAATAAATAAATAAAAATTCAATAACGCATAAAAAATTTTATTGGATACATTTAGTTTTAGTTTGATTAGTTATATAATACATTATATATATATATATATATAGTGGCTCCGTTGTACAGTAGGAAAAATGAAGATTTAAAAAAATGACAATGATTATTACTGACATATGACACCATTCAATCCATTTGTACAACATAAGCACAGAGAAAAAAAAATTAATGATTTTTTTTAAATAATAAAACTAAATAAACATAGATTTTAAAATAAAATAAAATAGAAAAATAACACTCAAGATTAAAGAAATATAAAAATAAATAAATAAAAACACTTTCATACCTGTTAACACTATTTATATTCTACCCTGGGAACCCCCAAGCCACGCCCCGGCACCTACTTGTGGTTAGCAAGGCAGGACCCCGGGAGATCCCAGCGCCTCTCTAGTGGAGACCGAGCAAGAGTGCCAGAGCCACAGACGCTCGGAACATGAGTGGGGAAAATGATAGACAGTGCCAGTACTCCAAAAATCACAATATAGTGGCCAACATTATGTCAATCTAATTAAAATAAAGAAAAAAATCTTTTTTCTTTTATGAAGGATGTCCTTTATTGCGAGAGTAAAAAAATAACCCATTACCACATCTTTAAAAAAATATCAAATTTTCTGATTTAGTGTAGTTTTTTTTTTTTTTTTTGGCTAATTTATTCTATATAAGAGCATTCAAATAGAAATAAATGAAATATTAACCGCTTCTATAGAGGTTTCTGCGTTTGTAATTGCCTCAGAAATTAACGGTGGATGCAGGAAATAGAAAGAATTATTGTTTAAAGGCAATAAATCGACAAATTTAACTTAACAAAATAATTTATTTTCGATACTCATCATGAGAATAGTTTTTTTCTATTCCAAAGGAACAAAAAAAAAGACAAATCATAAAATATGCAGCATATTTTAGGATTCTGCCTAAATTAATATTATTTATATGGCGCCAGATATTTGAATCGATATAACACTTATCGATCGCATTTGAATCATGATATTTTAGTATCATATATCCTCTACACCATTAAACAAACTAAAACTAAATGTATCCAATACATTTTTTTATGCATTATTGAATTTTTATTTATTTTTTTTTTTTTTGCTAGTATATGAAAAATCTGTGTTCAATATTTTTATAGATATTTCAAGGTTTATAAAATGCGAAATAAAAGGCAAAATGATGCTTGATTGAATCATTTTTGTCACTCTTATTATTACTTCAAAAACTACAAAAGCATCGTTGGCCGTAACTAAAAGTGTTTTGAACAATTCCAGTCAGAGATCAAAAAAGGATTAAGAATTAATTAATTGAGTTTCGATAGAAACGTGTGTTTCATTAAATAATCAATTATATTACCATCTACAACAATTAGTTAGTTTTATCGGATGTTCTTTACTCCCCGTTAAACTTTAAAATTTCAAAGATTAACGGAAAATGAAGGTAATCTTAAAAATATTCTGTATGAGATAATATTTTTTTCTAAAATCTTTAGCTTTCCAACGGTACATTTTACATCTATATAACTGTTTTTATGTTAAAATACACAAAAATATTTTTCTCTTTACTCCTTAAGTTGGATATCTAATTCGTTAAACTTACATATTTACCCGTTTTTTATCAATGCTATAAAGATGATATGATCATGTTAATAGAATCTACAAAATTAAAGGTACTTTAGAGGAAGAAAATTTAAAATATCGGCATTTAAGCCCTGTTAGAAAATTTCAATCAGAATGAAAACTATATGATATTAAAACCCGTTACATACGATACAGTTTAATAAAAATCCTAGGAGCTGTTTTAGAGAAAATCTTAGAAAGTTGAAAAATACACGGTATAAAGTGGCTCTTCTGGTTTGCAGATTGTTTTCAACAGTTTCTATAACATCTCAGGTACAGTTTTATACACACACACACACTATATATATATAGTTATGTATTGAGGATACTGACGGGACTAAATTATTTTAATATCAATCAAATAAATATTTTTAAGATCTAGAGGCAAAAGTTCAAAAGGCGTTTACCTAACCCCTAGGTTTCCTATCGGTCAAGCCCTCCTCCCCTCTCCTCTCCGCGTCACAGGGAACTTAAACCCCAGCTATTAGCCGACAAGAGTATTAAGGGTAGAAAAGGCTGGACCGCCGACTTCAGGCAATTCCCATATCGTACCCGCCCCCTTTTGTCAAGACAACCGATAGGAGATCAGAAATTTCCCCCAAAAATAGTACTATTTAAAATAATAGGGGATAGAAGTGTTGAGGATGAGGATTGAGCACCAGTCAGTTTTATTCGAGACACAAAAAAGTAAGAGATTCGAGAGAAGTCCATTGGAGGCCGGAGAACAGATACTGGGGGATAAAACCGAGAAGGGACGCCTAAGGCGGATTCCACCTTCGCCAGCCAACTAAGTGTTTTCAAGTTACCTCTCTTTTTGTAATATTGTCTAGAAAAATTAACATCAATAAGTTCCTCACTATTCTCAGGCGTTGTGTAAATATAGTTGATATGGATAAGCTAATTTTATTAATAATATAATTCATTGAAACCGGTTTAATTTAATTTAATCTTCCCCTGCATGCCACTTATTAATATTGGCAAACTCGACACCTTTGGAAAATAACTCCAATGGTTCCAGTAAATATAGTCCATACATACATTTGATGTATTAATTAATACTGTTTTTGAAGCAGCCACTGCTTTAGAACATACCTGTCAGAACATAGCAACATATATATTGGTAGTTTTTTTACTCAGTGGCTATATTTAGAGATATATTAATGGTACTGCGCAAACTGAAATATAATATTTATGTTAAATACTACAAGCACGTCCATGCTAAGTGATTAACTAACTCCAACTGATAAGGGTATGACTCATTAGACACGTAACGGTATGTTTGTTCGGCATCTTTGTTGTGACAATTTATAATTAGTTTATTAGAAGGTTTACTAACAGATATAACTAATATAAGTATTAGTTTAATTATTTAAAGTACAAATAAAATGATTTTAGAGTTTCCTTAAATGATTCTGATTGTTTTTAATTTAATTCAGTAATTTATTAGAGACCTTAATTACCTTTTAACGCTTATACAACCAATTTACTCTAAATGAATTTTTTGAGTGAATAAAGTTTCTTCCTATTAGGCAGAATTTGGTGGTATCGGCATTGAACCTTCGGGTTCGGCAAGCCTATTATTATTATTATGCTTACTATTTAATTAAATTTAGGATTAAAATATTAATCGTAATTAATACAAAAAATATCTTAATCTATTTTATAATGATATTAAAAACTGAATATGAACAAGAGTTTTCTTTAAAAAATGTGATAAATTGTAACAAAAAAATGACACTAAAAGAATATAATAAATTATGTTTTAAATAATTCTCATGATTCGGTTTTTTTTCTATCGTCAATGAAAACATTTAAGATCGCAGGAATTATTAAATAAATAATACTGGAAACGTATTGTATCAATTCTCATGATTCACCTAAATTGGCACGCCATAATTATTTTATGATAATTATATATGTATATAATATGTGTGTGTGTGTATATGTGTGTATATATACATATATATATATATATATATTAAAAGCGCTTTGGACTTTCAATATCATTTCGGAAATACGAACTTCAGAAAGTCTGAGGACTTCGTAAACTACATGACCTAAGGATTTGATTAAACAGTGCTAGTGGATGCCTTTAAGACAGAATCCGAGATGCCATTCGACCGAACAACTTATGAACTGGTCTTGAAGGAATTTCCAAGCATCGGAATAAGTCAATTACTTAACTGAAGTATGAAAGTTATCGAGACGATTCGCTTAAAATATTGGCATATCCAATACAAGGCATACACAAATGTTTAATGATTTTTGTATTTCTTCTGTCTTTTAGTATTTTTTTGTAAGATTTTGTCTTTATTTAAGCATTATAAAAAGAACAAAAATCATATTGTATTACATACCACTTACTATTTTACACTTCCGTTTTATCTTCTTCTCGACAAAAAAGAACTAATTGAAATAATAGAATGAAAGCTTTCCTATGGAATTTTCATTAGTTCCCAGGGAAACATGCAATTTCATGAAAAATATAAATTATTCATAACAACTTAAGTTAATGTTTTTTTTTTTTAAATTCCCGTCTACGACTTGATTTGCTTCATAATTTTTTCTCAGCGCCGCTTTTTCTTTAAATTGAAAAAAAGTTCATCATCCACGGTATATAGCGGCACTTCATATCATTACGTTGTGCTAAAATAAGTAGCAGTAACATCTGAGCCATTAACTTTGCTGGAAGATGAAATTACATTTTCGAACTTCTTACGGTTTCTGAGCTAGATAATAGATGACTAAAAAGATAATAGGCTCATACATTTTTAGAGACTTGAACATTAAGGACCTTAAAAAGAAAATCCACTGAAAAGTCAAACTTAAAAAAAATCATAATTACAATACTTTACCTTCCTCTATGCAATACCTACTTATATATAAGGCAAGAGAAAGTAATAAATAAATAAAGTGTAAAATTAAATAAATAATTAACCCAATTGGGATAAAATAAAAAATCTGGTGCAGGCAACACGTGACTTTCACTTACCTCCATTATTTATATTAATTCAAGAATTTGTATAGAAATTTATAAACTAAAATAAATTAATAAAGAATTAATTAAATGAAATTTCTATAGAAACATGTTTTATTATTATTATTTATTATGCATGTTTTATTAAAAAATCTATCACATTATTATCTAAATCAATCAGTTATTTTTATCGGTTTTTCATCACTATTTATTACCTTTTACAAGCTTGTGTATAAGATAATATTTTTTTTTAAATCTTTAGCATTCCAACGGTATATTATACATTACTGTTCTTATGTTCAAAAACAAAAATTGCATTAAAAAAATATGTTTTCAGTTTTCTCCTTTGGTTGTTTATTAAATTCGCTCAACTTGCATAATCGGCTGTTAATTATCAATGCTAACGAGATATTATAGTTATTTTTATAGAATCTACAGAATTAAAGATACTTTAGAAAAAAAAAACTTTTTTGAAGGATCGGCATTTAAGCCCTGTCCTACAATTTCAATCAGAATGAAAACTACGTAATATTAAAGCCCTTTAAATTTTACATCCATATAGCGAGTTTAATCAAAATCGTTAGAGCCATTTTTAAGGAAATCGTAAAAAGGTGAAAAATGCATGATATAAAGCAGCCGATTGGTTAGCCGATTTTGATGAACAAGGTGCTGTAACATCTCGGGCGTATGGTTTACTCGAATATGAAATTTCATTTTCGTACACCTATTCGTTTTCGTGCTGGACTTACCACAAACACACGGACACACACATGATATTAAATTCCATTACATTTTACATCAATAAAGGGAGTTTAATTAAAATTGTTATAGCCGTTTTTGAGGAAATCGTAAAAAGGTGCAAAATGCATTGGTATTAAGTGGCTCTTCTGGTTAGCTGTAACATATCGGGCGTATAGTTGTCTTAAATATGAAATTTTAACTTACCACACACACAGACCTTTTTGCGGGATTTGGTTATTTGGACTCAGGGGACCCTAAAACGTGTAATTCCGCTGAAAACTGGAATTAAAAAATTTGCATGATCGCAATACTTTCCCTTACTATATATTTCATATATAGGTAAGTGAAAGTAAAAAAAAAATAGTAGTTCGCTTATTAGTTGAATTTAATTATAATTTCAATAAATGACACTTCTCTTTATTCATTAAAAATATAAACAGAACAGCATTATCAAATCATAGTATAAATAATAAACATAATTTTAATTTTAATAAGACAAACATTTTAAGAACTAAAAAAAATCAAAAATCTTTTATGCTATATATATTAAATTTTTTATTATCCTGGGACAAGTCCTTTTAGAATAAATTAACAAATTATATAAATGTGCTTCAGAGTCTTATAAAGGAGTCAGAGAGTAATATAATAATAATAATAATAATAATAATAGGCTTACCGAACCCGAAGGTTCGATGCCGATACCACCAAACTTCGCCTGCACAGACTCGTCCAATGTTCACCGGTCAAGCCCAAGCCCCCGAGATCAGCCTTAATGCAATCCTCCCATCGACGCTTCGGCCTACCTTTCGGACGCCTACCAGTCGGTTCAGCGAATACTAACTTTCTCGGAATCCGTTCCTCACTAAGCCCAACAACCTTACGCGCCCATTTGAGTCTCCGCGATGCTATCAACTCAATTATATTCACAGGGTACAAAATCCGCAATTCCGCGTTGTGCAACCTTCTAAACTCCCCAGTGGCCTCATCTCTCTTCGGACCAAATATTTTACGCAGTACCTTATTCTCGAAAACCTTAAGCCGTTGTTCATCCTTCAAAGTAAGCTGCCACGTTTCGCATCCGTAAAGAACCGTTGGAAGAATAATAGTTTTATAAATTCTAACCTGTAAGTTTTTAGACAGAAGCCACGAGCTAAGTAATTTAGCAACAGAATAATAACACGCATTTCCCACCTTTAACCAAGACTTTATTTCTTCCTGGATTTCATTTTTTCTTGTTATCATTGAACCTAAATACTTGAATTTCTCTGCGTGTTCAAAAGTATGACCTGAAATATTAATATCATCAAGTTCGCAACCATTTCTGCAACTAATCATATATTTCGTCTTATCGGTATTTAATTCGAGACCTATTTGTTTACCGGTTTTTATTAACACACTTGTATTTAGTTGTATAGTTTCCGTGTCTTCACCTAGCAGTACCAAATCATCGGCATACCCCAAAACTGGGATCTTGTCACCCATATTTAAGCCTTTCTCGGTACACATCACCTTTTCTATAACATATTCTAAGGCTATATTAAACAAAAGAGGTGAAAGGGAGTCACCCTGTTTCAAACCCGATTGCACCTCAAATCTCTCGGAGAAATTATGTCAGAGAGTAATATAAACAAGTTAAATAAAACTAAAAATTTTAAGACAACAACCACATAGAAAACATTTACGAAAAGCGACTATTAATTACTTTATTTTTTCCCCCTCAATATATACTAATGTCTATATGGATCAAACACCTTACCTTTTCTCTTAATACCAAACTGTAACTTTTCTTTTTCCCTTTTCAATATATTTTTTTTTACATTTAAATTTTGAAGAATCCGAAATCCGGTCGTTAAATAAATAAATAAATTGTTCAACAATATGGTTAAATTTGAGCCGGGTTTGAAACGTCTGCCAGAAGCAGGACCTCCTGCGTAGGCCGGTTCGACTTGGACAGCTAAGCAATGATGGCGGGGATTTCTGAGATAGTTTCGAAACTAATGCAAAAGCAACAATTTGTCAGCCCATACACAGCTAATTTAGCAGTGTGGTGAGATAAATTGATATCCTGTTGGGTAATCACTTAAATAATACCCGCATAATAAAAATACTAAATAGAACAGAATAAAAAATATATTTATATATATATATATATATATATATATATATATATATATATATATATATATATATATATATATATATATATATTATTCGAAGACTGGGTTCCTTAAGTTTAATAGGTATGTACACTGAAATATAAAATAATTGATAATTACAATAAAGCCTTAACGGATACTAAAGATTTATTACTTTCTTTACAGAATGATAAATTTTTTCTTATTGGTAGGTACAAGTCTGGTTTTGAAATAATAACAAAATTTCCTCTGCTTCATTCATGTTACACTATTTTCAATATTTACTTTTTATTACTTACATTATAAATAAAATGAATCATTTTCAGGACGACTTAAAATAAAATAACATATATGTTATGTTTCTTTTCCTTTATAATTTTTTAAGAAGCTTCATTTAATATTTCATATTTTAAATAAGCAATCAATAACTTCTTTTTTTTTTTCATTTATTTTTCTTAAATACCTAACACATTGTTTTTTAACGTTTCGGGTTTTTCCCCATTCTCAAGACTAAAAACAATTTTTATGGTTTAAATTAGTAAAATTACATTATTTGATCATATATCTTTAAAAAATATCTTTATAAATTTTTAAATTTAATTGTCACTATTAATTTAAGAAATGAGTAAAACTAATAAAGAATTAATTAATTTGAATTTCTGTAGAAACATGTGCTTTATTAAAAAATTGATTATATTGTTATCTAAAACAATCAGTTAGTTTTATCAGCTTTTCATAACTATTTATTAACTTTTTTTAGTAGCTTGTGTATAAGAGAATATTTTAAAAAAATCTAAACGGTGCATTATACATCTATATTTCTGTTCTTATGCTCAACTAATGTTTTCTACATTAGTTGGATATCGAATTCGTTCAACTTGTATATTTACCAATTTTTACCAATTGTACATGCACACGTTCTTTTTTTTGTTTATTTGTTTTGTTTCTATTACACAGCTTACTGCTATTTGTCTAAATGATGTCTATTGGCTCACTGTTTCTATTATTTATAATTTTATACTTTGTACTATGGTATATTTAAAATATGAAATCCATGTTATGTTTTTGTTAAATTATTGGAATCCTTTCTGCAGACATCCTAGCAACAAGACCAGTCCACATCCATTCAATAGATGTGTCTCTATTTGTAAACTTTTGACGACGCCTTGCTTTTGTATTTTTCTATTGTTTATGCGGCCTTTTCTTTTAATATTTAATATGCTTCTAGAGAACTATTTCCTTGTCGGTTTTTCGTAGTCTTTTCTAGTCGTATACTAGGTTTGCTGTATCCAGTAATTTTATAGATATTCTTTTTTAAAGTTCAAAAACGATAGCAATATTTGCCTACCTACCCCCTTCTAACTGCTCGATCTCATTAAAAACAACCATGTAAGAGATCGGACTGAAACGATCCTCCCATTTACGCCATGGACGTGAGATTGTGACGAACACTCATCTCAAGGAATCGTATGTATTCGTTACAATAGTTTACACACCATATTTGAGTCCTCAATATGTTATAATGACAGCTGTATTTATTTATTGCAAGTCATGCGCGATTCCATGATGTATGGCCTTCTGAATTCTTCATTAGATTTACCCACTTTTTTTTAAAAACCTGCACCCCTACAACCCTTGAATTGGCTTAGGCTCAGTACATATAGAGATTCGTACTGTTTCTACGCCTACGGTCAAACAAAGAGGTGATTAGGCCGAGATCCCACTCAGCCGCCAGGTTTTTCTTTATTTTTTGGGTACCCACTTTATAGAAGTAGGATCTGCGCCAGGAGACCCACCATACTAATAGATAATATTCTGCCATAGTCGGGATTCGAACCCAGGGCCCGGAGAACAGTATACTATTGCTTTATCAAGTAGACCACGCCGTCTCTCGGGTGAAATATTGTATGCAATACTAAATTTTCAAATAACATAGGACTACATGACCAAGTCCCGCAGAATGGCCACTGTGTTAAGTCTAGTTCAAAATGAGAAATGAAGTCGTGCAAAACTTCAAGACAAATATAAGCCTCGGATGTTACAGAAACTTTTACACCGACATTTATTGACCAGAAGTACTACTAGATACTATGAATTTTGCACGGGTTTATGATTTTATCAGTAACGGCTTAAACGATTTCGATTAAACTCGCTAAATAGATGTAAAATGTAATACGATTTTAATATCATGTAGATTTCATTCTGATTAAGATATAACGACTGATTTTTAAATTTTCGAAAATTGTCGAAACAATCAACAATTTTATGTTACCAGCAATGATGAAAAACGTTGGTAAATATACAACACGAAATATAGCATTTCCAAGTCAATTGTAACCTTTTCCAAGTCAAATGTAACTTTTTCCAAGTCAAATGTAACCTTTTCCAAGTCAAATGTAACCCTTTCCATTTCAAATGTCACCTTTTCCAAGTCAAATGTCACCTTTTCCATTTCAAATGTTACCTTTTCCAAGTCAAATGTCACCTTTTTCTTCACTTCTAGCCTTAAATATTCCGTTTTATTTATTTATTTATTCAAAAATAATTAGTTTAATTAACATTATGACTTTTTTAATAATTTTGGCATATAATAATTGATATTTTTTTTGTGGTCTCTTAGGTATTTGATATCAAGTTCTGTTTTTTACTAGCTAATATTTAAAAAAATTAATTATCGTCTATTTAGTTTTAAGATAGTTGTTGATTTTGATTTTTTAGAGAGGAGGGGTAGTTTTTTGGAATAATTAATGTGTTTTCGGGCATTATAATTAAATTTTTCGAGCTGTAGTTATTATCGCTCGCGTGCATTTTAACTCGCATTAAATTTTAATGTTTTTTATTGATATAGGGATTAATTAATGTGCTTTCGGGTGGTTATGATTACGTTTTTTGAGCTGTATCTTTTATCGGTCATGCGTATTTCAACTCATATTTACTTTTAATGTTTTTTATTGATATAGGGATTAATTATTTTGCTTTCGGGTGGTTATGATAAGGTTTTACGAGCTGTATTTTTTTCGCTCGCGCTTATTTTATCTAAACTTTACTTTTTATGTGTTTTATTGATATAGGGATTAATTAATGTGCTTTCGGGTGGTTATGATTACGTTTTTCGAGCTGTATTTTTTATCGCTCATGCGTATTTCAACTCGCATTTACTTTTAATGTTTTTTATTGATATAGGGATTAATCATTTTTCTTTCGGGTGGCTATGATTACGTTTTTCGAGCTGTATTTTTTATCGCTCATGCGTATTTCAACTCGCATTTACTTTTAATGCTTTTTATTGATATAGGGATTAATTATTTTATTTTTGGTTCTCATTATAACGTTTTTCGAGCTGTATTTTTTATCGCTTATGCGTATTACAACTCGCATTTACTTTTAATTTTTTTTATTGATATAGGAATTCATTTTTTTGCTTTCGGGTGGCTATAATTACGTTTTTCGAGCTGTATTTTTTATCGCTCTCGCTTATTTTAACTAAAATTTACTTTTTATGTTTCATATTGATATATGTGTTGAAAATTGTGTTTTCGGGTCCTATAATTGTGTTTTTTTAGTTTTATTTATTTATCGCTCCCGCGCATTTTAACTCGAATTTACTTTTAATGTTTTTTATATATAGAGAGATAATTAATGTGCTTTTGGGTGGTTATGATTACGTTTTTGAGCTGTATCTTTTATCGCTTATGCGTATTTCAATTCGGATTTACTTTTGATATTTTTTATTGTTATAGACGTTTGTAATTATCTTTTCGGGTCTTGTGATTACGTTGTTTAAGCCGTTTTTATTGTCGCTTGCTCTCATTTAAACTTGCATTTGCAGTGGTCTTTCTTTGTTTTTGTTTTAGGGGATTCTCATAACGTGTTTTGAACTTTATTCTTTTATGCGCTTGGGAATTTCTACAAACCGTAGGTATTATGTTATAATATGATGTAAAAATTATTTATTGTTTTTTTGCAGAATCTGATTACATTTTTGATTTGGACGTTGCATCGCGATTGCGCATTCTTCTAGATCACTTTTCATTTAAGTTAAAATGTGCACTAGCTATAAATAAATGTCATAAACTCTATTAGTATTCCCGAAAACACTATAAACGATCCCTCTATCGAATATTTATGAAATAGAAAGAGTAACTTGAAATGAGTAACAAATTTGGTTCAAATAATGTTATCAGAACACCCAAAAATAGAATAAACGATTCCACAATTAAATTATCAAATAATTGTAAGACCGAGTTAGGAAGCGGATCCTTTACAAAAGATTTAGTTGAAAAAAATTACTCAGGACGCTAGAAAAGGAACTATAACTAACCCTTTTATAAAATAATAATAATAAAAAAAAAAAAAAAAAAAAACCTAAACGATGTATATTCCAGCAACGTTATAATGAGAACCCAAAACAAAACAATCAATCCCAATATCAATAAAAAACATTAAAAGTAAATGCGAGTTTAAATACGCATAAGCGATAAAAGATACAGCTCAAAAAACGTTATAATGAGAACCAAAAATAAAATAATTAATCCCTATATCAATAAAAAACATTAAAAACAAATGCGAGTTGAAATACGCATGAGCGATAAAAAATACAGCTCGAAAAATGTAATCATAACCACACGAAAGCACATTAATTAATCCCTATATCAATAAAACACATAAAAAGTAAATTTTAGATAAAATAAGCGCGAGCGAAAAAAATACAGCTCGAAAAACCTTATCATAACCACCCGAAAGCAAAATAATTAATCCCTATCAATAAAAAACATTAAAAGTAAATATGAGTTGAAATACGCATGACCGATAAAAGATACAGCTCAAAAAACGTAATCATAACCACCCGAAAGCACATTAATTAATCCCTATATCAATAAAAAACATTAAAATTTAATGCGAGTTAAAATGCACGCGAGCGATAAAAAATACAGCTCGAAAAATTTAATTATAATACCCGAAAACACATTAATTATTCCAAAAAACTACCCCTCCTCTCTAAAAAATCAAAATCAACAACTATCTTAAAACTAAATAGACGATAATTAATTTTTTTAAATATTAGCTAGTAAAAAACAGAACTTGATATCAAATACCTAAGAGACCCAAAAAAAATATCAATTATTATATGCCAAAATTATTAAAAAAGTCATAATGTTATTTAAACTAATTATTTTTCAATAAATAAATAAATAAAACGGAATATTTAAGGCTAGAAGTGAAGAAAAAGGTGACATTTGACTTGGAAAAGGTAACATTTGAAATGGAAAAGGTGACATTTGACTTGGAAAAGGTGACATTTGAAATGGAAAGGGTTACATTTGACTTGGAAAAGGTTACATTTGACTTGGAAAAAGTTACATTTGACTTGGAAAAGGTTACAATTGACTTGGAAATGCTATATTGAACACACTTATAGTATTAAATAACAGTCTATTTTTCGCAAAACATGAATTTTTTTAATAACTAACTGAAGAAGAAAAGATCAGAAATATTTTTTAAAAACAAGGTTATTTTTTCCGCATATAAAAATAGTAACACAGACGTATAATATACCGTCAGAAAGCTAAAAAAGTTTAGAAAAAATATTACCTTTTACACCAAGTTCTAAAAGGTAATAAAAGTGAATGATTGTAGCAGATAATAATACAATAGATTAGTTAATGAAACACATGTGTCTATTGAAACTCAATGTAATTAACTATTTTCATCTTTAACTCTATTTAAAAGCTGTTAAATTGATTTCAACAACGAAGATAAGTGAAAGTTGTGTGTTGCGCGCACCAGATTTTATATATATATATTTACAACTGTATAATGATGTACATCAAGTAAATGTGATACAATATTATACTGTCATGATTCACATGTAGGGATACTACCCATCGGCAGCTCTCCAAACTAGAAAATCTCGGGGCCATCTTCTTTTATAAGGGATTGAAGAGGAAGCAAGGATTGAAACTAGTGGGTTAGAGTGGGAATAGAGTTTGTCATGAAAGGAGTGGTACCTGGTACGGGCCAAATCATCAACATAGGGAACATTAAGGTCTTTATGGATGAGTTTATTTGAGACAAAGTAAGGAGAACTAAGGATTTTTCGAAGGAATTTTGATTGTAAGAATCGGAGACGGAAAGAATTTGGTGGTTTAGTAGAGCCCCATAGCTCTATTCCGTAAGTCCATATCGGTCTTATGATGGTCATATAAATGAGTCTTTTGTAATTAAGTGGAAGGTTGGAACCATTCCCCATGGAAAACCTCTAAAAATATTCTAAACTCGGAGCCATCTCTTTGTCAGACGCCTCGGAAAATTGTCAGGAACTGAAGAGGAAGAAAGGATTGAAACTCGAGGATTGGGATGGGAATGGAGTTTGCCATGAAAGTAATAATATCTAGATTGGACCAAATCAGCAAAATAAGGAACATTAAAATTCTTTTGTGCTTCAGTGGAAGGTTTAAGAGTTTGTCTAGTAAGTGTTGAAGTAGTCGGAAACGTCGGGCAGTTTCTTGTCGTTAAGTATTGAATGAGGGTTCCAAAATTTTTTTTTAATTATAAAATTTATTTTAACTATTGAGTTTAGTGAAAGTAGTATGTTGCGCTCACAAGTTTTTGAAATAATTCAGTATTATCAGCAATTCTATAATTTTAAATAACTAAATAACCTAATGATTTATAAGTTTCTGGTTGCTTCTCAGAGATATCTCATACATAGTCGCATTATAATTATATAATTTTTTTTTTTTTTTAAGTTTCCTCTATAGACAAATAAGCCTTTTAATTCCACTATATGCCTTGAAAAGGTGTTCATAAACTATTTACTTTATCGTTAAGAGCTAATCTTGACAGTTTAATAATAGTGAAATTAATAATAGCTATATCCTTACTGATAAAGACAGTAAATAAGATTAAGACGCATTTCCTTTTCTATGTGTATTTTATCAGGTTATATTACTAGTAAATATATTTTAAAAGTTCTTTCCAGAAACACTGTAACAATAAAACATCACTTGAGGAAAATAAAGTAACGTTATCTAATTTTTTTTTTTTTGTATATTCTTAATCAATATATAAATTTAATTTATAAAAAATGAACCAAAAATTGCGGAACTTGCATCCTGTGAATATAATTGAGCTGATTGCATCGCGGAGACTCAAATGGGCGCGTAAAGTTGTTGGGCTCGATGACGAGCGGATTCCGAGAAAGTTGGTATTTGCTGATCCGACTGGTAGGCGTCCGAAAGGTAGGCCGAAGCGGAGATGGGAGGATTGCGTTAAGGCTGATCTCGGGAGCTTGGGCTTGAATGGTGAACATTGAACAAGTCTGTGTAGGCGGAATTTGGTGGTATCGGCATCGAACCTTCGGGTTCGCTAAGCCTATTATTATTATTATAAAAAATATTGTGTAAAAAAACATTGTATTACAAAAGAAAAGAAAAGAAATAATTCACACTGATTAACGAAATAAATAATGAATAAGAATTATTTTGAAAAAATTACTAAAAAACTACAATGTAAAATTTTATATTTTATCTTCCGAATAAGAGTTCGAACGATAAAATGTCAAGACAAAAATTACAAGACAACCACAGTTGAATTGTAGTAGTGTGGTTGGGTATCTTCCGGGAATCGCACGTTGTCGTCACTGAATAAACGATTCTATAGAATTCCCCCCCCCCCAAAAAAAAAAGTTTCCAACGACTTGGAAAAGCGAATACCAAGAAGCTAGATCACGATAGGTCCTTCAAAAAGTATCTATTGAAATTTTTCGTCGAAGCTCCCTTACATTCTATTATGTTTCTAATACTTATTAAATCAAGAATTCAATCCATTATTGCCCCTCGAAAAGTTTTCTGCCAATTTTATTTCATAAAATTCGAGTAAAAGGATTCAGAAATGGTTCTCAGAGATAGGTCAAACAATAAAGTAAAATCATTATACTTTTGAGAACTCTAGAAACGATTTTTTTTCCCTCATATTACAGATATAAATCTAAATTTCTAAAGGGAGAGATGTTCTGACGCTGGTCAGATTCTCCTCTCATGTGCGGTGTGGACTTAACTTCCGCTGGCTCTCACCAGTGCTGCGGCTGAGAGGGAGGCGCAGGGATCGTTTGGACTCTGCTTGTCCTTCCACAAGTGGGGGAACAAGCCCCGTCTGGGGTTCCCTAGCTGATTGTAAATATTGCACGTAGGTATGAATGTGACATGTTTTGTTTATTTATTTATTAACTTCATTTATTTTGTCTACAAATTTTTTATACGTTTATTTATTTTGATTTCATTTTATATAATTTGACTTTCCTTTTGTTTATATTGTAAATATTGTATGAATGTAAATATTGAATACATCGAAGATTTTATCAAAAACCGCTTCAGAAAATACCACTACCAGCAGTTGAAGGTGCAGTAGCCTACAACACAGGAGTTCCAACCTCATCTCGCAGGCTTGAACCCAGGCTTCTACGAGACATGTTGTAAATATTATTATTTAGTTTTATGAACCTTATATCATTTAATCTTGTTGATTTATTTTAATTTTATCATTATTTTTTATTTCTTTATATATGTTTTTTAAAGACTTAAATTGATTTTACTTTTATAATTTATATTCTTGCAGCGAACTACATATTATTTTTTTATATTTATTACTTTTTTTTCTTTAATTTATATTTTATTCATTCGTTCTGTTATCAATTTAATTTCATTATTCAATTCTTAGGAATAATTATAAATCTATTATCATGAGGCGTGTCTTGTGAATGAGACTATACCCCCACTTTTTCATTGTAATCAGTTGTAATAATTATTCTTTTTTTATTTAAAAAAAAAACGTGTATAGCTCACGCAGCCGATCTAGAGATAAAGAAATTAAAAAAAAGTACTCGAGTAATTATTGACACGATGATGGAAAATTTTAAAATAGATATTTAAGCTGATAGGCCCTCGACGAGCCCGGACGACATCATGCTGGGGTCGTCGGTTATATTAATGCTTGGGGTGGCGGAAATTTTGAATTATTGGAAACTGGATAGTGAGGGGGAGCAGGGGTTTGGATAGACTGGTCTTAGCCTTGCGGTATCCCGCAGCTAATTGTACAAAGGCTGCCAAATCGGTAGCCGATAAACCTGGCTACAGTTCACTTAACCATCTTATTTAATGCCCTGATACCTGTTGGCAAACCCTAACCATTTCGCTATAGTTGTCACTTCATTCCATCAATTAGTGCATCAATGCCTCTTAATGACGATTGGCTTTAATTGCTTCAATAGGTTCTGAGGTTATAGGTGAAATTCTATCTTTATTTACACTGCGAAGAGTTTTGCTACCTCGAAACAACCTTTTAGGTTGCCTTTTACGATCAACATATAAGCATAAATCTCTGTGCGCGCAACACATGACTTCCACTTACTTCCGTTGTCAAAATCAATCTAAGAATTTTTAAATACAGTTAAATCATACATATATTAAAAAAAAGATAAAGGAATTAATTACATTAAACTTCAATAAAAATATGTGTTTTAATAAATAATCTATCATATTATTATATACAACAATCAGTTAGTTTTTTTCGGCTTTTTATCACTCTCTATTAACTTTTACGATTTCCTGTATAAAATAATATTTTTCCTAAAATCTTTGGCTTTCCAACGGTATTTTATAAATCTGTATTGCTGTTCTTATGTTGAAAAACACAAATATTGCATTAAAAAGATATTTTCGCTATTTAAATGTATAATTCATCTAACTTATATATTTACCCGTTTTCTATCAATTTTGAATCTACAAAATTAAAGGTATTTTATAGAAAGAAAATTAAAATAAAAGCATTTAAGCCCTGTCAGACTGTTTCAAGCGGAAAGAAGTCTATTTGATATTAAAATCCATTAATATATTCATTTTTACATCAATAAAGCGAGTTAAATCAAAAGAGCCGTTTTCGAGAAAAGAAAAAGAAGCACACATAGACCTTTAACGTGACTTGGTTATTTGGACTGAGGGGATCTTAAAACATTTATTCGAAATTATTTGATCTTAAAAAATTATTCGAAAATTCGAATTATAAAATTTTCACAATCGCATTGCTTTCTCTTACTATATATTTCATATGTAGGTAAGTGAAAGTAAAAAAAAGAGTGAATTGGCGGCAGTGCTTTACATAGTGGAAATAACGTTTATTGATTTATTATTATTTTTATTTTGTTACATAGTGGAAATAACATTTATTGATTTTCACTACTGGATATACAATAAATACGACATGGAAAAAATAGTCTAGGGAAGAAGCTACCCAGCGGCAGCACTTCAATGATTACTTTAGGCAAAACACTTCAATGTTTATTTTATTAGAAGACAAACCCCTCACCGACGGAGAACGGAATTTTAAATGAACTAAAACGACTTGCAGGTAGTTTTTTCTTCCCTCCGAGTTACACCGAAAAATATGGCTAAACGTACTACCAGAAAAGATGCAAGCAACACTTGCCGTAACAACAGAAACATCCCTCGACAAGCTGGCAGAGATTGCCAATCGCACAGCTAAGGTCTACAAGTCTAGTATCAGTCAGATAACCACACACACCACGCATACTCGTTCCTCTTCCTTTGTAACACTACTAAATTCGAGAAACTGAGCCTGCTGAAAAATGAGCAAAAAAAATGAATCGTCAAACATGAGACGAGACAGATCGACATGTCGGAAACAAGGATGCAGCCCATCGCGTAGCAAAAAACGCAGTCTTTGCTACTACCACCGCAATTCCCGAGAGAAGGCTCGGAAATGGCAACAACCCTTCAGCTGGAAGCCCCCGTAAAAGGGAAACTAATCTCAACCACCACCGATTATTCGTAGCGGACAAGGCTACCGGAGAACAATATTTGTTCGATACTGGAGCGTCAATATCGGACGAGAGCATAACACAGCCGCCAACTTCACCATTTTTTTCGGCTAACGGTACACCAATAAAAACCTACGGCGAAGTAAAGAAGATGTCGGACTTCGGCTTCTCCTTCGATGGTCTTTCATCATTGCTGACGTCAATAACCCGATCAGTGGAGTGGACTTCCTTTTCCTGGTTGATCTCAAAGGCCGACAGCTTGTGGACGCCAAGACAGGTCTCACATCCAAGGGCAGCCTCAAACACAATAACTCACCGTCCGTCTATTCCGTACCCAGCGATTGATATTACGAGCTTCTACGTAAATACCCCAGTGTAACTCGTCCAACTTCTGTACCTCAGGAGGCGAAGCATCCCATCAAAAACTTCATTAGGGCGAAGGGAGCACTAGTCACCACCAAAGCTAGGCGTTTTCCACTAGAAGAGCTATACAACGCCGCCAAATAAGATTTCCTGAAGATGGTAGAAGAGGGAATCTGCAAGCAGTCTTTAGGTAAGCCCACTCCACATAGTTTTAAAGAAGGGGAGCTCAATGATACATAGGTACACCGTTTCACCTCCCGGAATGTTTGCTTCACCTGGTCGATTTGAGCACATCCATGTCGATATAATAGGAACACTGCCGACATCGCATGGGAAGAGTTATTGCCTCACTGGGGCAGATCGGTACACCCGCTGGCCAGAAGCTGAATTAAGATATCTCCGCAACTGTGGTTGCATCAATGCTCTACCAATCCTGGATTTCCAGATTTGGCGTCCTACCTAACACGCACCACAACCGACCAAGGCTGCCAATTTAAGAGCGAACCATTTACAAAACTCCTTAGGAACTCGGCGCTGTTGGACCCCTGCGAACCATCCGCGGTCCAATGGCTCAATCAGGAGAAGGCATAGAACCTAACTATACATCCTATAAACTCAAGGTCTTGAACCTTACTGTTACCCACAGTCCTCCTAGGCTTGAAAGCAGCTATCAGGGATGACAACTGCACAAGCACCGCAGAAATAACATAACACGCCTAAGACTTCCTGGGGAACTGTTTTGAAGTCAACTTCAAAACCAGTCAAGCCTGATGGATTCCTGAGTAGGCTATGGGAACACTTCAAGTGCCTACAGCCTGTCCCCCATAGACCGAGTCAAGAGCCAACCATCACTCCGAAGGACTTAAAGACCTGCTTACACGTCTTCTTACGGGACGACACGGCCAGGAAATCACAAACTCCTCTCTACTCTGGACTCCACTCTGTGAAGAAAAAACCCTTTTTAAAATATTTTTTAAAGGCTGGGATGGCGGTAAAAATGAATGAATGAAAAACAATCCAGGCGGAAAAAATTGAGGCACCATCAGCAAGTCATTCTTGAGTCATAGAATCCAAAGTATGAATTTTTATATGTTGGTTCAAAGAATACATTAAATGTTATTAAAGTAATTAAAAAAAAAAGTGAAATAAATTAAGGTTTTCAATATATTATTATCTCAATTAGTGTATCATTGAAAGCACGTGAAATTCCTTTGAAGTGTTCCTTATAAAAAAGATGATAAGGAACACTACAAAAATTAACTGACTTCTAAATATTTACAGGGACTATAATGAGGTAGTGGCAATATTTTTTTTTACTTCCATCTAATCATGTACGAAATATTTTGTGAGGAAAACTATAGCTGGTTTAAAACAATTACTGGCTATTCAAAAAAAAAAAGTCTACCTAAAAAAACAAAAGTTGAACGAAAATAAAATTATAGAAGGTAGAATAGAATAGAATAGAAAAATGAACTTTATTCTGGGACATAGTCCCTTAAGAATAACATTGATGTTACAAATAAATATAGATCTTCGCTTAGCTATAAATATAGGTAGGAATGCATTTCAACAATACTATACTAATATCTTATAAAAGCCTCCCTCCCCCCCCCAAAAAAAAAATGAAAAATTGAACGATTAAAAAAAAAAAAGAAAGAAGCCTAGTCCAATAATTGAATAAGCCTACAAATATATCTTTCATATACCTATAAATTTAATAAAACAATATAGCAATATTTAAAATTTATCGATAATTTAATTATTTTTAATTTTATTTAAACACATTTATTGATATTTACAACTGTATTAAAATACATCAAGTAAATGTGATGGACGTACAGTAAACTGGCATGAAATACATGTAGTAAAACTACCCATTGGCAGCACCCTCTTAATTTAAAATCCAAACTACCTACAGAAATGTCCACTTCAAGGAATCTCTGTACAATAAAATCGATTATTTTAGGTATCCCAGTCTTAACCAATAACCTGATTCGTTTCTAAAATAACCTATTCAATTAACTAAGTCACATAAAATGGCCTGAGTTAAAGTGGTAAGACTGAGAAAAAACCAAAACAAAAAAAACGCACATTAACTGAAATCACATATTTATACCTCAATATGTATTGATACATAAATCAGTCATTGCTTAATTTATAACATGACCTATTTATAATGATATTATTTCAGTATCATTTGATTACAGTATAAAGTATTACTTTATATACTGTATATTTTCGATATTACACTTTTTAAACTGTTCACGAAAACTGCTCTAACGTTTATGATCAAGCACGATATATAGATTTAATAAGTCATTAATGTTTAGTACATATCAAATGTAGATTTTTCATAAAGGCTTCTTGACATTAGATAAAATTGTTCTTTTGCACCCAAAGATGGCACTTTAGTCGAAACGTTGTGCATTAATTTTTAATAAACGAGTGGTGAAGTTATATATCAGCCTCCAATTTTATTTGTAAAATAATATTTACTTTAAAAATGAATAATTATTAATATTATAGGGTAGCAAGTGAATGGACGATGAGTAGCTTGCGCGCCCAGCACCACCTTTTTTTTCTGTCTCACATTAAATTTATATTTACAAAGACCTTTTAAGGATAAGGTTGAGTTCCAGGAAAAAAACCGAGGCTAAAAACGAAGCAGTCTAGAAGTGAAAGAGTACTGATTAACATTTGGCCTGCCTCCAGGCACATACCAGTCGGCGAGATGTCTCCACCGAATCTCTACTACAAAGAAGCTATTAATTCCTTACAGTCTTTAAAAACTATTCCTCAAATATGTTCAGAAGAAAAAAAGATAAAAAAACTTGTTATATATATCTAAAATGCTTCCGAAGACGTATCATGAATTTTGTTCCCAGCGTTGCATAGAAAACACATACCATGACAATGAAATAATTGATTCATCAATTCAACTATGCAGTGAGGCATAGTTCTCCCACTCTATTTGCATATATAGCTTCGAGCATACAACTGATTGTATGACATACCACTGCGATTAGTAAATGAGCTATCTAAATAAAAACACATGATAAAACCTTTTTTATAGCTAGAAATTGCCTATTGACAGTACTGCAACGAACTATGTTGGAAGGTCCTGAGGCCATATTTTTTAAAACACCTCAGAGATGATTTTGCGATAGAAGAAACGATTTTTTATTTATAGTAATTTACAACTGTACTAAAGAATACAATATGTAAATATGTAAAATCAATATAAAAAGTCATGAAAATGTCTTGAGAAAGAACCACCCAGTGGTAGCACTTCACTAACTATTTTAATACAGTAGGTCCCGAGGCCACCTTCTTTTCAGTCCCCTTGGAGGGTTATCAGGGATATCTGAGGAAGATAAATTACGGACAAGTGGGTTTGTATGGGCAGGGAGTTTAGAATGGAAAGAGGAGTATTTATCACGGGCTGTGTCTGCAACAAATGGGATATTTAGGTCATTATGGAGGAGTAATTTGTGACAAAATAAGGAGCATTCAGGATTTTGCGAAGGATTTTGGATTGTAAGGACTGGATGCGGGAGGAATTAGATGGTTTCGTAGAGCCCCAAAGCTCGATTCCATATGTCCAAATGGGTCTGATTATTGTGATGTAGATGAGTCTTTTGTAATGTACTGGAAGTTTTGAACGTTTGTCTAGTAAGTGTTGTAGTAATCGATATCTTCGAGCATTTTCTTTTCGTTTCAGTCTTGTGTGAGGATTCCAAGAAGGCGCTTGTCAAGATGGAGACCTAGGTATCGGATTTGTTCTACAGAGGTTAGGGTAATGTTATTAAAGGATACTGGGGGGCAGGAAGTCATCGGTTTGCGACGAAGGGTAAAGGTGATTTGGTGGGATTTGTTGGGATCTATTTTAATCCTCCACTTTTGACACCATTCTTCAATGGCTTTGATGTGGGACTGAAGGGTTTGGGATGCAGTTGTTAGATCATCATAGACGGATAAGACACACGTGTCATCAGCATAAGTATTGAGGACAGTGCGAGGATTGAGTGGAATGTCAGCTGTATAAAGGGAGTAGAGGATAGGACCTAAGATACTACCTTGAGGCACTCCAGCAGATGGGAAAATGTGGAAGGAAAAATTATGGTTTACCTTAAAGGTTCTGCCAGTAAGATAGGAACGCATTAATAGGAAATATGTAGGAGGAATTGACGGAGTTTGTAAAGCAGTCCATGGTGCCAGACTAAGAAACGATTTAAATTAAAATTATGTATCTTTGCTTCTTTCTTGTGTGTGCGTTAGGGATACTATGTCACCTCTCTTCAGCATCTAATTCCCCAATTAATGAATTTGCTGTATCTTCTCTAACATTAGTCCAATTGTGATTTTTCTTTATACAGAGTGTTTGACGATTAAGTGGCTAGACTTCAGGATAGAATTAAGTACCTCAAAACAATTTTTTTTTAAAGTCCTCTAGTGATGTACCTGGATATGTGCAGTTAAGTAGCTAGGATCAAAAATTCAATAATAGAGCCAAAAATTTCTTTAAAGGTATTATCAGCTTCAAGCATCCC
The DNA here is from genome assembly GCA_023052935.1 of Piezodorus guildinii. NCBI lineage: Eukaryota > Metazoa > Arthropoda > Insecta > Hemiptera > Pentatomidae > Piezodorus > Piezodorus guildinii. Next base: position 65,780,047 of record CM041295.1, read on the forward strand.
TTGAATCGATTTAAAAGCGTAGGTCATTAAATTCTACAAGAATTGGTTCCAAGTCATTAAACCTCACGTCTTAAAGTCCGGAGAAAACTAAGTTAAGGTCCTAAATATCGTGTTTTTTCCTATGATCAAACTGTACAATTTTAACTTAAAATTTATGAGAGTTGCTTGAAGACGTTAAAAGACATTATCATGCGCCGTGAGCAGACACCTTCGCCAATCTTCTAAAAGTTTGTTATTAACATCTTAAAGCAAAAAATAAAATCATATCACAGAATGCATACTAACTCATTCACGTCTAAAGATATTCATTGGTATGAGTTATTTAATTTATTTATAATATTCAAAATTCTTTATTAATACATTCATCTGTTTATGCATTAATAGTCTTGCATGAAAATTATCTGAAAACACACTGCATTAGTCTCCGAATATGTGGCCAGAATGGAGGAACACGAGACTCCTAAAAGATTGTTGGCAGAGAGGGTCCATGGTCAAAGGAGAGTAGGCCGCCCCCGACTTCGATGGATGCGAGGAGTTCAGGAGTCTACAACTGGATGGCTGCAGCGCAGGAAAGACCTGGATGCGTCAACGTTTTGTAGCGCCAAAGCAATAATAATAATAATTCATGTTTAAACCCAACACATATACTCATTTCCTAACACCATATCAACGAATATTAGCTTTACTTAATATCTTAGCATTCTCAACATTCATAAATTCATTCAACCATAGGTAAAAAACATAACATTTAGGACTTCAATCTCCGGGCCCAAGGAAACTAGGTTCAATGTCTGGGAACCAATTCTTGTAGAATTCAATGACCAACAGCATTTACCCCACAGATTTTGCCGTGAAATCGATTCCTAAGAAGGTATAGTATCAAAAAAAAAAAAAAAAAATTCGGCTCTAACATTGGATTTTTTACTGTAGTTCCTTAACTGCGCATTTACGGATACAACTCCAGAGGACTTTTTTTTCTTATTATTATGAGGTCCATAATTCAATCCTGAAGTTTGGCCACTTAATCCAGAAACACCCTGTATTCCTCATGATTACTTTTAAATTCTCATGATGAATCATAGGTAAAAAACGCAATATTTAGAATTTCAACTGAGTTATCTTCGGACTCAAGGTTTGATTGATTATAACCAATGTTTGTCGAATTTAATAATCTGCCACTTTTATTCTAGAGATTTTAAAGAAAAATCGAACCCTGAGAAGGCTAGAGGCTGCCTAATGCTTGAAAATCGTTTTCGACTCACTTAACCCTGAAATAGACAATGTCCTATGAAAAGAATTTCCCCTTTATAAAAAAATGTCCCAAAATTAAATATAATACAAAGTCTATAATCTTAGTAATTAATAAATATAATCTTTTTCTTTGTTAATTAAACAGCTGATAGTTTAGAGTTAGTAAAAGTGGAGCGTTAGTCGAGCGAACAATGTGTTATTATTGGAGAAAACTATTTTCAAAATAATGTGCTGTGGTCGAGGATTCAAAATATGGTTTGAATAGAAAGTGCTGAGTACATCATTCGACCTGACTTTTTCGAAAATAAAGCAATAAATGTTTCTTTATATTTATTGAGAAATAATACTATCTGCCAAAATCAATGGTAATGATATTAGTGACATTAGACACTATTTACTCCATACAAAATATAAGTAGAAAGAAAAACAAAACAAAGATAGTTTTTTTTTTTTTTTTAATGAGGCCCCGGGAGATCTCGGCGCCTCTCACTGGCCGTTTTACCGGTTGAATCAGTAAATGATTCAAGTGCTCGTTATCGCAATATGACAATACAGTTCTTTGTATGTCCGAACGGTTCTTGAACTGTCGGCACGAGAATTTTATTATTCATAAAATATTGTTCGACAATGAAAACATGTTGTTCATTTTATCATTCTTTTTTTTTTTCGGTTGGCGCGACAGGCCTTGGACAGTCTTGGCCGAGGTTTACTAAGGTACCACACTGCGATTCTCGATGATATTTTATAGTGTAGAGTCATCATCGCTCCAATTTTACTAATCCTAAACAATCAGCTTTTAAATGTTCCAACCAGACATTTAAATAAACACATATATCAATATATTAAGAAGATGTATAGTTTTCAAGCTATTCAGTAACCAAATAACAATGATCCTGTAACTACAGCAGTGACCTCCATTTTTAAGGACATTCTGTCAATAAAAAGTGAATTTAATTCGCCCCCTCATAAATAAATAAATAAAAAAAAGCCAATTTTACACCAAATTTGAAATTTTATATGTTCCAACCAGACATTTAGATTAAATTCACAAGAGATATCTTCGCCGTTGGATAAATTTGTGGACGTATTTATTAATATGTTCTTTTTAATCAGTTTAGTATCGATTCGTTTCAAATACGGTTTAATCGTTCAATTAATTTCTATTTTCTGATTGGGTATGATAGAATATATTTTATACGTGTATCAAACGAATTAGTGATAGCTAATGAACTATTGTTTCGGACTAAAAAGCTTTATGGACCTATAAAACTTTTATAAGGATATCTTCTGCGTATAAACGTTATATTATACGGTTATAAAAGTTATAGAAAAAGGATATATCCTGCCAATTGAAGCCTATAAAACAATAAAGGTTCTGTTCCATTTTTCCAGTTATTATCAAAGATTTTTTTTTTTTTTTTTTTTTGTGATAGTAAGAGTGGCAGTAAATATTTTATTAAAATAATTTAAGATACACACACTAAATACTCTTTGATCTTATATTGATATATTTTTGAGGAAGATTAACTAAAATAAGATAGATTTATCTTAAGTTATTAATGCCAAATAACCTTCAATCAAATTAGCATTTATTTAATAAGAAAATAGATATTGTTATTTCGAAATTAAAATGTTTTCTTCGAAATATATTCAGAAGAAAAAGCTTTATTATAATTCAAGGCATTGAACGTCATAACCCCAAGAGACCTTAGGGATCCTCACCTGAACTATAGTATTCAACTTACAATACCTCTTACTTCCTACTTTTTACTTAAAGGGTAAATAACAACACGTATATCATTATTTACATAATTATTATAATCCTGATAAACAGTTATTGCACTTAAATTTTGTATTTTATATTTGTGAAAGGATATATATTGGGTTGTCCGGAAAGTTCGTAGAGAAATTTGGACTAAAATTAAAATTGATGAAGAGATTAAAATTTATTTATTTTATACTACTATATATTTACTATATAGTATTTTATACTACTATACTATATATTTATTTTATACTATTATATACAAAATAGTTACCACCGTTAGCGATTATCCTTATCCAACGGCTTGGAAGGTCCATTATCCCTTTTTTCTAAAAATCACTGTCCTTACTCTTAAATAACAATGAAAGGTCCGTTTTTACATCAACTTCTGAAGATTAGGATTTCCCTTGCAGAACATTTTCGAGGAAACGATAAAGACGGAAATCCGAAGGAGCAATGTCAGGAGAGTACGGCGGGTGAGGTGGAACCTCCTATCCGAAGCTTAATAACTTTTGCCGAGTCCTTAAAGAAACATGGGACCTAGTGTTGTCTTTGTCAAATAGCACTCCGTTCCGATTTGCCAACTCTGACCGTTTCTCTTCAATTGCTGCCTTCAACCGGTCTAACTGGACACAGTAAAAGTCCATATTTCTAGTTTGGTTTTGTGGAAGGAGCTCAAAATGTTTGGGTCTCTTCCAATCCCACCAAATACTGAGAATCACACCTTTCTTGGATGCAAGCCTTTGGTGTTGCGAGAGGCGTCGTTCTACTCCCCCGATTTTTTTCGGCTGGTGTTGATGTAGAGAGTCCATTTTTCGTCACCAGTAACAACTCGTTTCTAAAATAGATCCTTCACTTTTTTTTTCGGCAGCAAAGCACAACATGAAATCCTTTCAAGAAGGTTCCTTTCACTGAGCTCATGAAAAACCTAAACGTCGTAACGACAGACGTAACCGGGCTTCTTGAACTCCGACCAGTCCAGGTTGGTCTTCCAAATTGAAATCTGATCCAAACCGCGAAAGCCGAAGCTTAACCCTAACAGGCCTTAAAGATTCCAATCTGAATTATAGTACTTATTTAGAATACATCCACAATTTCCTTCTTTTTATTTTAAGAGTAATTAACGAAATGCATTTTATGATTTAAATAATTAAATTTATTTTGATTAATAGTTATTCCTATTAAATGAGTTTCCTATATATCAAGGTTTTATATATTTCATAACTATCGTGAAGGTAGCACAAAAGAAATAGTGCGAAAAAAATAGGTATAGACTAATAGGCTCGTATATAAATTAAATCTATAATACATACACTACTAGCAAACGATCAATAAAAAAACTGTTCTTGTAAGAAAATTAATGCAGTGGTGGAATCATAGATGATAGTAAAACTACTATAATTGCAGGAGAACTTAGTTGGGCTTGCGGTGGGATGGTCATATTCTCCACTCATGGGCAGAATGATTGTGGCTGTAACGGCAATGCTCTCACACTAGTGATACAGTTAAGAGAGAAGCACTGGGATGTTCTGGAAACTGATTTTCCCTTTAAAGTATAAGAACAAGCCTATAAGTAAAATAAATAGTATAGAGAGTATTGCAATCGAGAGAATTTCCTTGTTGAGTTCTAAAACCCACGTTTTAGGATCCCCTGGTTCCAAATAACCAAGTCTTGCAAAGCAGGTGTGTGTGTGAGAAGTCTAGATCAATCAATTCTGTCACATTTTTCTACAAACCACCCGAAAGCTCCTAGTGGTATCCTCTCTTATTTTCCCACATTTTGAATATGGTTGTATGGTATATGGCGGCCTCTGGAAGTTGTTTGATGTAAGATTGAAATGAGTCATGAATTGTTTCTTAAGTTTGTCTTCGGTACATCTAAACGGTCGCACGAATCTTACCTCTATGATGAGTCAAACTGGCTTTTTCCCTCGATTCAAAGGCAATATTTCCTTGGTCCTTTCTCTATCCGCTCTCACCGCCCATCTTATGTCTTTAGCTTCCAGCTATTTAAATCCACAACCCATACCCAAGAAACCAGATCCCGTCTTTCGACCTCTATATGCCTCCCCATGGAACCAACAAATAGGACTGTTCCTTCTTAGTACAGTCCACTATTTTCAGGAATACTCTCCCATCAAACATCCGGCATGCTCCTTCCCAATCTTCATTCAAATCACCTTCTTATTTTCCAACCAAATGTTAACTAATTTGAGTAAAATTTCTATAGTTATTATCATCAATGGCAGTAAAGTTGAAGTTCATTTCATTTTTATTTCTAATTATTCTAACTTTTAAAAAAGCACATAATACCTTCCATTCATCATCTAAACCTTTTATTTCTTTAGTCCTTTAACATTTTTTTTTATTCAAGTCGACGTTTCGGGGTTGTTTCCCCATTTTCAAGACTTATTCCTTGCTAGAACATTTTTCACATCTCATAGCCACTGCTACTTGTCTTGTATTGACAAGTAGCAGTGGCTATGAGATGTGAAAAATGTTCTAGCAAGGAATAAGTCTTGAAAATGGGGAAACAACCCCGAAACGTCGACTTGAATAAAAAAAATGTTAAAGGACTAAAGAAATAAAAGGTTTAGATGATGAATGGAAGGTATTATGTGCTTTTTTAAAAGTTCCAATTAAGAAAACTTCCAAAAAAATTAAAAAAGAAAAGTAACTAATTATTCTATTGTTTTTTTTAATTCCATATTACATAAAAATATTATTGTACTCTTTTTTTCTTTTATTATTTCTTTGTTTATTTATCATTTAATAAAATTATATACATTTATTGTAATCATTAATGTACTTAGTTTTTTTTTGTGTGTATTCTTTGTTCGGTTATGATTCTTACATTTCTAGTACATTCATGTTATTCTTAAGGGAGCGTGTCCCAGAATAGAGTTTTTTTTTGTTGTTTTTTTCATTCATTCATCAAAAACGAAAAGTTGCACGAAACTGAAATGTCATATTAAAGACAATAATATTCCAGGCATGTTACAGCATCTTTTTCATAAAAATCTACAACTGCTTCAATGAATGTATTTTGCAACTTTTTACGATTTTCTCGATAACGGCTCTAACGATGAAATAACGAAGGTGAGCTCATTTCACAGGGTATTATGACTTTTAAGATTAATTTCTTAAGAAAACAATGAAAATATTTTCCTAGGTTATTTTTTCCTAAACACAAGATTAGTAATATATATTTCATAAACTTATGGTATACTTGCAAGTAATAATTACTTATATATTTTTTTAATTGAAAATAAATGTTCCCATCGAAACTCGCAGTAAATCTTTAAACTTTTTTAAATTCTAAGTTAACTTAAAATTTCTTAAATTGAATTGAACAATGGAGAGTAAGTGGAAGTCGTTTTTTGTGCTTAACAGATTCATTATATTGTACATACGTATGTATGTATCTATTTAAAATTTTTATTTTCCATATAGCTATGATATTATTATTATTAATATCCTAACTAAGCCAGAATGGATTAAGACTAAATAAATAAACAAAATATATAACATTGTGTGCCCCGTTAATAGTTTATTGATATTACTCTAGTATTGTCTGATGATGGCCTAAAAACTAGGCCGAATATTCGCCGAGTATTATATATATATATGTTATAATATAATATAACAATTCCTTATTTATTCTGGGACAAGTCCCTTTAGAATAATACAGCAGGAAACATAAAGTGGGCTTAAGACTATAGTCTTAGAGTATAATACAATAATTGAAAACAATAGAATTGAACTAATAACCTGAACAAAGAAGATAACATAAAAGATAAATTCTAATAAAAATGCACAAACAAGATAAATAAATGTATGTTAACATGAGAACAATTAAAAAAAAGAACTGATTTCTTTTTATATTTTAAAATAAAATATACGAAGAAAAGAAATTACAATTCTTCAATGTATGTTAACGTAAGAACAAAAAAATATATAATAAGATTTAAAAAGAACAAAAAAATTATTTATATATATATATATATATATATATATATATATATATATATATATATATATATATACAGTTTTAAATTAAATAAAAAAAGAAAAGAAATTACAACTCTTCTGAATGTTTGTAAAATAATTCAATCTTACGTCTTTGAAAAGATTAAAAGAAAAACTTTAAATAATATTTGCTGTTAATGGAAACGAGAAAACGAAAATTGAATAATAAATATATGTATCTGTCTGCTTGATCTTCCCTGAAATTAGCATTTACTTGGGATTGTTTGGGAATTGTATTGATAGGAAATGGCTAAATAGACGGGATTTAAATGTTGAGAGAGTTTGGGAGTTCCGGATATTATAAGGAATGGAGTTCCATAAGGATGCGGATCGGATTAAGAATGATCTATCGAAAGCAGTGAATCGATGGGACGTTATATACAGATCAGAAGGCCGCGAGCGGGTGTCACGGGATTTGAATTTAAGGAGATCAAAGATGTAAGACGGACACTGGGATTGGATAACCTGGTAGAGGAAGGATGCTAGGAAATACTTACGGCGGAAGGAAGGGTAAAGCCACTTCAACTCTTCGTAAAATCGGGTAATAGGGGTGTCTCTGGAAATCCCAAAGATGAAAGGTATAAAGCAATTAAACATTCCTTTTAGTTTTGCCTCGAGATCTCCAGAGACGCCTCCATACACCGTACAGCAGTAGTCGAATTGGGGAAATATTGAGGAGCTAACCAAGAGCTTACGGGTTTCGATTGGAAGGAGAGGACGTAGGTAATTCAGAAGTTTTAAGGCGGAGAATGTTCGACGGGAGATTTCGGAAACATGATTTTTCCAGGAAAGGCTTTGATCAAGGATGAACCCGAGGTTTTTAACGGATTGGTGGAATTGTATTGGTTTGTTATTCTGAAACAGAGTAGGAATCGATGGAAGGGCCTGAAGGAGGGGATTGGAACCTATAACAATTGCCTTGGTCTTCTCAGCATTTAAGTTGAGCTTGTTGTCAGCTGCCCAACTGCTGATACGATTCAGATCCTCTTGAAGCATTTTCGTGGCTAGTAATAGGTTGGAAGAGGAAAGGATAGATAGATTTGGAAATCATCAGCATAGATATGGTATTGGGAGTGATTGATCTGGAAGGGAAGGTCATTTAATATAAACTGCAAATAGGGTAGGGGATAATGATGATCCCTGAGGCACACCTCAGGATAGAGGAAGGGTTCTGGAAGGAGGTTGACCTGGGGTCACTACATACTGTGAGCGGTTGGAAAGGAAGGATTTGAACCAGTGCAGAGCACTGTTTGATAAAGGTATTTTTCGTAGTTTGGCCAGAAGGATATTATGGTCTACTGTATCGAAAGCTTAGGATATATATATATTAGGATATATAATAGGATTAACTTTCTCTAGGTCGGTTTAATTTTTTTTTCAAAAATTTCATGTATTCTATATTAAATTTGAGAAATAAAAAACAGTTAAACAGTATAACTGCTGAAGTAGCTGAAAATTTTCACACTATATCATACAATTTCAGTTCAGTGAAAACGTTACTTCTAAGCCTCTTGTCAAGATAAGATTATCTAACATATTTTTTTCTGTTATAATTGATAACGAATTATAAGACATACTTCAAAATAAAATTGGTGGTTAATAATTATACTTCACAACTATTTTATTTTATTTTAACGCACTACGTTTCGGCTATAATGCCGTCTTCTGGTGCAAGAACAATTTTTATCTCTAAGTGCAAATATGATTTCCTTAATAATAATCAATATCAGAAAATACTTAAAAAATTGTTGTATTTATTGTTTTTCCTGTTTTATTGAATCGTTTTATTTTTTTTAAAGTTTAATTTAATTTATATATATTTATTCTTAAACAATTTAACGTTAATCCTTAAATAGATTATAAACCATTATAATTCATAAATGTATTTATCATAATTAAAAAATTCTAGTTGTTGTGTAATTTTAATGTTGCATTTTCAGAGATTAATTGTTAATAAGGAAATCATATTTGTGTTTACAGATAAAAATTTCATGAAAAACTACATTCCCATCCTAATCCTCGAGTTTCAATCCTTTCTTCCTCTTCAATTCCTGACAATTCCCCGAGGCGTCTGAAAAGGAGATGGTCCCGAGACCTTCCAGTTTAGAATATTTTTAGAGTGCTTCCATTGGGAAGCTTCTATACATGTGTTTTATGCCTTTTTATATTTCACTCAAATTTACTTGTTAGATTTTAATGTACAGTTGTGAATTCCACTAAATAAATAAAAAATCTTTTTTATTATAAGATAAATAAAAGAATAAAAACATTCATACATTTTTAATTTTTATGAATTATACATTTCTGTTAATAAATTCTGTTTTAGTGTTAAAAACATTATTAATTATTAAAGACAAGTAACCGATACCTATAACATTTTTTTCAATGTATTTTAACTTATAAGAAAAACTTAAATGATGTGTCTAGGCTATATTTTTTTTTACATTTTCTCGTTTATTAAAATTGGCTGTTATATCCCTACACTCTTGTTAATATGAATACGTAATTATGTTTAGAAAGTTTGTATAGATACAGCAGATTTGTTCTGAGTTGCTTTTGATAGCGATTTATTTAAACATATTATTTTTAATTAGTCAATTTGTAAATCGCTCATGGCATAATACATAAGGAAAATACATTCAAACCTATGATAATTTGATATTTACAATTGGCCTTCCAGATTGACGAATATCGTCCAAGGATTCAATATTTAATAAATAAATAATATATAAATATATGAAATAAAACTTTATTGTTATTCGAAATACGCATTTTTTGTGTCAGTACCCCCAGTAACTACTAATAAGAAGTCAAATTAAGAGTGAGAGAGTTTTAAGTTATGGCAGACATTGGTGGTGAGAATTCTTTCCCATTAAGTTTCCCAAGATTACTTCGTAAAGTGCTTACGGTGAAGCCCTCTGCACTTTTATTCAAAGGATAATTAAGGCTTATTCAGGGTGAAAAACCAAAAGAGGACTCGAAAAGGTCATAAAAAAGTTTCTATTCATTTCGATGGAAATGAGAATTTTTTTTTCTATTAGTATGGCCTGAGAAACTTTGCTGGATTACAACTCCTAACACTAGTTCTATAAGAGTTGCAAAAAGGTATATATACACGTGTATATATAAATATATATATATATATATATATATATATATATATATATATATATATATATATATATATATACATACACATTTCCTTATATGATATTCATATGTATGCGTAAGTATAAATAATATTTTTTTTAATAATTACAATATTTTAAATATCTGGTGCGTACAACACACGGCTTTCACTTACCTCCCTTTTTGAAATCAAGTTTATAATACACTTAAAATTGAAATGTTTTTTTGATGGATATTTATTTTATAGTATAGAAATTATTATGTGCAACAATGACTTAAGTATATACCCTATTCGTCATTTTGTATTACCTTAATTATTCTATAATTTTAGTTGATAGAGAATTTTTTTAAAAATATAATATTTAGCTTTTTAAAAATATATTATACCAATATATTACTGTTATAATTTGCGTGGGTGGTGAGGGGGGAGGGTAAACCTAAAACATATGTTTGCTATTTTCTCCTTCATTTTGTCGACAATTTCTTTCATATAGGCTTATATATATATATATATATATATATATATATATATATTTTCCTTTTATTATATAAATCTTATCAATAACAAATTATTTCTAGTCGACAAAAGTAAAGGATCTTGAAAAGAAGAAATTTGAACAATTGGCATTAAAATCATGCCATACTATTAATGATAATAAAGCCTACATTTAATTTTATATAATCGGCAAATACAATTTGGCGAATTCATGGTATAATCGTTTTAAAATGTAATATTTTAGACATATCTTCTTCTTCTTCCTCTAACTCCTGTGTGCCGCTAAGCGTGGAGTTGCCGTCTCGGTCCATCGAGCTCACAGGTCTCTGGTCCCTAGCTATTCTTTTCATCTCTGGGATGGTTAGTCCTCTTGCTGTAATCAATTTCCCATTGATCCCAAGGTTGGGATGTTTGACCATTTCGCCTCACTATACGTTTGAGGTACTGGTATATTGATTTTATGACGCTCACCATATTTGCTGGCACCCTTATTCTAATTAATGCATCCCGAATCTCTTGCCTCAGAACTGAATCGAAGGTTGCCCTTAGATCCAGAAATACCAGATACACTGCCTTGCCACGATCCCATGCTTTTTCTACTATCATTCTGAGGGAGAATATGTGATCCTGGTGATATGTGATTTTAGACATATAATTGTTTTAAATATGAAATTTCTATACGACTTTTTTGTTTTTGAGCTAGACCTATCGCAAAACACACACAGACCTTTTTATTGTTTGGTCATTTGAACTGGGGATGCCCTACTAAATATGTATTTTTGTTGAAAACCGGAATTATCAAGTTTTCATGAGCGAAATACTGCCCTTTACTTTATATTTCATATATAGGAAAAAGTGAAAGTAAATTATAATTTTTTTCTTTATTTAAATCAAAATACAGACAATTTACAGTGCAAGCAGAAGTCACTATCCTACCAAGGCAAGCCCGTTTGTGGGAAAGAATTTATAATAAGTCTGATAATTTACATTTAATTATTTATTTATATACATAAATGTCTAAATGATTATTTTATTTTTTATATATTCGTTTTAAGTTTTTCGATTCCTTTGATATAAAAAGTTGCATTGAGGTTTATAAAGGATAATCTTTGCTGGCGTACGCGGCAGGGGACACAACTATTTTTGTCTCAAGGGGAAAGCGGGTTGAACTTTTTTTTCAGTAAGACAGAGCTCTAAAGGCAAACAATTATGAGTTTTTTAAATTTAATTTCTTGGTGAAGGGGGTAGAGATAAATTAAATTGGAAAGTTAAGCTAATTAAAGTTTGATTATGAAATGACAAAAAAAAAAATAAGTTATTCTAAAATTAACTTATTTGCTATTAAAGAGTAAAGCCGGGAATAAATATAATAAATATGGGAAATCTACCCTGGAGGCTTTTTTGACTCACATTTGGGGAACATTATTTTGCTATTAAATTAATATACGATTCTCATTATCTATATAATTAATTATGTTTGACATCTGATAGTTGTTTATTTTCTTCACTGAGTTATCTTTACTTTTCTTTAATATAATGACAATATTTAACGAAAAGAAAAAAAAAAAAAAAAAAAAAAAAAAAAAAAAAAAAAAAAAAAAGGAGATTTTATTTCCAAATAAACATATTTAGTCATATTAATTATGTAGAAAAATTCAAGCTACCGTTAATATATATGGTGGTTCGAGATTGCTAGTGAATCCAGGATTATAGCCTCTGCCATGTTCTGGAGCTGATTCTTACTTATCCAGTCCGTATTTTCTAAATATACTCTCGTAGTTAATGGGATGGTCCCCCTGCTTCCAAGCCAGAGCCTTTTGACAGTAAATGTTTTTTCGCCGAACTCCTCACGAAACTTCTTCTACAGGTAGGGAATACATTTTGCATAAATGCTTTCCTTATCTCATTGTATTTTGTTGTCTTGTTCCTGATCATTTATCTCATGTCTGATTGTGGGATCTACAATCAGTGCCTCCTTTCCTTTGGCATTAAATGCTAAGATGTACACAAATCTAGTTGACCCATCGGTATCAATGCAAAACACTTCTTGAAAACATTTGTAGTTATTCCCTTCTAGAAGTTCAGCTATTCCTTTTTTTATGTGGTTGTCGGGCAGGTTATGAGAAGCATGTTGCGTGGACATTTTCCCAACACATGAGCAGGAGTTTCTGACTCTTGACCGCATCTGCACATAAATATACATATCGCCATCACTATATATATCAAATGATCTCGCGATTCTTGGTTTCTCTTAACTTCTTCTAAACCACATTTTGATATGGTATTCACTATCATGTATGATTCTTTTCTTATTCTTTCCTGAAGGTTTACAAGTAAAATACATTGCAAATAAGTTTTTCTTTAGAAGGGAAAATGAAATTTTCTGTAATCCAGACAACGAAAAATTATTCCTCAAATATCAGTAGTAAGTAATATAGATGTATAATACACTGTTGGAATGCGCAAATGTTTATGAAAATAAAATAGGTAGCACAAATTAATGAAGGTTGTTCAGTCCATAAACTCAAGAACATAAGTTATTTGTAATGATTTAATGAGGAAAGTTATGTGATACATTATTTCCACTGTACAGTATCGGACTAGTTATTTTCTCCCAGAAAAAAAATGCATACCAAATCGTACGTAAGTTGTTAAAATAAATGGAAATTTGCTATAAATCTATCAAAATAACATTGTTATTAATTATTTCAGCTTTAAGATTATTTCATGTAAACAGGTGTTTCGCTTTAACTAAATGGGAATTTCGATGGAAACTTGAATATTTGTGATTGTGACAATATTTTGTACTTTTAAATAAATTAGTTCCATTGCACCTGAAGATGGCATTTTAGCCGGAAACCGTGCATTTATTTTTAATAAAATAAATCAGTCTTTATTTTTATATACTATAATCAGTCAGGTGAAGTATAAATCAGCCTCCAATTTTATTCACAGAAATTGACCTTCACCTAAAAGAATCTACACTTTAAATGTAAATTTCTTTTTTATCATAATCGTATACATGTACAAAACTCTTACTTTGTTTATTACATAGTTTAATTTTCAATATTTTTATTTGAGGTTGCTACTTAATTTATTATAATTTGTAATTTGTATTGTTTGTTTTTATACTCTAAGACTCTGAAGTTTTTATTTAAATTTCTTGTAATATTATTCTAAAGGGAATAGTCCTAGAATAAATTTAAAAAAATATTATTATTATAAAATCATCTAGCGATTCTCGGTTTCAGCAATTAACTCTAAATTAGTCCAATATTGCATTTATAAACATAAATGACACTACATTCAAATTAATATATAATTATTACTATCAAATAAGCCTAGCTAGCATCTAAATTTACACACACACACACACACACATACACACACACACACACACACACACACACACACACATATATATATATATATATATATATATATATATATATATATATATATATATATACATATATCAGTCTTAGAGTATCTCTGGTGCTGTAAGGTGTTTGTTTAGTCCTGTGTTTAGTTCTTCTGCTTATTTCTATCGAAAACTTTAGGCGTTTCCAGTGAAACTCTATATAAGTACAGATTAAATTAATCAGGTAACGTTATAGACAAGTTTTTATACCTATTATATATATATATAAAAGCAGTGAAAAACATTTAAAACAGTTTAATAAGACAGAACCGTTGTGTGGCAATAGTGGGGAATTATCTGTTTACTACTACTAATCCTAACAGACTCCGAGCAAAACAGACATTATTATTATTATTGTGGACGTATCTATATTTATTTACGTAAATCTTATTATATAATTAATTAAAATGGTTAATTGTAAAATATGCAATAAAACAGTCGGCCGAGATGACAAATTAAAAATTCCTTGCAGTATTTGTCTAAATATATTTCATACGAAATGTATAAAAATAGATTTAGCGGAATCGGAAGCATATAAAAAATGGGTTTGTCCTGAATGTGAAACAACTACACGGACATCACCAGTAGAGCCTAGTTCTATGATTGAACTACTGAGGGCGCTGACGGAGGAAGTTCGTGGAGTGAAGGCCAGGCTTCAGGCGATTGACGAACTTAAGGATATTAAAGAAACGCTGCATAAACAGTCGGAGCTTTCATACCAAAATAATGAAAGATTACTAAAAATAGAAAATCTTCTGGAGCAACAAAAAGCTCAGGTTGAATCATTAACCCTTGAAAATAATAATTTAAAAGTAAAAATTTCCGACTTAGAAAGCCGTTTAAATAACGCCGAACAAAATAGCCTAAATAATACTCTCGAAATTAGAGGCATCCCGGAGAAGCCAGGGGAGACTGTGGTGGGCACTATTATCAGTGTCGGCGCGGGCCTGGGCATCCAGCTCAGCCCTGAAGATCTGGACCACGCGGTGCGTCTCAGACCAAGAGAGGCGGGAAAACCGGGCACTATCATCGCTAGGTTTGTTCGCCGGACTGTGAGAGACGAGCTGGTGCGGCAACGAAGAGTGAAGAGAGACTTCTCTACCCGTCATTTGGGCTGGGAACAGAATAGTACTCACCCAGTCTACGTCAGCGAGGCGATGACGTCCACCAATCGCCACCTCTACTGGCTAGCCCGTCAGAAAAAATACCAGCCAACATAAAATACATTTGGTTCAGCGGAGGCAGGGTCAGGTGTAGGAAGGCTGACGGTCATCCGGCCATCATAATAAATAAACCATCCGACTTAGATGTATTCAGCTGAATTACGAGATCAAGTCACCACAAGACTATTTTTTTTAATATATTTCTTATCATTTTTCGCACTCAGAATATTTTTTTGTTATTAATTTTGGTAATAATAAGGCACATCAGTAGTATTAGTTTTCTTTATTATAAAGCAATAATAGTTATTTTCAATCTAGACTATTTAAATAATAATGTACTTTTTATTTATATGCACACTAATTACGGCTATCTACATGTTTTATTTGTCCGAGTAATAATATTTTCTGTTGGAAAAACCAATCATTTCATTCAAATTATCAATAGATTTTTGACCTATTTATTTCATCTAACACTATATAACTTCATACCGACTGTTCTTGAAATTATACATATCTTTAAAATTCGCTATAACCTATTTCCTAATCACCAACCTTTTCACTGCTGTCCCATATCCTACATTAGTTATGACTAATATCCTTACATCCTGTCACATCAATGCACAATCCCTTATTGCCCACTATGATGAATTCCAACAGTATTTTCTAGATAACTTTTATCATATTATAGCAGTATCCGAAACCTGGCTTAAACCTTACATTCCTTCCTCTCAAGTATCCCTTACCAATTATTCCTTCTTTCGCCACGATGGATCTGATCGCAGGGGTGGTGGCGTGGGGCTGTATATACACGACAGTCTCAAGGCCAAAATCCTTCTTCAATCTCCATCTCCCGACTATCCCCACATTGAATACCTATTCGTGGACATTTTATCCTACAAAACTCCTCTTCTATATATCCTGGTATACCGACCTCCACATGTTCCATTCGATAACCTGTTTGAATCTTCCCTTGTCCAATGGGTCTCCAGTTATACTAATGTTATCATCTCTGGAGATTTTAATACCAATATGCTTGCGGAATCCTATGATAAATCTTTCCTAGTTAACCTAATCTATTCTATGAATCTTCATCTCGTTCCTTACCTTCCTACCCATCATACCCAATTTTCCGACACCTGGCTCGACCTTCACATTACTGACTCTCCTCTAAAAGTCCTTTCATCCTCCCAGCACCCAGTTCCGTTCCTTTCATCACACGATCTTATCCAGATCTCATACAGCCTACCCGTGAAATCCTTCACTCCCAAAGTGGTCTCCTATCGTAGTTTGGACTTCCTCTCTTACGAATCCCTTCAAACCGACCTTGAATCACTCCATTGGGACACTATATACTCCTCTAATTCTCTAGATCATATGATATCCACTCTTACCTCATACCTCAAAACCTTACTAGACCTTCATGCACCTTTGAAAACCCGAATGTTTCGCCGTCCAACCGCGCCCTGGATAACTCATGACCTAAAGGAGATGATGAAAAAAAGAGAAGCAGCAAGAAGAAAATTTCGACGCACTCGTATGCCGTCTGATTACGAATACTTTAAACAATTACGCAACAGAACCCAGGACGCGGTTCGACGAGCTAAATCCCTACACATCCATAACTCACTCTCCAATGCTCCTGACTCCAAATCCAAATGGAAAATTATCCGAAAATTATCTATCCTAAAATCCAATAACCACACTCCTCTCCCTGTTTCTCCAGACGAGCTCAACAATCACTTTATATCCTTTGCTCCTGTTTCTTTTCCTGCCGCCGATATAGGCCATCAGAGTTTCAATCCAGATAGCTTCTTTTTCTCCCACCTCTCCTATGATGAAATACAAACAGCTATCTTTAAATCTCATACCAATGATTATGGACCCGACAATATTCCCGTAAAACTGATAAAAGCTTGTCTTCCCGTTTTAATACCAGTGCTATACCATATCTACAATTTTTCTTTTCAAAATACCATATTTCCTAATTCCTGGAAAACTGCCTTAGTTCGTCCATTAAACAAAGTTCCAAATCCTACCTCACCTTCTGATTTCCGTCCTATTTCTCTCCTTTCTAATTTATCCAAACCCCTAGAACGCCTAGCACAAATCCAGTTATCAAATTTTTTAGAGGAACGTTCCCTTATTAACCCTTTCCAATCCGGCTTCCGACCGGGTTATTCAACCCAATCCGCCCTACTAAAAATAACTCAAGACCTCCAATCCGCTATAGAACACCAAAAACTAACCATCCTCATCCTTCTAGATTTCTCTAAAGCATTTGATACTGTAGACCATAACATCCTTCTGGCCAAACTACGAAATATTCCTCTATCGAACAGTGCTCTGCGCTGGTTCAAATCCTTCCTCTCCAACCGCTCACAGTATGTAGTGACCCCAGGTCAACCTCCTTCCAGAACCCTGCCTCTATCCTGTGGTGTACCTCAGGGATCATCATTATCCCCTTCTTTATTTGCAATTTATATTAATGACCTTCCCCTCCAGATCAATCACTCCCAATACCATATCTATGCAGATGATTTCCAAATCTATCTATCCTTTCCTCCTTCCCACCTATTACAAGCCACGGAAATGCTTCAAGAGGATCTGAATCGAATCAGCATTTGGGCAGCGGACAACAAGCTTAATTTGAACACTAAGAAGACCAAGGCAATTGTAATAGGTTCCAATCCCCTCCTTAAGACACTTCCACCGATTCCCACTATGTTTCTGAATAATAATCCAATACAATTCCATCTTTCCGTTAAAAACCTCGGAGTTACCCTCGATCAAACCCTTTCCTGGAAAAATCATGTTTCCGAAATCTCCCGTCGTACATTCTCCACCTTAAAACTTCTGAATTACCTCCGTCCCCTTCTTCCTATAGAAACCCGTAAGCTTTTGGTAAGTTCCTTAATATTTCCCCACTTCGACTACTGCTGTGCGGTGTATGGAGGTGTCTCTGGGGATCTCGAGGCAAAACTAAAACGAATGTTTAACTGCTTTATACGTTTCATCTTTGGGATATCCAGAGACACCTCTGTAACTCGTTTTTACGAAGAGTTGAAGTGGCTTTTCCCTTCCTACCGCCGTAAATACTTCCTGGCATCCTTCCTCTACCAAGTTATCCAATCCCGGTGTCCGTTTTACATCTCAGATCTCCTTATATTCAAATCCTCCGCTCGTTCCCGTTACACCCGCTCACGGCCTTCAGATCTGTATATAACGTCCCATCGATCCGCAGCTTTCGATAGATCTTTCTTAATACGATCCGCCTCCCTATGGAACTCCATTCCCCCTAATATCCGTGACTCCCAATCTCTCTCCACATTCAAATCCTGTCTATTTAGCCATTTCCTATCAATCCAATTTCTAAATAATCCCAAGTAGATGCTAATTTCAAGAATAATTAACTAATAAATAATAGAACAGATTTACTTATTTAATTATCATCTTCAACGGTAAATTCAACAGAGAATATTTGAAATCATTATCTTTTCAAAGTTGCAAGATCAAATTATAAATATGTTTAAAGAAGAATAGTAATTTCCTTTGTTTTTAAAAAACTGTGTGCATACATGCATATACTGGTGTGTGTATGTGCGTGTGTATGTGTGTATGTATGTACGTGTGTATGTGTGTGTGTATATATGGATATATATACGTGTGTGTGTGTGTGTGTTTATATATATATATGTATATATATTTCTTTTATCTGATTAAATTTTTTTTTTTTTATATAATTTTTTGTTTCTCATGTTAACATACTTTTATTTTTCTGGTTTGTACATTTTTATTACAATTTAGCTTTTAAGTTATTTTATTAGTTCATGCTATTAGTTTAATTCTTTTCTGTTTTTTAGTCATTTTACTCTAAGACTCTAGTCTTAAGTCAACCTTTTTATTTCCTGTTATGTTATTCTGAAGGGACTTGTCCCAGAATAAATAAAGAGTTATTATTATTATTATTATTATTATTATATATGACAATCAGCTATAGCAGATACTCTAGCAACAACTTATGACACATCGAGAAGAAGCAACACTTCATTAAGTCACTGAGAACAAGGTGGGTGCACTTAAATGGCTGATTAAGATGCCTTGGCGCCTGTCTTGGCACAATGTGCAAATGCTCCTATCTTGACAAGTGAAATATTCCCCTCCAAGAAGATTATATACAAAATTTCACAACCTCCGCTGGCAACAGGTAGTTGAACCAGCTCATTCATAAAATAAAATATATTTTCATTTTAGCGCATGTTCTAAACTCGAATTCATTTATACGTGTAATATTTTCAATGTTTATACTAAAAAAAAACTAGTGTTTGCTAATCCAATAAAAACAATGGGACCTTCTGTAGCATAATGGCTAGCATAATATGCCTAAGGTCAAGGGTTCAAATCCGCAGCTTGCCCTTGGAATTTTTTAATGGGAGTAAAAAATCCTTAGTTATGGCATCCTTCGGATGGGACGTAAAGGTGGTCCCGAGCCTGTGCGATGTCAGGTACTCGTTAAAGAACCCTATCCTGATTAAATCTGGAGAGGTAAAATTTAGGACTCCCACTGTATCATCGTCTCATTAGCCACAGTAGCATAAAGTGACGTGAAATAAATAAACAATAAAAACAACCTCTTGGTAAACAGCATTTCAACACCAGTCCGCTCGCTTCACGCGTCTATCTATTTAAACTGAAGGTATTCTAGCTAAATTGAGACGTTGGTTTCCAAAAGGTACAAAAGAACATTTTTTACGAAATTGATATAGTTTTATGTAAATCTTATATTGGATTTTATCTAATGAACTCTCAAGTCCTTTAAAAACACGATTTAGAAATGCAATTATTTTCTAAAGGTACAAATTACGCATTCAGTTTCGTTCTAGATCACACAAAAAAATGTTTTTGAATGAATAAAAAATAATTTTTATTCTGAGACATTTCGCCCCCTAAGGATAATATACAGTGAACAGTCCATTTTTTCTGGCTTTATATGATAAATAATTATTTAGTCAGATAGTGAAGTATTTAAAGTTGATATAAATAAAAGATACGAATAAAAACAGATAACAACATCGAATGAGTTTAGTTAAGTATTATCAAAGTCAGGATTTATCACATATGTGTGGAAGATAAGTTTTTGAGGAGGTGGATAAATAATTGGTGTTTGAAAGTGGTTAGGGATTACACTATAAGGAGGGAGATGGGTAAAGAGTTTTAAAGTGTGGTAGCATGGATGGTAAGGGACTTCTCAAAGGATGCTGTTCAATGAGAGGATAGGTATAGATCGGTAGGTTGAGATCTTGTACTTAAGATGTGCACGGAACAGCACGGAGTAAGGTGGTCAAAGATATAGGAAGGTTTTCTGGCTCGCAAGGGTTGGAATTGGAAGATGCCAAGTAGGTATTTTCTTCGGGATTCGGGATAGAGCCACATTTGACCAGAATACCCGTGAGAGACGTGCGACTGTCTGGAGAGGATGTACATAAATTTTATAAACCAATTCATTAATCTTTTTAGTCAAAGTGTAGGAGTGTGTGAGAAGACTATGAAAGATAGGAGCAGTTTGATGATAGAGATAGATATTCTGGCAATTTGGGAAATATGGTTACTCCGCACTGAGTTTTGATTAAACATAACTCCTAGATTACATTTATTTCATTACATAACATATACTTCATTACATAATATTAATATAGTCATTAATATAAGAATTTCATTTCATAACTTTAATTTAGTGTTATTAAAAAGTGAATTCTTGACTTTATTGTATTGATTCATTATTGTGTATATATTTTATTGTTATTTTATGCCGTGTAAATATTGTATGAATGTAGTATGTATGATATCTTTCAGCACTACTATTGACGTCCAGGTTGGGACGGATTGTAATTTTACTCAATAAAAATTGTTGTTGAAAAAAAAAAAAGAAAAAAAAAAGTCTTATTAATATAGAAACACAATTCTAGATTTTAATGCGAGAAGAATCATATAAGTTGGTTTAATAATATATAATAGGAGATTTTCAATTAGAACGTTGATTTCCAAATGTACTATATCCATTCTAGGCAATTGTACAGGAAGCGCAAAAATCTCTCTGAAATTACTCTATTATTTTTTTTTTTTTTTTTTTTTAAACAATTCTTTATTGAGCAATATTACAATCTGTCCAATTTAGGACATTTTTAATAGTGATGAAGTACAACATTCATACTACATTCACACGATATATACTAAACAATAAATTTATATAATAATAATACAATATACATAAATACAAAACAAAATCAATAAAATATATACAAAAGTCACTCATACCTATATACAATTCACAATCATACAGCACGTGAGTGGAGAATCTAGCCAATGCTAGAACTCCAATATACATTTTACAAGAGGTCTCGAGGCCACTGCCGTTTCAACCTTCTAGGAGGATGGTAAGGATGTGTGGAGCTGGATAAGGATTGAGCTAGGGGATTAGGGTGATGGATAAGGTTCTGATGAAATTTAGAGAATTTTAATGGTATAAGGTCTAAAATAAATGGAATATTTAGGTCGCGGTGTAAGGTATGGTTGGATACATAATAAGGAGCATTAACTATTGTTCGGAGGACTTTTGATTGGAAGGATTGAATGCGTTTGATGTTAGAATATTTGGCTGTCCCCCACAGTTCAAGTCCGTAGGTCCAGATAGGTTTCAGTACTGTCTTGTATATTAGCAGTTTGTTCTCGATAGATAATTTAGAATTTCTGTTCAGTAGTCTGTATAATTGTCCAAATCGTCGATTAAGTTCTTGTCGTTTAAGTCTAGTATGCGGGTTCCAAGTTAGTCTTTTGTCCAGAAGGAAGCCAAGATACCGGACTGTGTCGGAGAAAGGAAGCGGAACGGAGTTAAAGAGAACTGGAGGGCAGGATTGTCTTCGAAGGGTAAAGGTGACATGTCTGCATTTGGATTGATTTACTTTGATTCTCCAGTTGTTACACCAGTCTTCAATTTGAGAAAGGTGCGTTTGGAGGCCTATAGATGCAATTTCGGGATCTGAGTGAGAGGATAGGATAGCGGTGTCATCAGCGTACGTTGCTAGGAAGGTATTAGGGCAAACAGGAATATCAGCCGTGTATATGTTGTAGAGGAAAGGACCGAGGACACTGCCCTGAGGAACTACTCTATTATTAACCAACTTATTTGATACTTTTTAAATTAAATATACCTTTTTTTTTTTTTTACTATTTTATTAACACCAAAGTAAAGTTATGAAACAAAATGTTTTAGTATGATTTAAAAACGAAAATAAATGTGTATTTAGCATCTTTGGAAAATAATTGCATTTATAAATCGTGTTATTGAAGGGCTTACGTGTTCATTTGATAAAATAGAAGATTTAAATAAAACTAATTGATGAGAATATAAATATGCCAAAAAATAAATTTTGTAAAATATTTTCTTTAGGACATTTTTGTACTCAAAGTCTCAATTGTTTTTATATATAATTCTGTGAATGATAAGAATCTTCTGAGGTATACAGGAACCTTTTAAGGAGCATCGAAGATCGAACTGTTTCAAAAGTCAAAGTAAATATTAGAATAGAATAGAAAAACAAATTTATTCTGGGACAGGATCCCTTAAAAACAATTGATATGTACAATTAATATATAAGATGTGTCTGACCTAAAGACCAAAGGATTATAATTATTTTTTATTTACAATATCAGGAAAAAAAATGGATTAAAGTATACAATAAAATAAAAAACTTCTTATAGATTAAAATGTTCAATAAAACAAAACATTGAAACTGGTTCATAATAACTGATTCATTAACTAATATAAACAAAAAATAATAAATTTTCTTTATGAATTTATATTTGATTTGAAATATCAGGCTTGTTGAGCGTCTATTAGGGATGACAGTTGGAACTTGTTTGGAACAGGGGACTTGAATGATGGTAGGGAAGAAGCATGGTGGATATGAGTAGGTAGGAAATTCCAGAGAGTAGTAGAGCGGACAAAAAAGGAATGATCAAAAGTTTTTGTTCTATGGATAGGAATATATATTACGGGTGGATGGTGGAAGAAGATGGCGGGAGCGATTGAAAAATATAAGGGTACTTATTGTCCTACAGGAGATTTGGGCAATATGGGGTTCCCAGGAGAGGGTTTGTTCAATGGTAATACCCAGGTTAATATTATTTTATTTTCAACATGAATAAATTGTTTAAATGTATGAATTAGTTAATAAACCTCTCTATATATATACAATGATACCGCGATTCTTGGTTTCCGTAAACTCATTCTTAACAACAAGACGGATTTTGAAACGGTTTCGCCATCACTTACGGCATTCTTTTCTGAAGGTTTATAAATCAAATACATTACAATTTTGCATTTCTCTGTAACTAAGTCATCAAAAAATTATTCCTGAACCCCCAAGCGATAAACTCCAAATCGGCCCAACAGAGTTGTTTTTTTAAAAAATTAAATTACATCACATTTAAATTACACCTGTGTAAAGCAGGGGAGGGGAGTCAACTATTATTGTATACATTTAAACGCTTACGTTTTTTTTTTTTATTTAATTGTTATTTAATGATTAAGTTACACAAAATTAAGTGCTTAACTTACGATACTGCTAAGATAATAATGAGATCAGTTGGATTTCACGTATTTAGAAAATAAGTAGACTTCATTATCGTTAAACCCAATCGGTATAATAGAAATATAACATGGTTTATTAAAAAGGCCAGACAAGCGGCGCAGTTTTAAGAAAACCTATAAATAACACCTCCATAGTTAATATTTAAATTGGACCACTTGTGGGAACCGGTTAGTGTCTGAGCTTCCTCTTCGAGAACGATGCAATAACCGTTTCTATTCTTATAGTTCATCACAGGATCAAAAAACAATATATTAAAGCCATAGGGCTGGTAATTATTTTAACATTTATTGTTTTTGTTTATGATTGTTATTTTGGTTAGTTACAAGCTGTTCCCCGCGGCTTTGTTCGCGAATTTTGTGTTAAATTACATGTATATAATTATTTAATAAGTACATGTATATATCATTATTTTTTATGTACATGTGTATTATTCTCAAGGGATTTAGTCCCAGAATAAAGTTCTTTTTTTTTATTCATTCATTCATATATAATATATGCATTTATGGTAAGACTAACAATAATAAATAACCTAATTCTTCGACTATTTTTATGCACAACTAATATATAAATAACGAATTATTATTCAGCTTCTTTAAGTCTTTTAAAAAATAATTTATAACGATTGTACATGTTTCCATGGTAACCTGCACACTAAACATAAATCAATATCGTCAAAACTCATTTAGAACATAAATGCAATTTTTTTCTAAATGTGGTGAAGCCTTTCACTCGAAATATTCGTGTTCATATGTTATATAAATATGCTCTATTGTGTACTTAAAACAACAGATTTTGAGCCGATTAAAAGTATTTTTAAAAATAACTGTTGCTATCCTATGAACTATAGAATAGAAACGGTCGTTATTTTAATCTTTCAACCATTTTTATGAAAAACTAAAAAAGTTATTCTTTAGTGCTAGATCTTAATGTTATTCAGTTACAATAACATACCAGTTGCATGTATCCTCCTATAATAATTCAATTTGAATGTTTTAGCTTTAAAACATAACTGTTCTATATTATAAACACATTTTCTCAATCATGGATGTGGACTACCAGGAGGCATTCTTGTTTTTTTCAGGCTTCAGAAATAATTTATTATATGTTACAGAAATGATTTTTTGTTAAAATAATTTTATAACAATATAGTGAAACATACACACTAAACATTAATAATTAATTAATACGGTTTAGTATTTAAACACAATCGTTGTATATCGCCCACAATACAATATATATATTAGCCATTCGCACGGGTGCAATTTAAATGTAATGTCATTTACGTTTAAAAAATTTCATTTCGACCAATTAAGAGTTTATCAATTTTTACTTTACTTACTATATATAGTAGGGGGAAGTATTGCGATCGTGAAAATTTATGAATTCCAGTTTTCAACGGAAATACACGTTTTAGGGTCCCCTGAGTCCAAATAACCAAGTCCCGCAAAAAGGTCTGTGTGTGTGTGGTAACTCCCTGTCGGAAACGGTGAGTCCTATGAAACTGAAATTTCATTTTTAAGACAACTATACGCCTGAGAAGATACAAAACTTTTTTCATCAAAATGAGCTTACCAGAAGAGGCACTTAATACCATGCATTTTGCACCTTTTTTCGATTTTCTCGAAAAGGGTTCCGACGATTTTGATTAAACTCGCTATATCGATGTAAAATTTAATGGGCTTTAATATTATGTAAGTTTTATTCTGATTAAAATGGTCTGACAGGGCTTAAATGCCGATATTTTAAATTTTCTTCCCCTAAAGTACCTTTAATTTTGTAGATTCAATAAAAATAACTATATTATCTTGTTGACGCTGATAAAAAACAAGTAAATATATAAATTGAATAAATTCGATACCCAACTAAAATAAGGGAGCGGCGTGGTCTAGTGGATAGAGCGCTAGTCTGCTGTGCTCCGGGTCCTGGGTTCGAATCCCGGCTGTGGCAGAATATTATTTTTTCTGTTAATTCAGTCGGGGGGCGACCCTAGGGTATGGAGACCCTCCTGGGGCAGACCCAGCCTCTATAAAGTGGGTACCCAAATTAATTGGGGAAAAACCTGGCGGCTGAGCGTGATCAAGGCCTAATCACCTCATTGCACTGCCGTTGGCCTAGAAACAGTACGAATCTCTATATGTACTGAGCCCAAGACCCTTCATGGGTTGTAGTGGTACAGGTTTTTTTTTTTTTTTTTTTTTATATCGATGTAAAATTTAATGGGCTTTAATATTATGTAAGTTTTATTCTGATTAAAATGGTCTGACAGGGCTTAAATGCCGA
The DNA here is from genome assembly GCA_023052935.1 of Piezodorus guildinii. Lineage (NCBI taxonomy): Eukaryota > Metazoa > Arthropoda > Insecta > Hemiptera > Pentatomidae > Piezodorus > Piezodorus guildinii. The sequence goes on from CM041295.1 coordinate 65,806,229, forward strand.
TATTTTAAATTTTCTTCCCCTAAAGTACCTTTAATTTTGTAGATTCAATAAAAATAACTATATTATCTTGTTGACGCTGATAAAAAACAAGTAAATATATAAATTGAATAAATTCGATACCCAACTAAAGGAGAAAACAGAAAAAACATTTTTTTAATGCAATTTTTCGTTTTTGAACATAAGAGCAGTAATATACATGTATGATATGCCGTTGGAAAGCTAAAGATTTTAGAAAAAAATATTATGTCATACACAAGCTTTTAAAAGTTAATAGAGAGTGATGAAATGAACATAAAACTAACTGATTATTTTAGATAATAATATAATCGATTTTTTAATAAAACACATGTTTCTATATAAATTCAATTTAATTAATTCCTTAATAGTTTCACGTATTTATCACTAACTGTTTTCGAAAATTCTTTCATTGATTTTGAAAATGGAGTTAAGTGAAAGTCGTGTGTTGCCCGCACCAGATTTTTTGGATTATGATTGCATGTTGATGAAAGGTGCACTTGGCAACAAAATATTATGTTCATTATATAACATCTGTTCATTGTTATATTTAATCATCGGCAGAAATTAAAAACATAAATTGGTCAAAAAATCAAAATTGGTTCAGTTTTTAGATTTATTACAACTTACGTAGGATTTAGAACGTAATTTTTTTTTTAATCTTGCGCATTGTAAAGTTTAAGCATTCAACTTGTACGATACTGTACGATGGTGAAAACATTGAACTACAATAACCTCCTTCTTTAGCAATAACATATGTTCATAATTTTATGAGCTGACTACAACTGTATATCAACTTTTAAGACTTCTTTAGATGCATAGTAACGTTCCTAAAATCTTGCGCTTTCCAATGGTATATTACACGCCTTTATGACAACTCTATCAATCATTTCTTATAAGGTCTCGCTTATTCAAGTATTCTCTATGGATTTCTCCAAGTAGGATGTATTTTCGGTTAAAAAAATAATTGTCTACATATTTTTCGATAATCTAAAAACTATAAAAACGCAAAATTTTCTGAAAAAAAAAAACAGTTTTTATTTTTTTTCATATTGTTCCACCACTTCCAAAAATTCGAAAAAAATTTGCAGTACAGAGGAGCATAAGAGACACTTTCTGAAAAACTTCGGTGATTGAAACCTTTAAAAAAAGGATTATAACTAATTTTAAGTTGAGGAGAGTTGTGATAAAAGTATTTTTGTTTCCAGTAATTCATTTCACAAGAGTGTAGTAAACAGGCAGACCAATGTTCTCTGGTATGGTGAAGCCTTCACGATAATAGCGTCAGGCATAAAGAAAGACAAATTACTCGAGCAATTAAAGGCTTACAGGGCAAGGAATCGGAGATAAAACAAATTTACCTGTAGCAATGTGTTGGCAAGTGAAAAAGGGCCACTGGCACATCCTCTCCACATTCCTCCCCTAACATGGTCCGATTTAATTCCAGAGCCCACACTGGCAATAATGAACTACCTCCAACCCCCAGCGCTCCCTCATAATATTATTATTAACCTACCTTAGGTTTTGTACCATTTTAGTACCAGACTTTTAGTGTCCCCGATTGCCGCTTTGAAGTTATTTCAACCACTTAATGTTCAAGAAACGGCATTAAGTCTGTAGGGAAGTTCTCCCCCCTCTGTGAGATATTTTCGGTACTTATTAGGAAGCAACAAGGGACTGTATATTAGTTGAAAATATAAATGTTGGTTGCCAATGTTTCCCCTTATAATAAAATATCCTAAGGTAAAATTAATAACTTTACGATTATATTTAATACATTATATATGGGGCGTAGCGACTAAACAATTTTAAATAAATGTAGAAACATTCTCCTTTCAAACAATAATATATTTATCAAAAATATTTTTTCTAATAATTTTTACTTTCACTTACCTATAAATGAACATAAATGCATTATTCAAACAACTTATTACATAATTTTCAAGTAGAATAAACTATCATACGATTTTATCTGAATATCATTGTCTTACTACTGCACTTGGGGCATAAAATATTCTACTTTGAACTTCGTTTACTATTTTAATTCATATTTTTAATTATTCCTGTATTATTAAATAATCATAATAAATAAAAAAGAAAAACATGAGATAGATATAACTTGTTTTTATTCATTTATAATAATAATAATAATAGGCTTAGCGAGCCCGAAGGTTCGATGCCGATACCACCAAATTCTGCCTAAACAGACTCGTCCAATGTTCACCAATCAAGCCCAAGCTCCCGAGATCAGCCTTAACGCAATCCTCCCATCTACGCTTCGGCCTACCTTTCGGACGCCTACCAGTCGGATCAGCAAATACCAACTTTCTCGGAATCCGCTCGTCATCGAGCCCAACAATTTTACTCGCCCATTTGAGTCTCCGCGATGCAATCAGCTCAGTTATATTCACAGGATACAAGTTCCGCAATTCCGCGGTGTGCAACCTTCTAAACTCCCCAGTGGCCTCATCTCTCTTCGGACCAAATATTTTACCCAATACCTTATTTTCGAAGACCTTAAGTCGTTGTTCATCCTTCAAAGTAAGCGGCCACGTTTCACATCCATAAAGAACCGTTGGAAGAATAATAGTTTTATAAATTCTAACCTTTAAGTTTTTAGATAGAAGCCGCGAACTAAGTAACTTAGCAACTGAATAATAACACGCATTTCCCACCTTTAACCGGGACTTTATTTCTTCCTGGATTTAATTTTTTCTAGTTATAATTGAACCTAAATACTTGAATTTCTCTACGTGTTCAAAAGTATGCCCTGATACATCAATATCACCAAAATCGACACCGTTTCTGCTACTAATAATATATTTCGTCTTATCGGTATTTAATTCGAGTCCTATTTCTTTACCGGTTTTTATTAACACACTTGTATTTAGTTGTATAGTCTCCGTGTCTTCACCTAGCAGTACCAGATCATCGGCATATCCCCAAACCGGAATCTTGTCACCCATATTTAAGCCTTTCTCGGTACACATCACCTTTTCTATGACATATTCTAAAGCTATATTAAATAACACAGGTGAAAGGGAGTCACCCTGTTTCAAACCCGATCGCACCCCAAATCTCTCGGAGTAATTATGACCGATTCTAACTTTATGGGATGTTTCCGACAAACACATCTCTACTAGGTTAACTAACTTTCTAGGTGTTCCCTGTTCAATCATGATGTTATATAGCTTCTGACGGTCTATTGAATCATAAGCCTTTTTAAAATCGATATAAAGTTGATGGACTACACCGTTGTATTCCATTTTTTCTCTAATATTTGACGTAAGGAAAATATTTCGTCAATAGTCGAGCGATTCCGCCTAAAACCACAAACTCATATTTCTAATAAAATATTAAAATTCTATTTAATAATTGTTTAAGAAAATGTTTCTAAATTTATTTATATTAACATATATTCTCCATTATATCGATTTTAATATTAAACATTTTTTATTACTACGTTCGATTTTGTCCACGTCTTCTATATTTGTATCATAGGAAATATACATATTTTCCATAATTGGATAGTGAACAATTTCACGACGAATAAATACTTTTTTTACTCGTTATTTACTTAAGAAAGTTTATTTGAGGCAAAGGTTCAGAGAAAGAAATTATAAAGCCGCTCAGTATTAATACTTAATTAAGTAAACGTTGACCTTTTTATCTATTAACAGCTTACATGCGGGAAGGGTATTAATACCTTTTACGGCGACTAATCCGTTATCAGTGGAAGGGGTATTTATATCGTTTACATCGTCATATGGTAAAGTATTAACCCGTTTTGGTACGGGAGAACCTAAAACTGATAATAATTATCAATGCGTTAAACATAAGCAGCTTTTTTTAAATCTCATAAGCTAATACACCAGTTACTGTCATGACTAATAAATCAAAAATAAAATTATAAGAAATCGGTTTAATGAACAAACAATGTGCCGAATCCGGAATGATTTAATTGCCAATTTTAATTTCGATTTTCATTTTGAAGGTATAAATTACCAACTAATTACTGATATCTCATAATGAAGAATAAAATTCTTTTTAAGAAAGAGAGCGATTTATTATTACTTTGACTGGATTTTATTCAATCTGTTAATTAGGCTAAAAATTGAATTCGCTTTTCACACTGAAAGAAGCAGTACAAAGAGATTAACTTCAATTAAACAATCATTTGTAAATTGTATTCATGTTAATTCCATTATCCCTAATTCGTCATTATTAACATTTATTTACATTCAATCGATGCCCGTAGCATAATTACCATTTGATTAAGGTATCAATTCAATTTTAATGAGCTTCTGGTGAGTATAAATACATAAAATTCTGAGAATATTATCTTTTTTAAACCTAACGCGCGCTTTTCACAATATTACACTACATGCTATTTCTAGTTCCTCTATATTTCGTCAACTTTATATTGCTTCATTTGTCAATGATTCACAAAGTTAGTACTTGAATTCTCAGATCCATTGCTACTCAGATTCTGCATTGAACATAGTCAATAAGGAAATATCATTATGACTCATTAAAATGCCTGTGTACTTTAATTTAGCAAATCAATGCAGTTTGCAGCACAACATAATAAATACGTTTCCGTTTCAGATGATTCAAAATGATTTCCTGTAAAGTAAAGGGGTACAGTGAATTTACGATTAATATTTCCATTGTACCACCAGAAAAACGTCTGAGAACCACTACTCCATATGCTGAATGTAAACCTTGTGACAGTAAACAAATGAAGATGTAGAACAGCTTTCTTAACACTTTAGTTAACCATAAAAACTACATTATTATTATAAACTAGACCAAAAAAATTAGTTTTGTTAATCATCGTCATCATTTGTAAATCCTCAAATTCCTTAAAAATTCAGAATCGTAATACCTCATGCTTAGGTAATATATATTTCATATATATATATATAGGTAAGTGGAAGTAAAAATAATAAACAACAGGTTAGGTTCAAAGACTTGCTATTCTAATATTGATTAATTATTATTATTATGAAATATGTGATAACTACATTATTCTAGATATATGGAAAAATACTTTTCAATTACTTAAAACATTATGTAATATCTAACATGAAGAGTACTTAATATATATATATATATATATATATATATATATATATATATATATAATATATATATATATAATATATTTATATAATTTAATTTTATTGTTTCGAAATAACTAACCATTATTCACGATCAGCATTGATAAAACATAGGTAAATGTGTTATAATCAACTAAAGGAGAAAACTGCAGAAATATTTTTCCAGGTGAAATGTTTTTTTCCTGCAATAAGAATATTTATATATTATTATAATAAATATATTATTTATAAATATGCCATCATTCAAGTCCCAGCTATTCCAGTACCTACTTTCATCCCAAACAGACGCTCAATAAGATATTTTAAATCAAAAAGAAAATTTGCTATTTATTGTTAATATTTTTATATGGATCAATTATGAATCAATTTCAATGTTTAGTTTTGTTTAATGCACCAGAAGTTATTATTTATTTATTTTACTCTTTTGTTTTATTATATCCTTTCTTTTCTTTATGTAACATTGTGAATGAGAAATAATTATATTCCTTTGGTCTTGTAGCCAGACACATTATATATATATATATCTTAATTGTACATATGAATTGTTCTTAAGGGACCATGTCCCAGAATAAATATCTTTTTCTATTCTATTCTATTCTATATATATTTATATATATATATATATATATATATATATATATATATATATATATATATACACGAGTAAATATACCCCGTTTAAAAGCTAAAGAAATTAAAAATTGTTTTTACAAAATTGCTAAATGGGTTCGTCACTCATAATATAAAGAAATCAGATCTATTGTCTTAAAAGAGAACCTTACTGTCTTCTTTCTTTATTATAAACGTGACCGCTTACGTTGATGAAAAAAAAACCACTGAATTTGACCAAAATAAGAACATTGCGCAGAATATTTACATCCAAGAAAAACGACGACGTCTGGAGATGAAGGGGACTACGTAACGATTACTCAAGAAGACGGATATATTTTTGGTTCATTGTTTCCATGGATGAAACTATGTAATCGACCAAAAAAAAAAGTAGCCCCTCTCAAGATTTGATGGTCCACGTTTCAAGAAACATAGTATCCGAATAATGAATTAAAAAAAAATCCGTTTGTCAGCCGTCCCCCTTCCGTCGTACGCTTTTCTCAGGATCAATTTTTAAAAAATCTGGAACAACAATGTCAGTGCATCCAACGATGACCTTAACACCTAGACGTTGATACCGGCTTAGTTTTAAAATAGCGGCGATAAGTTTTAAAAAGTGATTTCATTAAATAACTCAGTTATTTTTGAAGGCAGCGAAAGAAATTGTTACAGTTTTTTAACCAAGAAACTGCGAATGATTATTTAAAAAAAAAATTGAATTATATATTCAAGTTATACTCCCTGAGCTTTGGGGCTCTACTTAACCATCCAATTCTTCCCGTATCCAATCCTTACAATCCAAAATCCTCAACGCTCCTTACTTTGTCACGAATAAAATCATTCATAAAGACCTCCATGTTCCTTATGTAGCTGATTTGGTATCATTCCCATGCCATACCCGTACCAGGTATCATTCCTTCCATGACAAACTACATTCCCACTCTAATCCACTCGTTCCGATCCTTGCTTCTTCTACAATTCCTGACAAGCCATCGAGGCTTCTGAAGAGAAGATGGCCTCGAGATCTTTTTGTTTAGATTTAATACTAGAGTGCGGCCTATGGGCAGTTTCTCTTCATGTTTTTCATTAACATATCTTTTATCAGCATATTTACTTGATTTATTATAATATACAGTAGTAAATTTCAATAAAATATTTTTTTTTAAAGTTATACTCCCAAAACTCGGTTCTTATTATCATTACTGAAGATCGAAATGATTTTCGAGATCAAGACACCGCGATGAACAAAAATAAGAAAAATATATAATCTTATATAGTCGTCAGCCTTTAAAAGAGAATTAAATTTCATACAAAAATAAAAAAGATTCAGTGAAATCGGTCCAAAAATAGCAAAGATATATTGTTTTGAAGTTAGCAGTGGTGATAGACAATTGTAGGCCATTTTCCTTTGAATTATTTATTGCTTTTCATATTGGTTAACTGTCTATAAATAACTTTATAAACAGTTATATCCTTGTATAGCTATTTGGAAATAATATACCACAGTGTACTCATTTTTAGCGTTTTTCATATTGCAGCGTCACAATTAGACTATATAGGTTGAATTAGTTAGAAAACAACGGAGGGGTATACAAGACGATGTTGGGAGGCTAAAAAATCCCTGCTGGATGTTTCGATTCTTACACTGCGTGGATCATTAATAAAACAAACTCGTTCAACAACTTAAATATGTGCCACGAAACCGAATTGCGCCGGTTTCCGGCCGGAAATGTCGGACAGACCATTACCTGTTGCCGCATAAATTAGCAATACCTTCTCCCTATTTCGCAACTCTAATCGGTCGATTGGATTTTGAAACCCGTGAACTTTTCATTAAACCAAGCTCTTGAGAAAAAATATCTATAAAAATATGTGCCTTGGCAATCCTACGCTCATTTCCCCTTTATTATTTTAAAGTTGTTTACGGCTTTGAAGTGTGCAGTGTGAAATTCAATTAGTATCTCTCATTCGATTTTGTTAAGGGTTATAAAAAAATAATAATAAAATGAAGCTTTAATGGGGCCTGACTTAAGTATAATTTTTAAATGCCAGAGAAAAGTTATGTCTTTTGATAGTATGGAAATGAACCCTCTTGAATTGAATAACTTAATTACTTAATAAATTTAAAATATGAAAAAGCTGATCTCATCCTACAGTAGGCGATTATTCAATGCATTATAAAATATTTTATTGCAGTCACTTAAAAAACCTAGGATTAAATAATTTATTAATTGTCTATCAACATGAAAGTGAAAAATCTGGTGAGGTGCTCCTATTACATAAATTTAACTTCAAACAAAATGATTATGAACACTATAAAATGATTATCCCACTTTTAAAAAAACCTTACATAAACACTGACTTAAATGTTCTCCGCAGCAAACGCTTTTTCAGCTTATTTCTAACGAAAGCACGGAAAAAAAGGAAGTTTTAAACAACTACGGGCACTATGCATTTTCAGTCAAACTAAAAAATATTGTAATTTAAAAGTTTCCTAATAAATTCAGTTTAGTTCCCATTAAATAAAGCGAACATTACCGACTACGGCAGTTTGTTTATACAGTCAACTTGATGCAACTTTTTTGAAGTAAGAAAGAGCTTTAAAGAAAACATATATATATATATATTTTTTTTGTAACATTTTATTGGTATTTACAACTGTATTAACAAAAAAATACATCAAGTAAATGTGATATTTATATAATACAATGATGCTTCCAATTGGAAGCACTCTAAAAATATTCCTAACTAGAAGGTTCGGGGCCATTTTCTTTTCAGGCGCCTCGGAGGATTATCCGGAATTGAAGAGGAAGAAAAAGATTCAAACTAGTGGGTTAGAGTTAGGATGGAGTTTGTCATGAAAGGATTGATACCTGGTCCGGGCCAAATCAGTAACATAGGAAACATTAAGGTCTTTATGGATAAGTTTATTCGTGTCAAGTAAGGAGCGTTGAGGATTTTACGAAGGATTTCGGATTGGATGCGGGAAGAATTTGATGGTTTAGTAGAGCCCCAAAGCTCTACTCCGTAAGTCCAGATTTGTCTTATAATAGTCATGTAGATGAGCCTTTTGTAGTTCAGAGGAAGGTTTGACCGTTTGTCTAGTAAGTGTTGAAGTAGCCTAAAACAGCAAGCAGTTTCTGGTCGTTTTAGTCGTGTATGAGAATTCCAAGATAGGCGTTTGTCAAGAAGGAGTCCTAGGTAATGGATCTGTTCAACGGGAACTAGTTCAGTGTTATTAAAGGATACTGTAAGGCAGTAAGTCAAAGGTTTACGGCGAAGGGTAATGGTTATTTGATGGGATTTGTTGGAATTTATTTTCATTTTCTAGTTCTGAAACCATACTTCTAGGTCTTTGATGTGGGCTTGTAGGGTATGTGAGGCAATAAATGGAACTTTATGAACTGATAACACGCAGGTGTTATTACCATAGGAAATATATATTTATGGCATGTTTCATCAATGTGTTAAAAGCTGTTTTGAGAGGAAACAGTAAAAAATGGTAAAATTGAATTTAAACAATAGCATTTCGGTAAGACGAATAAGGTGATAAACGTTACTATAATATTCGAGGGATTAACAAACAATAAATCTATAATATTGGTTTCGTATGACTTTTCAATTTGGAACAAGCTAAAGTAAATATCTAGATTTTATAGTATATTTCAATTCAGAACTCCATATCATAATATCCATTATGACTTCCTGAACTAAATTAATAGTCATGTGAATAAAGGCTATTAGTGAAATTTTAGGAAACAATTTTTTTTTTAAATATTTGATATTTACAACTGTATAATGATATACATCTAGTAAATAAGACACAAGACACAAATGTCATGATTCACGTGTGGGGATACTACCTATTGGCAGCTCTCCAAAAAGGAAAAATTTAATTAATAAAATTATATATTTCTAATATTTCCTCCATCCATAAATAGCTCAGAACCGAATTGATAATAATGACAATTTATGACGAACATACCACATAGGATAAATAAAAAAAGGGTCACCTATAGCATGGTATAACAGCCACTAAGCCAAAGGTCACGGGTTCAAACCTGCAGGTGGTGCTAGGATTTTTTAATATTAATAAAAAATCGAGTACCTTGGTTAATGGCCGCAACTGCAGTTCTATTCTTTCGTAGCTCTGTGTTTGTTACACTTTCACCACGGTTCTATCAACATGCCAGCTATAAAATTTTGTGAACAGTGAGTTTACTATCATCTAAACACTTTAATATTCACGTAAAGTGAGGTGAGTGACTATTTGTACCGATACGCGATATCTTATAAACTGATAGCTATCTGGTTGAGATAGCGACGTGGCCCTAATCCTTAACAGTTATCTTTATTTTTAAAGGGCTAGGCCAAGTTTACTAACTCAGTCATCTCTGTTTTCGTCTAGGACTTTATTTTGTTTTTAGTTTCATTCATTTCTTTTAAATTTTTAAAGACCATTTTTTTTTTTTTTTCCTATTTGTTATTATAATTGTTTCTTAGATATGTTTTCTTTATTAATTGTATATAATCATGTGAATATTTTAGTTTTTAAGTATTTATTGTATAAAATTTATTTTTTATTTTAATACGCAGGTGTATATAGATTTTTTTTTTTTTTCTTTTCTATCATTTTAATTAATAATGGACTTAGATAGAAATACGTCCGGTGAGGACTCAGAGGAGACCCCTTTCTCTGAAATAAGTGAAACGGACTCTCAATATTTAACTCGCCGTATGAAGCGGCATCGGAACTCCCTTCCTCCTGGATCTGGGGGTAATTCACCAAATAAAAAAATAAATAAATCAAATAAAACTAAGCAGGCGTCTGAGCAAAATATGTCACCGCCAAAAACCCGCAGTAAACTCACTGCAGCCAACACAATAGAACCAGTTCCATCATCATCAGCCGCTCCGTCTGTCTTCACAGCGCCATCTACCTCTGCCAGTACGTCAGGTACAGCCAACATAATTTCTGAGTCTCAAGGGTTTTGTGATCCCGAACCCCCACCAATATTTGTCAACAACATACAAAATTTTATGTCGTTTGGTCAAGAAATTGCAGATTTGATCGGACAGCCCAACTTTCGTTGTTACTCCAGAATAAATGATATTAAGATAAATACAACAAATAAAGACAGTTACAAAAAGCTTGTCAACCATTTGAATTCGAAAAGCTACGACTTCCATTGTTACCAATTGAAACAAGAAAAGTCATATCGTGTCGTTCTTAGAGGGCTCCACTCATCAACTCCCACAGATGCTATCAAAAGAGGGATAGAAGAAATAGGCTACAATGTCAGAAAGGTCTCTCCCGTTTTCCATCCAAAGGGAAAATATCCACTGCCTCTATTTTTCGTGGATCTAGAGCCTGCCACAAATAACCCAGAAATATTCAATATAACACGACTGGTATACTCCATTGTGCGATTTGAACAGCCTAGGCCGACATCTACAATAGTACAGTGTACTAAATGTCAAAATTTGGGACACACTAAATCCTACTGTTACCACCAGGCCCGGTGCGTCAAATGTGCCGGCCCTCATGCTACAGAGACCTGCCCGAAATCTCGTGATGAACCAGCAAAATGTGCTCTCTGTGGTGAAGCACATCCAGCGAGCTACAGAGGCTGTTCGGTCTACAAAAATCTGCTCAGACAGAGATCACAAAACCTTCTACCCAAAAGTCTGGAACAGAAAAGTAATACTCCTGCACCACCTCCTGTACTGGATAACCTGGTAAATTTTCCAGAAATTCAGAAACCTGCTGTTAACATGACTCCACAGCCAACTACTCCAAGACCTGGAAATCAAGATCGACAGAACATTAAGAAGCCCTCCTCCGTTATCAACTCGCAGCCTCAACAACCTAGACGACAGGGGCCTCCGAACTCCCAACCCATGACCCAGATTTCCCATCCCCAGCTTGAAGCTCCACACCAACCAACCCCTCTACATCAGATACCTGTTAGGGTTAAATTACCTCCAGAAAAACCTCACCCAATCCCACCCCGTTCTTCCGTACAGCCAAATCAACCCAATCCTCAACCCCAAACATCCCAAAATGCATATGATTGTACCCCTCGACGGGTGCAGACTCCAGCCAATGTACCAGCTCAACTAAATTATCCTTCCCAATCCTATAATATACCCCCACCTGACTTTTACTCAATTCTTAATTCCTTCCTATTAGATCTCAAAGAAACCATCCAGCCACTTATCTCCCTTCTCACTCGTATCCTTTCCGAAATCCCATTTAATTTCCCACGATGAGTGTAAAGCCCCTAGCTATCCTTTTGTGGAACGCTAATGGCCTACTCAACCACCGAGACGAACTCGACATACTCCTACATGACAATCACATACATATTGCATTAATAAAAGTAACCTACCACAGCACATTCAGATCTTATTGAGAGAAAAGCGCACAGCAAGATCGAAGTGGCACAGGACCAGATACCCAACAGACAAAACTTATTACACCCAACTGACTAACAAACTAAAATCAGAACTCAAAAAATACAAAATACAAAATTTACAAAACTTGACGGAAAATCTTACGATTGCTGACAAATCACTATGGACTACTACTAAAAAAATCCTGAAGTTTAAAGATTTCAACCATCCACTCCTTAATGAAACCCGAACCTGGACACGATCCGACGAAGAAAAATCCCAGATATTTGCTCAGCACCTCTCTAAAATATACAATCATCATCCTGAAATACTCAATTCAAACCACGTTGAATGTATTGAAACAGAACTCGATATTCCTCTCCAAATGACCCTACCACCTAAAGCATTTCATCCTTCAGAAATAGCCAATATCATTCACAGATTACCTTCCCGCAAAGCTCCTGGACATGACCTAGTTACTTCCCATATAATGAAACAGCTTCCTCGAAAATCCATCTGTTTTCTTACCTACATATATAATGCTATCCTCCGGACCGCATATTTTCCTGACTCCTGGAAACTATCCATTGTTAAGATGATTCCCAAACCCCAAAAGCCGCTCGAACATCCATCCTCTTACCGTCCAATTTCTCTATTACCTATTATGGGTAAAATCTTTGAAAAACTCCTTCTGAAACGAATATATCCCATCCTTGATTCTAATCATATCATCCCTGATCATCAGTTCGGATTCCGAACATCCCACTCCACTATCCAGCAATGTCATCGTGTGGTGGACGTTGTCTCTTCTGCTTTGGAGCGCGGGTTGTACTGCACGGGAGCCTTTCTCGATGTAGAACAGGCCTTTGATAGAGTCTGGCACCCAGGACTGTTGTACAAACTCCGTAAATTCCTTCCTCCCACATATTTCCTGATTCTTCAATCCTACCTCTCTGATAGATCCTTCAAAATTAATCACAATAGTTCCTATTCATCCCTTTTTACACAGACTGCTGGTGTTCCTCAAGGCAGTATTCTAGGACCCATTCTATACACAGTATATACAGCTGATATCCCAACCCACTTTCCTTTCTACCTATGCTGATGACACCTGCGTGTTATCAGTTCATATAGATCCATTTGTTGCTTCAAATACCCTTCAAGCCCACATCAAAAACCTAGAAGTATGGTGTCAGAACTGGAGAATAAAAATAAATTCCAACAAGTCCCATCAAATAACCTTTACCCTTCGCCGTAAACCTTTGACTTCCTGCCCTAAAGTATCCTTTAATAACACTCAACTAGTTCCTGTTGAACAGATCCGATACCTAGGACTTCTTCTTGACAAACGCCTAACTTGGAATCCACATACACGACTAAAACGACAAGAAACTGCTCGCCGCTTTAGGCTACTTCAACACTTACTAGACAAACGATCAAACCTTCCTCTTAACTACAAAAGGCTCATCTACATGACTATTATAAAACCAATCTGGACTTACAGAGTAGAGCTTTGGGGCTCTACTAAACCATCAAATTCTTCCCGCATCCAATCCTTACAATCCAAAATCCTTCGTAAAATCCTCAAAGCTCCTTACTTTGTCACGAATAAACTTATCCATAAAGACCTTAATGTTCCCTATGTTACTGATTTGGCCCGGACCAGGTATCAATCCTTTCATGACAAACTCCATTCTCACTCTAACCCACTAGTTTCAATCCTTTCTTCCTCTTCAATTCCGGATAATCCTCCGAGGCGCCTAAAAAGGAAATGGCCCCGGGACCTTCTAGTTTAAAATATTTTTAGAGTGCTGCCACTGGGTAGTGTCTCTACATGTTTTTCATGACAGTTTTGTATATTACCATCACATTTACTAGATGTATTTTTATTTAATACAGTTTTAAATATCAATAAATATGTTTAAAAAAAAAAAAAATAAAAAAAAATAAAATAAAAAATCCTTAGTTATGGCGTCCTTCGGAGGGGACGTAAAAGGGTGGTCCTGAGCCTGTGCGATGTGAGGTACTCGTTAAAGATCCCTATCCTAATTAAACACGGATAGGCAAAATGTAGGACTCCCACCGTAGCATCGTCCGAATAGCTTCAGTAGCATCAAGTGACGTTAAATAAATAAACAATTTTTAAATAACTGCAGAAAAAAAAAAAGTAATTTATCATATTGACCACCTCTTTAAATGTTTATTATATATGCAAGTAAAATTAACACAGAAAAGGAATGATTTAGACAAAAAGAATCTTACTATTTTCTTTGTAGTTGTATCATTAAAGCATGTCGCCAAACATCAATAATGATTCTGCACATACCTGAAAAATAAAGATTGAACGTTAGAGATGTAATGAATCAATACAAATGAATATTTATGATAAATAATTAGTTCTTAATTCTTCCAAAAGTTTATTATACAACACTAATTATTTTGAGTCTACGTTTCGGGATTTTTCCCATCTTCAGGACTCACATACTGCAACAAATGGTTTCTAATATCAGTCATATTGGTATCCATTATATAAAATTTTGTGAAATATAAATGATAAATGTTTTGATAAAAAATTTAAGTATCATGTCCCCGCCTACTTAAATTCACAGATTTCACCGAAATCCCCAGAACACTAAATTACTTTGTTCGCTTTCGTATAAAACTGGAGGCCGAATTGTGGTTTCATAAGTCTATATAAATGTCATTAACGAGCATGGAGCTAGAATATAAATTGTTTGAAAATCTTTACAGCAAGGACTTAAAAATAAAGTAAACTAAAAATAATAATAATAATAAATAACTAAACTAAAATTTAATCCATCCCTCGCATTTTAGGCTATACGGATGGCTCATCTGGCTGTTGTGCGACGCTCCTTAATGCACACCGTCCCTTTCGTTTGGTATTATTTACAATAATCAAGTTTTGTAATCGACTTAAATAAAATAAAAATAAAAACTAGTGGACCTGCCGTGCCTGCTTCGCACGGGTGCAATTTGAATGAGATGTCATTTATACTTAACCTCACACTTCACCAATAGCACATGTTTATAAGTGTATGGGCTTACAACAACATTACATTAACTCATACGAATTCTTTCATTGCATATTAACTTTTTTTCATTCTAGCGCTTTCCAACGGTATATTATACGCCTGTGTTACTACTTATATTTCAGGAATAATTTATTGACGACTTGATTACAGAAAATTCATTTTTCCCCTTTGAAGAAAAGCTAAATTGCAATGTATTGTATTTATAGACCTTCAGGAAATAATGACATTAATTATGGTGAAAAACGTATCAAAATCCGTCGAGTGGTTTAAGAGTTAACGGAAACCAGAATCGCGCTGTATATATATATATAAAATTATATGTTAAAAATAATAATGAAAAAATAAAAAATCATAAACCTTATTTTTGAGACTAAAAGGCCGATTACTCCCCCCCCCCCCTCCCCCAAAAAAAATAAAATCAAAAATAAAATAATAAAAAATAAATCTAGGAACAACCTGATAATAAATATTGTTCACTATTTTGTTCAAAATGACTGTGGAGTTACACCCACATATTTCATCTTATTAGTAAAACTAATGTACTTTCTGACGTAAATGTATTTCCGTTATTTTTTATTTATTTATTTTTTCATTTTTTTGAAATTCTCTCACTTTTGCAAAATTAAAAAAAATGCCTAACTTTCATTTTTTTCCCCATGATTATCCCAGTTGCTAAGACACCATATGATACTGTTAACACCAACTTTATTATATAGAGCTAAAAGTATTTATAAAACAATTAACAAGCACTTCAGTGTTGTAGATATGTTAATTTCGATTTCAAAGTAGTTAAGCCTTGAAATCATTATCCAACATGAGAAAAAATGTATTTTTTATATTATGTTTTTTTTTTTAATATACAAATAAATTTAGTGTTTTAAAATGTTTTTTTTTTTTTTTTGCAGATTTTCGAAAGCTGATACCCCAGACTGACGGGGTAGCACAATTAAAGCTGTGTCGCAGTGCAGCAGCCGTAAGTTCGGCTTGGGTTGAGAAATGGTCTTTGTCATGTATAGCTGTTAGCAACGAATCTGCACAGCACAATGAATTTAACTCGAAAACTGCCATTCGACAGTTGAACTTTTAGTTAATTGATAATCATTCTGTCAACTAAATTAAAAAATAAAATAAAAGTGATAGTAAAGTGACTATTTGTTAATTTAAATACCTTGTTAACAGACAAATATTACAATAGGGGTACTCACTACGTTTGCTATAGCATGCCATTTGTGCTATTGTGCTAAACCCATCAATTTTATACAGGAAATAACTATAGAAACTCGACGGGTTTAACAAAATTACACAAATAGCGTGCTATAGCAAACGTAGTGAGTACCCCTAATATCCTTCTACTAGGCAAAATGTGAGTGATGATTGTATTAATAAAACAACAAAAACAAGAAAAATACTAAATAATTGATACTTAATACATTTTAATGTTTTTTTTTCTGTATTATTCCATTTTATATAAATCAATTATCAATTATTTACTCTAAACTTCTGCAAACCAAATTTTTGTATTATAAAAAAAAATGCAACATTAGATAAGTAGAAACCGCCGGTTTATCATTATTAATTGAATAATGCTTATAATTCTATAGTAAATTAAATGCTCTTTTACTATCCCACTCTTTTACTATTTTATTTATAAATGCACTGCGGTTTCGGTTAATACGACATCTTCAGGTGCCAAACAATTTTTGTCTTTATAGTGTGTAGGTAATTTCACAATGAAACCTAATGTCTGACTTCAGTTTTGTATAGATAAAGGAATGATAAATTCTTTGTTTTAATGCAATATTTATTCTTAATCCTTAATTCAGTTTTGTTTAGATGAAGGAATGATTAATTCTTTGTTTTTCATGCCACCTTCACCCTTCGAAGACAATCCTGCCCTCCAGTTCTCTTAACTCCATTCCGCTTCCTTTCTTTGACACAGTCCGTTATCTTGGCTTCCTTCTAGACAAGAGACTAACTTGGAAACCGCATACTAGACTTAAACGAGAAGAACTTAATCGACGATTTGGCCAATTATACAGACTACTAAACAGAAATTGAAAACTACCTATCGAAAACAAACTGCTAATATACAAGACAGTATTGAAACCTATCCGGACCTACGGACTTGAACTGTGGGGGACAGCTAAACGTACTAACATCAAACGCATTCAGTCCTCCCAATCCAAAGTCCTCCGAATAATAGTTAATGTTCCTTATTATGTCACTAACCATACCTTACACCGCGACCTAAATATTCCATTTATTTTAGACCTTACACCATCAAAATTCTATAAATTCTATCAGAACCTTATCCATCACCCTAATCCCCTAGCTCAATCCCTCCACACATCCTTACCATCCCCCTAGAAGGTTGAAACGGCAGTGGCATCGAGACCTCTTGTAACATGTACGAGTATATTGGTCTTCCAGCATTGGCTAGATTCTCCACTCGCGTGCTGTATGCTTGAGAATTGTATATAGGTATGAGTGACTTTTGTATACATTCTTATTGATTTTGGTTTGTTTATTTATATATTGTTTTAACTGTATTATTATTTCATAAAATTTTATTGTTTTGTATATATTAGTATTGTTTTAAATGTTTGTACTTTATCACTATTAAAAATGTCCTAAATTGGATTGATTGTAATATTAATTAATAAAGAATTGTTTCTGAGAAACTCATTGTTTTTAATCTAATATTTATTTGTAATCCTTATAATATCTAATATAAGGAGTTTAGGGGGATCACTTGTAGCTGGGTGGCTAGCGTAACAGCCTCCCATGCTAAAGGTCACGGGTTCAAACCCGCAGGTGGTCCTAGGATTTTTTAATGGGAGTAAAAAATCCTTAGTTACGCCATCCTTCGGAGGGGACGTTAAAAGGTGGTCCCGAGCCTGTGCGATGTCAGGTACTTGTTAAAAATCCCTATCCTAATAAAACCTGAATAGGCAAAATTTAGGACTCCCACTGTAGCATCGTCCGATTAGCCATAGTAGCATAAAGTGACGTTAAATAAATAAAATAAGGAGTTCAGGATCTCAATTATCATTCATCTAAAGAATTTCATAGTTAAATATCTACATGTCATGAATTCAGACATGAGGTTTCATTGTGAAATTACCTACATACCATAAAATAATTGTTTAGCACCTAAAGATGGCGTATTAACCGAAACGTATGGCATTTTTAAATAAAGTGTTGGAGTAGTAAAAAGGCTGTTACTATTGTATTCTGACCTTCAACTTAAATTATCGCAACACTCATATGATTCTGTTTCAAAGGCAGAGTGTAAACATTGTTGAGCTTTCCGTCAAAACACGGCACGTGACTAAACAAGCTACTAAGCTAAATGCACACTTTGATGAAATGAGTAAGTGGCGCGACAAGGCCGAAAGGTGGAGCATGTAAGCCCTGGTATATTGGCCTAATCAAAACCCCCTCAAAGCTACCCTTATCCACTATTACTACAGCCCTCAACCACCCCACTCCCCATGCAATTGATTCTATCCCCCAACTTATAGGCTTCACATGCACATAATTTTCCTCAAGCGGTTCCTAACCCTCAATTGTCTAATATTCGACGCATTCCAAAATTTATACTGAACCAGGAAACCACTACAGTCACATATTAACACCAACAAATTAAAACAAAAGAAAGAATCTGATGCATAACATAATTTCCATATACCTTCCAACCTAATAATATTCTTTTTTTAGGTATGAAGGTATCAACTACTAGGGTCATTTGCGCTTCGTCATATAATTGAATTTTGAATTATTTAATTTAATAATGAATTGCCCGATTCACAATGATTACAGCTCAATTATATACCAAATATACTATCGTACGGCTGTATGATTTATTAACCTAAACAGACAGTTGTTTACTTAAGGACCTGTACTGTTTCTTATTTAAGCCTCTCATATTAGGGAGATTTGTTGTAGATACATGACAAAATAATAATACTAAAGTATGGGATGATTTGTTCATTTATTCTTTTTATTAATTCTTTTTTTTTTTAATTTATTTTATAATAGTTTAAAATAATATAGTTTGTACGACCCAAAAATGATAATATTTTTTCAATTAACAACTTGTACTTAAAATATTCTCTGTACGTACGTTAGCGTAAAAAATCATTTGAACATTAATTATTATTACTATTGTATAATCAATATATATTATCAATATTGCTATCATTATAGGACTGTTATTCCTCAGTAACTTTATTCTATTGGATTGTAAAATAACTTCCAAGAGTTTTTTAATATTTTAATTTAACCCTCTCTATGATTATAAAATCATGTTTACATGGTCAATAATATACATATTCTAAAAAAGGATTAGCTAAGGTGCTTTTATGCAGCAGTTTCAACCGAGATTCATTATCTTTAATTGGTATTTTGCTTGCCCAAAATAGAAGAGAAAAACAATTTTCGGCATTTAATTAATTTTTATTTCCGAAAAGGAAAATCCGCTGCTCAGACGCTTAAAAAAATGCAGTGTGCATTGAGATGATCCCTTAGGTGAAAGCACAGTCCGTAAGTGGTTTGCTCGGTTCAGAACCGGAAATTATGACTAGGAAGACGCAAAGCTTACAGGTCGTCCTTCAACTGTTGATGACATAATTCAACAAAAATTATGAAAAAACAAAGCCATTCAAGATGACCTGGATTTACTCACAGTTAAACAAAAATAGAGGAACGCCAACTTAGTGTGGTTTGGAGGGGTGAGGGGAATGGAAGAACGAATGGTAAATGGCTAAACGAGAAGAGCTATGATTGGTAGGATGAGATACACGGAGTACCAAGAAGGATTGGGGAGAAGACGAATAAATATGTGACGTCGAACGAGCCCAATTATGGTACTTACCACCCTCTCCTAATTTTTTAATGATCACTAAAACATCCTACAACATTTCGGTTTTCAAATAGATTTTTCACATTCACACATCTTTTTTGCAGTTACTTTGTTGTATGGGGAAGCAGGCGTGGTGTATTGGATAGAGAGCTAGTCTACTGTTCCGGATTCAAGCCCAAGTTGCGGCAGAAATATTTATTCTGTTATTAGGCCGTAGAGCGACCCTGATGTATGAAGACCCTTGGGGCAGAAACAGCCTCAGTCGGTACCCGGTAATGGCGGCTTTTCATAGGATGTTATTCTATGAGAGGGTAGGTATAGATCGGTAGATTGAGATCTTGTATTTAGGGTATGTACGGAAGAGCGCGGAGTAAGGAGAAATAGGAAAGTTTTCTGGCTCGCAAAGATTGGAATAGGAAGATGCCAAGTAGGTATTTTCTTCGGGATTCGGGATAAAGCCACCTATGACCAGAATACCAATGAGTGACGTGTGACTGTCTGGAGAGACCGTACATAAATCTTATGAACCAATTCATTAATCTTCTTAGCTTCATCTCGCTTTCGTCACTGAGTCCCCCTTATACCAGGCATCCATTGTCAAAATGGGGGAGGGAGGGAGAAGACTCTAAGAGATGATGGGTACTTCTAGGAAAAGAGTCACGGAAACGGAGGAGCTTTTTGAGGATAGAGGTTGATTTTATGGTAATTTGGGAAATATGGTTACTCCACGTTAAGTTTTTATCAAATAGAACTCCTAGATTTTTTATCTGTCTAATTTCCAAATATGATATAAAGATACGTATCCAGGAAGTTCCTATCACAATGCATAAATTAATCATAACATATTGCAGAGTCTAGAATCAGAGAACTTGTAAAAGAAGCTTATGGAACGATGGTGTATCAGCCAAGAGTTAGCCTCAATAGATAGATAGCTACAGGGAGATAGCCCACGCAGCCACTATGTCTTCTAGGATATTCTATTTCTAAACAACTTTACAATAGTAACAGTCATGAACTTGTTTGTTTAATGTTTACAAAATAAATAAAAAATCTGCTGTGCACAACACACGACTTTCACTTAACCTGTTATAATCAATTTAAGATTTTTTAAATAAAGTTAGACATGAAAAAGCATTAAAGAATTAAATGAAGTTTCCATGGAAACGTGCGTTTCAGATTAAATAATCTAACATTAGATATTATTATCTATAATAATCACTTAAGTTTATGCACTTTTCGTCTTTCTATATTACGTTTTACAGCTTTATACATAAGATAACACATTTTTTCTAAAATCTTTAGCTCTCCAACGGTATATTTTACATATACATTACTATTCTTGTGTTCGGAAAAATAAATAAATAATAAATAATTAATAAATCTTTTTTCTCTTGTCTCCTTTAGTTCGTAATCAAATTCGTTCAACTTGTATATTTAGCTGTTTTTATCAATGCTTATAAGACATGTTTAATTTTTTTCGAACCTACAAAATTAAAGGTACTCTGGAGGAAGAAAATTTAAAATATCGGCTACTAAGTTCTGTCAGTCTATTTCAATCAGAATGAAACCTTCATAAGGGATCACTTATAGCATAGTGGTCAGCATAACAGCCTTCTATGCCAAAGGTCACAGGTTTGAACCCGCAGGTGGTCCTAGGACTTTTTAATAGGAGTGAAAATTCCTTAGTTATGCCGTTCTTTGGAGGGGAAATAAAAAGTTGGTCCCGAGCCTGTACGATGTAAGGTAATCGTCAAAGATCCCTATCCTAATTAAACCTAGATAGGCAAACTAGTATCTTCCGATTAGCCACTGTAGCATGAAGAGACCTTCATAATATTAAAGCCGGTTAAATTTTACATCGGTTTAAATCGTTAGTGCTGTTTTTGATGAAAACGAGAAAAGATACAAAATGCACGACATAATATAAAATGGCTCTGCTGGTTCGCCGATTCTGGAAAAAAGAAGTCTTAAATATGAAATTTCAGTTTCCCACGAATTTTCTCTTATGTGCTAGACTTACCACACACGGTCACACAAACCTTTTCGACTTTGTTTATTTGGTCTCCTGGGACCTGTGTGTATTTCCGTTGAAAAAGGGAATTCGAAAATTTTCACTAACACAGTACATGTCCTTACTATATATTTCATACATAGGTAAGTGAAAGTAAAATCAACAGAAAAAAAAAACAAAAAACGAAATACAACAGAATCAGGTAAATTTTCCAACTTTTTTCTTAATAATTATTCATGTAACATTAATTAAGTAATATTGTAGACATTATAATATGATTTAGGTTTTATCCTAATCTTACAGAGCTTAAATGGTGGATTCGAAAAGGTTGACTATTGCATACTAGGGTGGAATATAATCCTATAAGGATGCATAACTGCTTATGAAGGTTTTGTAAATGGGAAGAAGTATTAAGTTCGAAAAGGCGGTAGTATGTATCAAGGGGTGAATTTGGGATTTAAAGGGATGGAGTTGAAAGATATAAGGAGGGTAAAGAGAATTGATAATGAGAAATTTAAAGGAAGCGTGAAAGTGGTTATAGCGGTCGCAGGGGAAAAGCGCTTATACTCGGAATATAGAATCATGAAATGCAAGAAAATGTGTGGATTTATATGCTTTAAGCATATTAAAGGTTTGATTATCGTGAATAAATAATCTATGAAGATTAATTAATTTAAGGATATGAAACAATGTTCTGGAAAAACATGTTAATTCGAAACTATCATTAAGCTCGTATTATCCAAAACCGAAACGAAATCGTGAGTATATAAAAATTGGGGGAGCTAGGGAATTTTAGCCAATCAGAGGCCAGCGTTAAAAAAAAAAAAAAAAAAAACATAAGATGTGTTTGTGTATAAATATTTATTTTACATTGACACAGTTATGATCCTAACTATGAAGATACTGCAAAGAAGTTTTATATAGACTAGTCCTACTCACTAGTAGTGAAGAAAGCAAGAAATAAGTACGTAGGGTTCTTTACTGGTGATTTCAATAAAAACTTTTGATTCTTGTAAATATTTTTAATCAATCATATATAAACCGTTTTGATCTTTTAAATGTTGCCATTTTTCATCGTTTTGGTTGAATCTGGTCATCATCAACAGTTGAAGGACGACCCGAGTGCTTTGCGTCTTTCAAGCCAAAATGTTCGGTTCTGAACCGAGCAAACCTCTTACGGACGTTGTTTTCTCCTAAGGCATCATCATTTCTCCATTCACATTGCAATTTTTTTAACCGTCTGTGCAGCTGATTTTCCTTTTCAAAAATAAAAATTCATAACCATATATGCCAAAAGTGATTTTTTTTTTTCTCTTCCATTTTGAGCCAGCAAAATACCACTTGAACATATGGGGAATATCGATCGAATCTGGTCTAATCACAGATTTTGATACAGTTTTTACAATCATTCAGGGCATTATTTCCTGAAGGTTTATAAGTAAAATACATTGTAATTTAGCTTTTCTTTAGGTGGGAAAAATAAATTTATTTAACCAAGTCATAAAAAATCATTCTTGAAATATACGTAGTAACATATATTATATAGTTAGAAAGCGCAAGATTTTAGAAAAGTTAATATGCAAGAAAAGAAATCGTTCAAATTATTATAAATTATAAGCGTATAAACTTATGAACATATGTTAATGGTAAAGAGGGAGATGATATTTCAATGTTGTAGTTCAAATAATCATTTTCCCTTAAATTATTTATTTCTTTTTATATTAGTTAATTGCCTATAAACAATTATACTCTAATATAGTTATTTGAAAATAATAAACCATTGTGTAATCATTGGCAGCGTTTTTGTACTGAAACCTAAAAAGACAAGCTGAATTACTCTTTATTTTGTATTATATTTTGGTTACTTTTAGTGCACTATTCATCAAAAAATAAAATTTATTTTCAATTCATCAGCAAAACGTGTATTAATAACAATGGCAATAATACCGGTGCTCTCAATGGTTGAAAAATATATATATATTGCAATTTTCCTTTCAGAAACCTAGGGAGATTATTTCCTATTGTTAGGAAGCTGAGGGTAAGGAACAAAGGGATTGAGTAAGTAGGTTTAGTAGGGATGGATAGATATCTATTACTGCCCAAGTTCATAATCGAAGGGATTTAAGGTCATTGTAGGTGGTTTGAGGGCCGATAGGGAATTCAGATTGAAAACGGTCAGATCATAGCCGCCTACAGCTCAATACCTCCTCATCAAAATAGGAACTACATTCAGGGAGAAGGTTATTTTAAGAATATTATATACTTATCATTAAAATAGATTAGTTATTGCATCGCTCAGTGGAATAACAGAAAATCGTTTCCTAAATTTCAGACTATTTTTGAATATATTTTATTCGAGATAACTTAATTTTAATAAAAATAATTATATTGGATATAATTAGTTGACCGTTGTGAATTACTAGAATTAGTCCGGGTGGCGGTCGATGAATGAAACAATTTGGTAGTTTCAACTATTTATTTTCTGCCAACGTTTCGACCACCATTGTGGGTCATCATCAGGATTAAAAAGATACAAAAGAGATACATTTTACAATAAGATTAAATAAACTATTTCAAGAAATATTGAGCTAAGGATGTCAATATTAAAATATAAAAAGAAACCAGATGTTTACGAAAATAGGTTAATTAAATTACAATGACTAAGCTATAAATTTCACCAAATTGTACCTAGTTTACACTCGCCTACAATACGGTACGTGTCTCCACTCAACTCCATATTTCAATGTTTCTTATTTCATGTAATTTTTTATACCTTTGTACATTATCTTTATTTATTATTTGCTCTGTATAGCCCTCTCATAATTATACCTTAGTCATTGTAATTTAATTAACCGATTTTTGTACACATCTAGTTTCTTTTTATGTTTTAATATTGACATCCTTTAGCTCAATTTTCTTGAAGTAGTATATTTAATCTTATTGTAAAATGTATCTCTTTAGTCCTGATGATGACCCACAATGGGGGTCGAAACGTTGGCAGAAAATAAATGGTTGAAACTACCTAATTGTTTCATTCATCGACCGCCACCCGGACTGATTCCTTCTAATAAAAATAATCATTTAAAAATACTTTAGTCTGGAACCATACCCCTTAAGAATGACAATGTTGCACACTACATCTCTCTCTCTCTCTCTCTCTCTCTCTCTTATATATATATATATATATATATATATATAATATATAATATATAGGTTTCTGCGAACTCCTTTTAAACCACAGGACAGTTTTGATACGTAAAATACGTTGTAATTTAGTTTTTCTTTAGGTGGGAAAAATAAACTCATTCAACCTCAACGAGCCATCATCAAATGGTAACTTACACTTCGCGAAAAAAAAAAAAATCATTACAGTATTTTAAATATTTTATATACTATATATAAATAAATATAATATATAAATTTTATATACTATATATATATATATATATATATATATATATATATATATATATATATATATATATATATATGTATATATATATATATATATATATATATATATATATATATATATAGTATATTTAGGTTTTTAAATATTTATATACTAATTGGATGTTAATAAGAATGCACCACGGTAGCTGGAAACCGTTGCGTTAACTACTTTTACTGCTCATCAACTTTCCACACGAACAAATGTTAGATTTTCGTACAATTTTAGTAGTACGATAACCTATTCACTAAAAAAGATAAGCTAAAAATTGTTAATTACACTTTCCGTAAAAACTAGAGAAAATCTCCATGTTTTCCGCATCAGGTTTTGTAGAGAGGAGGGCAAGAATAGAGAATACTGATTTTTTAAAAGGTTTTTCGAGAATACCTCCAAAAATATTATGTTTATCGCAAACATTGTAATAAACAAAGTTAAAGAAGTTTACTAATTATATAATATGATTCTGTAAACTATTTTGCTGGGACAAATAGTTACGGAGATATTTCAGGGATAAAATTAATGTTCCGTAAATAAAAATAATTCAAAAATTTAGGTTCTGAAGATCGTGATTGAAATCGATTGCTTAGTATTTTATTAATAAATAAACTGTATCTTGAGGCCCGTAATTTCATGGTAATTTGATCATCAATTTTATCCCTCTAAAATCCCCGTAACCTTGTGTCTGAGCGAAAAAATTTATAAAATAATAATAATAGAAGTTTATAAAGTTCATAAACTTAAACAAATAGTATATACTTGTCTTAAATATAATTGTTTTCATTTTTGTAAGACTTTTTTGAGTTAGACTTATAAGTAGCAGCAAACTATGAATATGGAAATTTCTATAAGTACCATTAAATGTCCCGGTTCGGTTGTATGGGACTATTACCTTCGCAGATATATTCGCATAACGCAGACTGCTAATTTTTTGACACTAAGACATTAAAACTCAGAACGAACGCTTACAAAGTTTTAATAATTAATAATATTTAATAATTTTCTAACTTTTATCCCATTGAGGCCGGTGTTCCTCAAGGCAGCGACTTGGGACCCGTCCTCTACATTCTTTACACTGCTGATATCCCTAATCATCCTGACACCTTTCTGGCAACATTTGCAGATGACACTGCCATCATCATCCAATTCCGATCATGAAATAGCATCCTTAATCCTGCAAAGACACCTTTGTCTTATCGAGGACTGGTGTAATGCTTGGCGTATAAAGGTAAACGAAGCCCAATGCAAAAAAGTAAACTTCACGTTCTTCGACGAAAATCGTGTCCACCAGTTTACTTTAATTCCATTCCGATTCCTCTTTCAGATACAGTCCGGTATCTTGGCTTACTACTAGACAAAAGATTGACGTGGAACCCCCATACAAGACTTAAACGAAAAGAACACAACAGACGATTCGGACAGTTATACAGACTACTAAACAGAAACTCTAAGCTTACAGTTGACAACAAATTATTACTTTACAAGACAATACTGAAGCCAATCTGGACCTACGGACTTGAACTGTGGGGGACAGCTAAACGTTCTAACATCAAACGCATTCAATCCTTTCAATCCAAAGTCCTCCGAACAATAGTAAATGCTCCTTATTATGTCTCCAACTACACCTTACACACCTTACTACCTTAATGTTCCATTTATTTCAGACCTAATTCCATCAGAATTTTCCAAATTCCACCAGAACCTCATTCATCACCCTAATCCTCTAGCACAATCCCTATTCAGCTCCACTCATCCATACAACCCTCCTTGAAGGTTGAAATGGCAGTGGTCCCGAGACATATTGTAAACATCTATTCTGGAGTTCTGACACTGGTCAGATTCTCCTCTCATGTGCGGTGTGATTGTGGCTATGGCGCTCTCACTTAGCTTCCGCTGGCTCTCACCAGTGATGCGGCTGAGAGGGAGGCGCTGGGATCTTTTGGACACTTCTTGTCCTACCACAAGTGAGGGGACAAGCCCCGTCCAGGGTTCCCGAGCTGATTGTAAATACTATAAAAAGGTATGAATGTAACATGTTTTGTTTATTTATTTGTTAACTTCAATTATTTGTATTTATTTTGTCTACAAATTTTGTGATTGTATACGTTTATTTATTTTGATTTTATTTTATGCAGTTTGACTTTCCTTTTGTTTATATTGTAAATATTGTATGAATGAGATCCTGTAGCACTATTATTATTGTCTATTATGACAAATTGTAATATATACGAATAAAAAATAAAAAAAATGTAATAGTTTTAAATAAGAGCGTATTTAATAGTTCTATTGTTATTAATACGTTATTCGTTTTAAACCTACTATATATATTTTTAATCAACAAGCAATTTAGTCTGAACGGTAAAATAGAAAGGCGCTTTTGGATTGGATTATTTAATCAGCCACGAAGTATTTACGACTTGTTCATCTCTTAGTTTTGTATAACTCAGCTCTCCACTGCTCATCAGCTTTTTACTTTAAAACTCAATCACCTTCAGTTATTTTTCGCTCCCACCTAATCAAGTTATTTATCAAGTTATCGAAAAGAAAGGAAATGTGAAAGGAACATTTAAGCTGTTATAGTATTAGGTTGTTTCACATGAAATGTCCGTTTTTATAGTTTCTGAAATAAATAAAGGATTTTACAGGTCTCTGTTGTTTTCTTCCGAATGTTTACATATTTAAAGTAAACAGTTACTAATCCTCTACCTTTGTATTATAAACATTAGCTTCCCAATCAATTACCCACTTTTTAGTATACCTCCAAATATGAACATGGAAACACGCGATTTTCGAGTAATATTTTTGTACAAGTTTAAACTCGGCCATTCAGCAGCTGAGCCCGCTAGAAATATTTGCAAGGCGTTTGGGGAAGGGAGTGTTAATGAACGGACCATTCCAGAGCTACTTGGAAAACTTGCCCCGAAGAAGACCTCCGTCCGTAATAGACAGCGATGTCCTCAAACATACAGTTAAAACAGTTGAAGGACTCTCAGCACAACTAAATGAATGTGCATCAACCGTTTCCAGACATTTAAAGTGTATTGGGAAAGTAAAAAAGCTCGCCACATGGGTACCTCATGATCTCACTGAGCGGAAGCAAGAACCCATGTTCAAAACATACCGTGCAAAAATTGAAAGAACTGGGCTACTAAGTTCTTCCGCACCCACCATATTCTCCTGACTTGTCTCTAACAGATTACCACTTGTTTAGGAATTTAGACAACTTCGTCAAAGGAAAACTTTTTGAAAATTATGATCAAGTGAAAAGTGCGTTTTCGGATTTTGTTTCACTTCAAAGCTCAGAGTTTTTTAATTGGGGATAAAAAAGTTGGTGTCAAGTTGGGAAAAATGTGTAGAAAGAGAAGGTAAATACTTCAAATAAAATTATCTTGTTTTCATATCGAATTTTTAATAAAAATCCTTTACCTTGAAAACGGACATTTCATGTGACACAACCCAATAAAATGTGATTGATTTGAATTAAGAAACTTGTTTCGTACATAAAATATGTACGAATATCATTTTTTATAATCGATTCACACCTTGCGGACATCCCGCTACAACGTAAACAACCTTCCGACCCGAAACTGTCTGAAGTAGTGAGATTTCACTCTACTGAAAGTAATTTCCCTCTAATGCACTATCTCTTTGGTACATCACTACCTGTAACTGCACAACCCATGAAGGGACTGGGGTTCAGTAATTGTGGAGATTTGTACTGTTTCACGACCAACGACCGTGCAAGATGGTGATAAGGCCTAAATAACGCTCAGCCGCCAGGAGGGTCTCCATACCCCACGGCTGAAATAACAGAATAAATAATTCTGCCTCAGCCGGGATTCGAACCTGGGACCCGGAGAACAGTAACCTAATGCTCTATCCACTAGCTCCCTTGCTACATTACTAACACAATTTAGAATATGCCGCCAGCTAGCGAATACAAAGTGACTCACTGCAAATGCTTTCGTCACAGATAACAAGGACAAAGCAAGTTACTAATTGAAACAATGGTCACTACCTGCTGGCCTGAAAACGCTAGAAAACTGAAAAGGACGGGGTTGAGAGATCTGTACTTCTTATCTCATTAAGTAGGTCAACGACTACCGGGAAGGTATTGTTCTACCTCGTACCTGACACGCCATTTTTAGTTTTCAAAATTCATTTTGTCTTTAAATTTACTTTTGTATTTTAACCCTCAGGCTATTTATTAATCAATAAGGATACACCCTATAAATATGAGTTAGTATACATTGACATCAAAATCGTATAAGTCGCTTCCGATAAAATAGGAAAAATTAAAAAAATCGATGATATAAAGTGGTATTAATCAATTTATTTTTTTAAAAGGTTGCTTTTGTAATATACGAGCGCACAAATATCATAGATAAGTAATTTCCGCTTCTTATGTCTTATCTTTTTAATCTTAAAGTACACAAATACATACATTATTTTTCTAAAATTAAAATCTTAAACCGTCTCAGTTCGATTGGTAGCAGTTTTCAACAATTTAAGTATGAATGTTTTATTTTACATTTTATAAAAGACCTCGGAGTGACGTAATAATTCTACTTGAATACAATATTTTAGAGTGATAATGGCAGATCATACCTTTTTCAATCTAAAACATGGCGAAACGTTAACTGCTTAGTTATATTATCCCGTATTTAGGAGAAATAAGGTTCGTCTGGAAATTGTTGTTCATAACAACCCAAAAAGTTAATGATTTTAACAGGATTTACATGATAAATAATCAGGACAGAAAATCAAGATATTTTCTTACCTCTGTTGTTAAAATCAATTTTCTAAGATAAAAAAAAAAAAAATCATATTGAATTTTAATGAAAACATTCATTTTACATTAAATAATATAAAAATATAACTAACAAAAATCACTTGAGCTTATAACCTTTTTACTCGTCATTACATTCCACAACTTTTTATGTCAGATAATGATTTTTTTTTTAAATCTTTAGCTTTCCAAAATTACATTATACGTATATATACTATTATTATTTGCGAGAAAAAAAATTAATAACCCAGAAGAATATTTCTATTGTTTTCTTTCTCCTTCAGTTGGTGATCAAAATCTTTCATATTTCATATTTCGAATGCTGACAACGGAAAATGTTAAATTATTTCTAATCAACAAAATTAAAGATACGTAAGAGGTAGAGATTTTAAAAATTGGTGTTTCAAGCCCTGGTATACAATACATTAAAAATAAAAACTACTTGGAATTAAATTCCATTTAATATTACATCAATATAGTTTAATGAAAACCATTGCAGCTGTTTTGAGAATATCGTAAAAAGATGCTAAATGGATGGTATTAAGTTCCTTTTAGTCGCTTTTATTATTAAAAATGTTGCTGTTGCAGACCAAACATTTTTTTAACGTATTGTATTTAACATTGTAAATATATTGAATAACCTTTTTGGAGGGCTTCATTTATTGGTATATACAAGTATTTTCCTTAAAAACTCGAATTCGAAAATATTCCCAATCGCAATACTCTACAATTACCCATTCTGTATACGGTTTATACAGCTGATATTCCATCACAACCTAATACTTTCCTTTATACCTATGCTGATGACACTAGTGTATTGTCAGTCAATAATGATCCGACTATTGCCTCTCAAACTCTCCAATCCCATATAAGTGACCTTGAAGTATAGTAACAGAATAAATTCCAGCGAATTTCACCAAATTACCTTTACCCTTCGTCGTAAGCCTATGACATCCTGCCCTACAGTATCCTTTAATAATATTCCGCTTGTTCCAGTAGAACAGGTCCGTTACCTAGGACTCCTACTTGACAAACGTCTAATATGGTATCGCACACAAGACAAGAAACTACTCACTTTCTGTTACTTCAACACTTACTAGACGGTCTGACCTTAGCTACAAATGGCTTATCAACATGACCATCATACAACCTATCTGGATTTACGGAGTTTAGCCTAAGGGCTCCACTAAACTATTAAATTCTCCATAATTTTTTTTCAGACGCAACACTCCGAATCAAAAGTTTTACAATCTACAATTTCAAGAATTTCCTAAATGATATAAAATACTTATATTAGCAGGTTTTAGCAACTCCGAACCATAATTAGATTTTTTGTATTATTTTTCCCGTACTCTGGGACTTCAAACATAAAATATAGGGAAGTTTTAGATTTTAGAAAATAAATTTGATGTTTGACCACTGTACGCTCCCCAATTGTGTAAAAAAATTAATTAGTTTTTATAATTTTTTTTGCTGATGACACTTGTGTGTTATCAGTCAATAACGATCCAACTATTGCCTCTCCAACTCTTCAATCCCACATCAGAGACCTTGAAGTATGGTAACAGAATAAATTCCAGCGAATTTCACCAAATAACCTTTATCCTTCGTCGTAAGCCTATGACATCCTGCCCTACAGTGTCCTTTAATAATATTCCGCTTGTCCCGGTTGAACAGATTCGCTATCTAGGACTCCTACTTGACAAACGTTTAACATGGAATTCACACACAAGACTGAAACGACAAGAAACTGCCCGTCGCTTTCGCTTACTTCAACACTTACTTGACAGACGCTCTAAACTTCCACTTATCTACAAAAGGCTCATCTATATCACCATCATAAGGCCCATCTGGACTTACGGAGTTGAGCTTTGGGGCCAAACTAAACCATCAAATTCTTCCCTTATTCAATCCTTACAATCCAAAATCCTTCGAAAAATCCTCAATACACCCTACTTTGTCACGAATAAACTCATCCATAAAGACCTTCCATAAGTAGCTGATTTGGCCCGAACCAGGTATCAATCTTTCCATGACTTAACTCCACTCCCACTCTAACCCGCTAATTTCAATCCTGTGTATAACATGTATCTTAACCCATAGCTCATTTACTTGATGTATAAACCAATGCAGTTGTAAATATCAATAAATAAATAAATAATAAAATATATATTTCATATATAAATAGAAATGAATTTTAATTAAAAAAGAAGAAATGAGAAATAGTAGTTTGAAGTAAGTAGCGTAGGAGGGACTGAGTGAGTGGAGTCAGCCCCAAGGCCAGGGCTCATTGCCGTTCAAGGCACGTCAGCCAGCTTCCCTTCATCACCAACAGCTTCGATAAAACAGCTTCTATTCATTAGTCTACGATTCAGGGATATCGTCCAATATGGAATTCTATAAAGTCCCATATCGATATACTTTATTGCTAAGCAATATAATGGAAAGGAAACCAAAATGGCAAAGGGAAATTCGTATTATAGACATCATAAAGTATTGATTCCTTAAGTATAGAGCGATACCGATATAATTTATAGTTGGTAATTAAAATCTTAAGTTTGAGTTGCAATATTTAAGTGTCGATATTAGTACATTAATTTTTCATTTTCTTTCAAACGGAAGGACGTTTCGAATACTGTCTCATAAATTTCTTATCATATTGGGGAAGCAGATACTAAACTCCGCTTCTCAACGGTTTGGGAGGAAAATCAGATTTTGAGTTGTTTTTTTTATGCAATCCACAGTTTTTATCAGAAAATCTCAAATATATCTACTTGATGGCCACGCACAGAAAAATATGTGGTACCGAGTAAAAGAAAATTACCCAGAAGATTAAGAATTCGTGCGATAGAAAAGTAATTGCTGGTTGAAATGTCCGAAAACTCCGAGAAATATTAATATTTAATTTTCTGCTTGATTTTGTGTAATGTATGGCCCACATAATTAGATTTTTTGTATTATTTTTCCCGTATTCTGGGGCTTCAAACATAAAATATAGGGAAGTTTTAGATTTTAGAAAATAAATTTGACGTTTGACCACTGTACGCTCCCCAATCGTGTAAAAAAATTAATTAGTTTTTATAATTTTTTTGTGCTGATGACACTTGTGTGTTATCAGTCAATAACGATCCAACTATTGCCTCTCCAACTCTTCAATCCCACATCAGAGACCTTGAGGTATGGTGTCAGAATTGGAGAATCGAAATCAATTCCAACAAATCTCACCAAATTACCTTTTCCCTTCTTCGTAAGCCTATGACATCCTGTCCTACAGTGTCCTTTAATAATATTCCGCTTGTCCCGGTTGAACAGATTCGCTATCTAGGACTCCTACTTGACAAACGTTTAACATGGAATTCACACACAAGACTGAAACGACAAGAAACTGCCCGTCGCTTTCGCTTACTTCAACACTTACTTGACAGACGCTCTAAACTTCCACTTATCTACAAAAGGCTCATCTATATCACCATCATAAGGCCTATAGACGGAGTTGAGCTCTGGGGCTCTACTAAACCATCAAATTCTTCCCTTATTCAATCCTTACAATCCAAAATCCTTCGGAAAATCCTCAACGCTCCTCACTTTGTCACGAATAAACTCATACATAAAGACCTTAATATCCCATATGTTGCTGATTTGGCCCGGACCAGGGATCAATCCTTCCATGAAAAACTCCACTCCCACTCTAACCCACTAGTTTCAATCCTTGCCTCCTCTTCCATTCCTGACAATCCTCCGAGGCGTCTGAAAAGGAGATGGCCTCGAGACCTTCTAGTTTAGATTACCCAGTGAGTAGTGCCAATAGGCATTTACTACTCTTCATGTCTTTTTCATATATTTCTGTTAGCTAATTTACTTGATGTATTAACTAATACAGTTGTAAATTTCAATAAATGACTAAAAAAAAAATTATATATATATGTAATCTGGGACGTCAAAGGTTAAATATAGGCAAGTATCCAAATTTTGTCCCCCTAAATCAGTCATATTGTCCACTGTGCGGCGTTATAGAGCGCTAGTAGCGCTGGTAGCCTGGGACGCGATTGGAAAAAAATAGCTTTTATCCAATTGTTTTGTAGTAAAATGATTGAAAATGTTTTATAAGTAATGCAATTCTGAATTTTCGGTGTGAAATAATTTTTTACACATTTTTCAATAATAATAAGATATATGAGTTAAACGTCAGGTTTTAGAAAAAAATATGTTTTTTTTTACACATTGTTCCACTACTTCAAAAAAATTCTTATGTATAGAGGAGTATAAAAGACAATTCCTGAAAAAAAAATTGGTGATTGACAATTTTCAAAAAGGTTTGAAAATACAAATAATAAAATCGAAAACCGTTTGAATTAAAAAGCTACAAATTTAGGTGAGTTATTTTTATTCGACACCAAATTGATCACCCTAGTTTGAATCAAAAAAGCCGCGGCATAGTGGTTCCAAATGCACTTTTTCGGGACAAAAGTCTACATCAATCGTTCTGTTTAAGATATATCAGACATTTAACATAATTTTGTTCCTTATTAAATTCACTTTCAATGGTATGATTGGAATATTTTTATATCATGAAAATATATAGGTCTTGTCGATAATATTAGAGAAATGTCTCTTTTCTAATTATTCTTATATACATCTGTATATATCTACATATCCTGCATTTAACTTTGTTTAGAATCGTTGTTAGATAAATTTAAGTAAACTTTGGGTTCCAAACGACTTGTTGATTTTTTAAGAAATTTCAAAAAATGTTGAAAAAATTAAAATTATTTTAAATCTCTCAATATATGCCCAACATAACGATGTGAAAATTGTTTTAAAAATTTTAGTTTTGTTTCTAATTTTTACGGACAAAATTTGAAAACCGTAAATTGAAAAGTAGAACGCATTGCTGGCTATAGAAATTTCTTTAATGGAAAGACCAGGGAAAAATTGACATATAAAATTATTCTGATGTCTAACATTATTTTTCCAGATGATAAACCATAGTGAAGTACAGCCCCGAAGCGAGATATAATTGTAAATATGTTTGTGTAGAGTATTTTTGTTATTTATTTTTCTTAAATTTATTGTAACACATATACATATAGTAATGGATACAAGTTAAATGATAAACTAGCATTTCAGATTAAATAGAATCTATACAAATAATAGTCCGATTCTCAATGGTTAGTGAGAAAATCAAATTTTGAGATTTTGTCTGTTTGTTTCATCATGAAAAATCAAATATATTCAATTTATTTGCGCGCACAGAAAAATAAGTTTAGTCATATTGTGAGAGCAGATACTAGACCTTATAAAACAAAAAAGTTTTATATAAACCATAGTCCGATTCTCAATGGTTAGGGAGAAAATCAAAGAGTATAGTCGGGTAAGAATGGTAATTCTGCCCCCGCGCAGTGGTTCCAAATGCACTTTTTCGGGACAAAAGTCTGCACCAATCGTTCTATTTAAGATATTGGGTTGATGCGAAATTAATGCAGGTTTCCTCTATTGCAATATCTTAATTCCAATTGTGTAAACAAAGCTAATCCTAACATTGATCATTATTATACCAAAACAAACCTTATCTAATACCCCCTCTTTCACCATGAATTTGTTTAGTAAAATCGTTTTGTTCAGTGTGTTCAAAGGTCTTGAATCGAAAATGTCAAAGTGCGATTTTCGTCAAATTTATTTTTACGAATTTAAATTAGGGCGCAGCGCTGCGCAAACGGCGCGTAATATTAATGAAGTGTGGGGTCAGGGGGCTATTAATGAGTGCACGGTGCAGCGTTGGTTCCAGAAGTTTCGCAGAGGAGATTTCGACCTCGAAGACAAGGAAGGTCGGGGCCGTCATCTTGCTCTGGACAACGACCAGCTGAGGTCAAAGCTTTCTCAATCGAGGTGAGACTATAACTGCTGACAAGTACTGTCAAGAAATTGACAGCATGAATCAAAAATTGCAACGTCTTTGCCCAGCATTGATGAATCGGAAGGGGCCGATCCTGCTCCACGATAATTCCAGACCACACGTTGCACAACCAACGCTTCGACGACTGCACGAGTTGGGCTACGAAGTTCTCCAACATCCGCCTTAGTCACCTGACCTCTCTCCTACAGACTTCCACTTTTTCAGGCATCTGGACAAATTTTTGAGGGAGAAAAATTTTCAAAATCAGGACGACATTGAAAATTCTTTTCGTGATTTCATTGAGTCCAGGGATTCGGATTTTTTTTTCTGGTGGAATAAGAAAGCTTGTTGAACGTTTGCAAAAGTGCATTGATTCAGATGGAAATTATTTTGATTAAATATATATGGTTAAAGTAAAGATATGGCGTATTTACAATACCTACTAAAAACCTGCATTAATTTTGCATCAACCCAATATATCAGGTATTTTAACGTCATTTTGTTTCTTAGTAAATTCACTTCCAATGATATAATTGGCATATTTTTAGCTCATTTCAATAACATGAAAATATATACTTTTTTGTTTAGTATTTGCTCCTACTAAACATTTATGCGACAAATATTATGCACAATTTTTTTTCTTACCACCTCGCACACATGATCTGCCAATCAAAGGTAGGTTTATTAAGCACCATTTAAATGCTAATTAAATGAAGAATGTTTTTTGATATCCGGAAAACTTAAAACCTAACGATAGAAGAATAAGATACCTCCTTGAAATGTCCGTATATTCTCAGAAATATAAAAAATAATTATTTGTGTGACGCTTTCTTTCTTACTTTTAGGGTTGATTTCTTAACCTTCAGGAAAATTTTCTCTTCTTTCATTCGGTATCACTTATTTTTCTGTGCGCGCAAATCAAGTAAAGACAGTTAACAAATTTGACTTTCTTTCTGAACCATTAAAAGTCAGACTATGGGTCATATAAAAGTTTTCTGTCCACATAAGGTCTAGTATTTGCTACGACAATATGACTAAACATTTATGCGACACATATTAAGCACAAATTTTCTTTTTGGTACTCTTACTAATTACTATTTACTATTATTACTAAATACGTAAAATTACTTTTTGGTACTTGGTATTTTTTTTCCTACATCCTCCTCGCACACATAATCGGCCAATGAAGGTAGGTTTGTTAAGAAGCATTTAAAAACTTCACTATTTTAAAGCTAATTGAATAAAGATTTTTTTTCAGATCTGGAAAACCTAAAACCTAAAAGAAAGAAGAGTAATAGCCGATGTCCGAATATTCTTAGAAGTATAAAAAATAATTTTCTTCATGATGTTGTGCGACGCTTACTTTCCTACTTTGAGGATTCAATGTAACTTGCTCGCCCTAACTATATATACATAAGTAAGAAATAAAACAAAGAATACAATGAAAGAAACAGATAGAAATATTAATAAAAAATAAATAAATAAACAAAATTACAGATATTAAAATCATTTTTTTTTTTTAAACATATTTTATTGAAATTTACAACTGTACTCAAAAAAATACATCAAGTAAATATGATATTAGAAAAATGACATGGAAGAGACTTGTAGAAGAACTACCCAATGGTAGCACTCCTGTAACTATTTTAAACTAGAAGGTCTCGGGGCCATCTCCTTTTCAGACGCCTCGGAGGATTGTCGGGAATTGAAGAGGAAGAAAGGATTGAAACTAGAGGATTAGGGTGGGATTGGAGTTTGTCATGAAAGGAATGGTATCTAGATCGGGCCAAATCAGCAACATACGGAATATTAAGGTCTTTGTGGATCAGTTTATTAGTTACAAAATAAGGAGCATTGAGGACTTTTACGAAGGATTTTGGATTGTAGGGATTGGATACGGGAAGAATTTGATGGTTTAGTAGAGCCCCAAAGCTCTACTCCGTAAGTCCATATAGGCCGTATGATAGTCATGTAGATGAGCCTTTTGTAGTTAAGTGGAAGATTGGAACGTTTGTCTAGTAAGAGTTGAAGTAGTCGAAAACGTCGTGCAGTTTCTTGTCGTTTCAGTCTTGTATGAGGGTTCCATGTAAGGCGTTTGTCAAGGTGTAGTCCTAGATATCGCATCTGTTCAACCGGAAAAAGAGGAGTATTACTGAAGGAGACAGTAGGGCAGGATGTCATTGGTTTACGACGAAGGGTAAAGGTAATTTTGGCTGGATTTGTTGGTATTTATTTTAATTCTCCAGTTCTGACACCATACTTCAAGGTCTCTGATGTGGGATTGGAGAGTTTGAGAGGCAATAGTTGGATCAGCATTGACTGATAACACACATGTGTCATCAGCATAGGTAGAAAGGAAAGTGTTAGGATGGGATGGGAATTAAAATCATAAAATAGGATTAAGTAATTTAGAATTTTCATAACAGTAAATGTTTAGTTCTCTTATGTCTATATTTAGAGGTTGATAGCTTAGTATAATTACCAATTTGTTTTATAAGGGTATCGTCAGTCAGTTGGCATTTTGAGAAAAATGATACTGTTTATTGGTGTATAAATTCATGTATTGTAGTTCCAGTTCCAGTTCTTTGTGCATGGTAGTTATTTTTAGTGTATGGTGAATAATTATTAATTATTCTTAGACATATAATTTGTTAATATGTGTTTTGCTTGTAAGACTCCAGACTGGGCATGCATATGTAATTATAGGCCTGATAACAGATTTATATAAAATTAGTTCGATGCATTTTGCTATTATAAACCATTAACACATTGTGAGATGACATGAAGTAGAAAAATTTTCACGGAAAACAGCGGTGAGAAAAATAAACAGTGATCAACGTTAATATTATATTTACAATAATTTACTTTACGAGAGAACTACAATAAATTTTTTTCAATGATTTGTATGTGCTTGTCTTTAATTTCTAACTTATAATTTTTTTTTTGTGTAATCAGCATTTTTTTCATTATGTTATTAGAACATGTTTAATTTTAGAAACATTTTTAATTGAATAATGCAATTAGTATGAACACGACTGTAACGTAAAATTTATATCCGACAACAAAAGTAAATCAAATTATAAAAAAAAAAACTTGTGAATTTAGCACTGAAAAGTGAGTATTTCACTTTAGTGCGTGAGGTCTATAAGCTGAGAGCAGCGAGACGTTGACTCCACACATTTCTTCGAATTTCGCTCGAGCCAAAAGCGAACTTTCTTGTTGGGAAATACATTCCGGTTCATCGAAGCGGAGTGTATGACGTTTAAAACTTCTTGTGACACATCTGTTGAATCACAGTTCAGAGTCGATAGCCGTGTTATATTTAACTCCTTAGAAAGGCAAAAGCCATATTATTTTATAAATCTCTAATGAACCACAGAGGCTAACGCGAAATTTTGAGTTATTTGTTTTCTTTAAGCTTTGTTTTTAAATAAAAATGTTTATATGATTATTAATAATCATACACGATCCACGTTATTATCAATTAAATTTTTCTCAAACATAGTTTGCTATAAAAAAAATCTAGTGCGGGCAACACACAACTTTCACTTAGCTCGGTTGTTAAAAGAAATTTAATTACTACGAAAAATTATTGAAAATATTTCATATTTAGGTACTTGAAAGTAAAATTTATCTATGTCGTTGGAAAATTATGTTTTAGATCAAATAATATAACAATATAAAATTGTTGATAATAATAATCACTTCAGTTTATGCCCTATTCGTCACTGTACATCATCTTCCAAAACGTATTATTTAAAATAACATTTTTTATAAATTCTTTAGTTTTCCAACGGTGTAGTATACTTATTATATGATATTCATGTATTACTATTCTTTTGTTCGGAAAAAAAATACTTAAAAATTTATATGAGAGAAGTTGGTTGAGGGTGCAGTCAATTTAACACACAATTAAGCGTAGACTTAATTTATTGGTGCCGACGTTTCGGCCTAAATTATAGGCCTTCTTCAGGGCTATAAGAAAAACAAATAAGAAAGATAACAACCAGCAGTGGAATACAATATATAAAAATGATAAGAAAAATCAAATTGTACTAAAGATTACAAACAAAGTGAAAAAGTAGTAAAGACAATTGATAAATGTGATAATTTTTTTAATGAAATAGTAGTAATGACAATTGATAAATGTAATAATTCCTACAAACGAAAACAAAAGAGGGGAAGACATTTTAATAAAAGGTGTGGTATATTTTACAGTTTTAATTAATTACTTATTTAATTAATGTGAGGCGTTATAAATTTTACATATTTTTATAAAATGTTATAAAATTTACAAAAGGTCATTACTACTATTTCATTTAAAAAATTATCACATTGAATTTTCTTATCATTTTTATATATTGTATTCCACTGCTGGTTGTTATCTTTCTTTTTTGTTTTTCTTATAGCCCTGAAGAAGGCCAGTAATTTAGGCCGAAACGTCGGCACCAATAAATTAAGTTTACGCTTAATTGTGTGTTAAATTGACTGCACCCTCAACCAACTTCTCTCATATATACACACAGTCAACCATTGTCACTTCACTTAAAAATTTATACATTAAGGATCTATAAAAGTACCGTAGGATGAAATAATCAGGAGTAAGTTGTTGTTGTTTTTTCTTATATTTTAATTTTGCCGACGTTTCGGCTCAACTGAGCAGTTTATGATTGACATACCCTGATGATGGCTCACAAGTTTGAGCCGAAACGTCGGCAAAATTAAAATATTTAAAAAAACGACTGACTCCCGATTATTTCATCCTACTTAAAAATATATATTTACTTTTTTATCCTTCATTGGTCATAAAATTCTTTACATTTGTATATTTAGCAGTGTTTTATAAAGGCTAATAAGATAATATGTTAAATTTTTACGAACCTACCATATTAAACAGGAAGAAA
The DNA here is from genome assembly GCA_023052935.1 of Piezodorus guildinii. Lineage (NCBI taxonomy): Eukaryota > Metazoa > Arthropoda > Insecta > Hemiptera > Pentatomidae > Piezodorus > Piezodorus guildinii. The sequence continues at coordinate 65,847,334 of CM041295.1, forward strand.
ATTTAAAATATCGGCATTCAAGTCCTGTCAGTATGTATCAATCAGAATGAAAGCTTTATTATAGTAAAGCACATTAAAATTTACATCGATGTACTAAGTTTAATCAAAATCATTTGAGCCGTTCTTGAGAAAATTATAAAAATGCTCAAAATGCATGGTATAAAGTGATTCTTCTGGTCCTCCGATTTTGATTAATACATTGTTTTAACTTCTCAAGCATATATGTTTTATTTAATATTATATGTATTATATGTAAAATATGAAATCTTAAAATTAAAATTACCAGAGCTCAGACTGTCAATTTTCGGAAATAAAATTATTTACTTACAATGATGTTGACTATAAATATACACGTTGACTACAAAATTAAATTAAAACCTGATTACTACACAATATAACGTTTGATTTTTTTTTTTTTTTTTTTTTTATGACCTTTATTTATTTTTTTAAATCGTAAAAAGGTGCAAACTCATACTTTTTTTGAGAGGCTTGGTCAGTCGGACTCGGGGGAAACCAAAATACTGCACATGTTTTGGGGGCTGGAGCGATAGCGTGTCTATAGAACTAAATAAAACCCGCTACCACACCAGTCCCTAAAACCCGTGGAGTATAAACGCGCCCTGAAACGTGTATTTCCGGTAAAAACTTAAAAGCGAAAATTTTCACGATCGCAATACTTTCTTAAGTGTCATCAAGAGGTTAGTTAAAAAAACAGGAAAAAATTACAATCTAAGATAATAAATAAGTGGCATAGACTCTAAATAATCTCTCTTAGAATAATAGATATGAAGTTTTTGACAGGACATAAGGATTGAGTCATGCAAGAAGCGAGTCAACTGAAAAATATTTTTCCTTTGACTAAATTCCATCACCTATGGCATTGCACAATCAATCCCTAACACAAACACCAGACCATAGATTAGCTGGAGAACACTCGCGTCACTTATAATCTAATCTAAGAATAAATATCAATCTGAAATAAGTGAAATAGTATTTATGCCTAAACCTTTGCCTTTTTTAAATCGTTACTTCAGAAAATATTACGTTCAGGTCTTAACAATCTACACTATATCCAATATTTTTCTTTCACTTACCTATTGGGTTGTTTCACATGAAATGTCCGTTTTTATAGTTTCTGAAATACATAAAGGATTTTACAGGTCTCTGTTGTTTTCTTCCGAATGTTTACATATTTAAAGTAAACAGTTACTAATCCTCTACCTTTGTATTATAAACATTAGCTTCCCAATCAATTACCCACTTTTTAGTATACCTCCAAATATGAGCATGGAAACGCGTGATTTGCAAGTAATATTTTTGTACGAGTTTAAACTCGGGTATTCAGCAGCTGAGGCCGATAGAAATATTTGCAAGGCGTTTGGGGAGGGAGTGTTAATGAACGGACCATTCGCCGTTGGTTTACTAAGTTTTCAGCTGGGGATACCGACTTGGAAAACTTGGCCCGAGGAAGACCTCCGTCCGTTATAGACAACGATGTCCTCAAACATACAGTAGAAGGAAACCCCTACCAAACAGTTAAAGGACTCTAGCACAACTAAATGCAAGTGCATTTACCGTTTCCAGACATTTAAAGTGTAATGGGAAAGTAAAAAAGCTCGATACATGGGTACCTCATGATCTCACTGAGCGGCATGTTTCAAAACATACAACGGAGGTAAGTGAAAGTCGTGTTTTGCGCGCACCAGACTTTTAAAAATGTTGCCGTTGCACACACACATTTTTGAGAAAGTTGGCCGTTCGGACTCTCTAAAACGTGTATTTCCAGTCGTGTGTTGCGCGCACTATATTTTTTCAAGTTTAAATTAATTTGTACCTCCTATGACAAATAAATTAATAAAACATGATAGTAATTAAATTTCATTTTATGGAAAATTGAATTGAATTACGATAGAAACTTTTATTTCAGATTAAATAAGTGAACATCAGAAATTATCATCTTAAAAATAAAATTATAGCATTCAATTGTTCATAAATATAATGAGTGTATCCAAAATAAAAAAATAAGATGCAAAATGCATGGTATTTTGCGGCATATTTGGTCTGTCCATTTTTGTTAAAAAACTTGTTGTAACATCCCAGGCATAATTCGTCTTAAATATGAAATTTTAGTTTCGTAAGACTTCTCATTTCAAGGTTTCAGAGCTGGACTTGCACACACACATTTTTGCGTGACTTGGTCATTTGGACTAGGGGGACCTTAAAACGTGTATTTCCGTTGAAAACTGAATTTTTATACGATCACCATGTAATGCTTGCCTTTACTATATATATATATATAGTAGGTGAGAGCAACAATTTCCATCTTGAAAATTTTGGTACCTGGTTTAGGCTAAATCTGCACTAAATGGAATATAAAGATCACTATGGATAGTAGGATTCATGAAAAACTAAGAAGCATTCAGAATTTCATGAAAGCTTTACGACTGGATACGATAGGAATTGGAAGAAGGAGTCCACAAATATACTATAATTCTACCTCACACTAATATCATAAAATGATAGAAAGAAAAAAAAAAAGAAAAGTTTTTGTCAACACATTTGTAGTGTTCCGCATTTTAGAGTAAAATATGAACATTATTCTTAATTTTGTATACAATTATTCGGAAGAATGATTACTGAGGAGATGATGGAATAATTTGTTTTAAATAAGGTTAAAGAAAATGCGTTGCGTATAGAAGTAGGCATGGAATTCCAAATTGAGATGGCACGCAAACTAATGGATTTTTTAAAGGACGATGTTCGTTGAGAAGAAAAATAGAGGTTAGTGGGCTGGGATCTTGTGTTAAGTGTACCGATGAATGATGAAGGGATGAGTAGTTCAGAATGTAGGATGGACTTTGGGTATTAAATGTGCGGAATAGGAATACACCCAGGAAACAGTGTAGGGAAGAAACTGGATTGAGCCACTTCAACTCGGAACATACCTGTAGGAGACGCAAGAGCGTCTAGGGACTCCGAAGATAAATCTAATGAAACATTTTATAAGCCTTTCCAATCTCATTTCAAGTCCTGCAGACAATCCACCGAACACTAGGCAACCATAGTCAGAGTGGAGGAAGAGGAGGGAAGAAATAAGAAGAGTAAAAAGTTTATTTATAAATTATAATAATGTAAAAAAAAATGTTTTATTTATTTTATTTATAATTGTATGGTTTACAGAAAATGTAATATGTATGCATAAATAAAGGTTATTATCATTAATTCATTCATGGAGTACTAATGGGTAGTTACTCAAGATTTGTCATCCTGCCTTTGTTTTATATTCTACTCACATTAATAGATTTTTAAATGTAAATTTCAATATATATATATATATATATATATATATATATATATATATATATATATATATATATATATATATATATATATATATATATAATATATAGAATAGAAAGAATTGATAGAAATTGATTTTTTCTGGGACTGTGTCCCTTGAGAATAACATATTTGCAAAGTTCATAATATACAGTATGTCTATATTAGTGTATATATTATATACAGTGTGTGTGTGGTGTTTATTATATATATATTATATATATATATTATATATTATATATTATGTGTATGCAATTCTTAAAGAAAGTAGACTTTAGACGATTCTAAAATAGTAGTTTATTATTGATAACAATATACAAAAGTAGATACATACAAACAGAATGAACATATAAACAACTTACCTAAAATAGTAGAATTGAATAAAAAGTCCCTTTCTACTCTATCTAGAAGCTAACCGTCAGAGATCACATGAAACATACCCAATGTTTAAAAACACATGTGATCTACTTTGTCACTATGATAAATGGCGACACTATCTACAACTTTTAATTATAATATGATATATATATTATATATATATATATATATATATATATATATTATATATATATATATATATATTTTAGCAATATTGCACCTCTCGGATTATTAAAATTATAACTTATTATATAACAAATTTAAAAAAAGAAAACAAAAAGAGTTTCCTTAAGTATAAAGATCGTATATTAAGAATGCTTCAATAATCTCGGCTTAACGCTACCCTGGGTTCAAGCCTCTTTTTCGATAAACCCGAGGAAAGTGAGTGAATACAAACCCTTAAGGGGGTGGTAGTATTTTATGGACTTTATTAAAATCACTCAACGTTGTTAAATTCAATTTTAAAATAATAAAATATTCTGAGAAAATGTCACACCTCCCAGGGATGTTCTGAAGTAATAAAAATAACCAGATTAATTTTAAGTAAATTGGAATTCCGAACAGCTGAAGTTATGACTAAAAACTGAGAGGAAATCTTAATTATAATATACATGGTAACTTTACTTTAAATATTACATTATTTAATAATTAAAAAGGAAAAAAAGTGTGAAACACGACTTTCACTTACTTCGGTTGTTTTGATCAGTATAAGAACTTACAAATAAAGTTAGAGTTCAAAACAGTTAAAAAAATTACATACATTTTCGTTGGAAAAATATGTTTTAGACTAAATAATTGTTATGTACTACGATCATCTACGTATATGACCTATTCGCCACTTTACATTAACTTCCATAACTTTGTATATATAATTTTTTTTTTAAATCTTTAGCTTTCTAATGGTATATTATACATATATATTACAATTCTTCTGATCGGAATAAACAAATTTACCTTTAAAATATTTTTGATTATTTATCCTCTAGATAGTTATCTATTCGTTCAACTAGAATATATATCCGTTTTACAAATGCTAATAAGATGATATGGGTTATTCATCTGAATCTATACAATTAAAGGTAGTAGTTTAGATGAAGAAAATTCAAAATATCTGTATCTAAACCTACATGATATTAAAACCCATTAAATATAACATCGATTTAGCGAGTTTAAACCGCGAGAGGAAAGCCGTTTTTGAGAAAATCGAAAAAAGGTGCAAAATGCATGGTTTAAAGTGGCTCTTCTGTTTAGCCGATTTTGTTGATTAAGTAAAATTTCAGGCATATAAGCTTCTAAAATATGAAATTTCAGTTTTATACAGCTTACTCTCCACATACAGCTTTTTGTGAAACTAGAACAGTAGGGGGGGGGGAAGGTTAATACACAAATCTTGTATTTCCGGTTAAAAATAGAATTAAAAAATTTCATGATCGCAATACTCACTCTAACTATATATTTCATCTATAGGTAAGATACAGTAATAGTGAGTTTTGTAAAAAAACATTAATATATAAATTAGATTTAAAAGGTAAATACAAAGTAACATTTTTGTAATATAAACGTTAATCATCACCAGAAAAGTTTAGCAAAAATAAAGTCAATAAGTTTTAAGTTTCAGTACGTTCAAGATACCTGTTTCTCATTTATTTGAGATCTCGTCAGAGTACCATAGTTTCGCCCTACATTTTGGCCATTGTGACGGGCCCGATGTGTGTGAATGGAGTGAGGTTACAAGCACACGGCTGGTGGGAGCAAATAGGTTAATTGAAATGGATTTGCTTGGTCACTGCTACAAACATGTTTATATTTTTGTTCACTTTATATTTAATTGAAGCCGATTTTTATTTCTTATTCTATTTCCTGTGTTTTATTATTGTAGAAAGAATATTTTATTTTACAGTGGCAACTCCATTGTAACCTCTCGTGTGCGCTCCTCATTGTGTCTCTCCACTATTAATTTCATTTATTAACATTTTATTATTTGACGATTGTACTGCAGGCAAATAAAGAATATTTTTGTTATTGTGCAGTACCAGACTGTATATTTATTTCGCCCTCTTCTCCTTTTAACCATCATTAAGGTTAAGAAAAAAATAGGATAACAACCAACTGAGAAAGGATAAAAAATAGAAACACAATAAACAGTAATATATATATATATATATATATATATATATATATATATATATATATATATATATATATATATATAATGTGTAAAATAAAGAATTTTATTATGGATGAAGTGAGAATAGGACCGTTCAAAATTAGGAAACGTATTTCCAAATCAATATATTAGAAGTTGATTTCCAAAAGGTACTATATCCATTCTGGGGAATTTTACAGGGAGCGCGAAAATCTCTCATTACTATATTATTAAACCAGCTAATTTGATAATTTGATTGAAGCTGATTCTTTTCGCATTCAAATCATGAATTATTTCTTTACTATATTAATAAAACCATATTAAAGTTATGAAATGAAATGTTCTGCTATGATTTAGAATGAAAATAAATGTGTAATAAGTATCTTAAGAAATTAATAGCATTTCTAAATCACGTTATTGAAGGACATGAGTGTTCATTAAATACAACCAAATTTAAGATTTAGTTAAAACTCAATGAGGAGAATATAAATATGTCAAAAAATCAATTTCGTAAAAAATGTCCTTTAGTACCTTTTGGAAATCAACGTCTCATATGAAGTGGAGTGTAACAAAACACGGAAGGAAGCGAATGTTCCACTCTAGTAAGTTGGTTCCTTACTCTTTTTCCCCTGGACAAAAGATCCTCCGATCAGCGGAGGTGTAAAATCAAGAATTTTATTATTCTTGATTTCATTATTATATGTAAATATTTCACCAAGGGAGGTTATATCTTTGTTATGTTAGTTAAATGTATTAATTAAAGGACAGTTAAACAATTCTTTATTTGAGCTAGGTTCATTGTAAATTATGTTAGTGATTCAATTCATTGTTTTATGTCCAACAAATGGTAATTAATAAGTCTTTATTTTAGAATCGTTTAACTCCTAATTCATTTAACTTATAAGAAGAATTACATACATACATACATACATACATACATAATATATATATATATATATATATATATATATATATATATATATATATTCTAAATTACCTCCGTCCCCTTCTCCCTATCGAAACCCGTAAGCTCCTGGTAAGCTCCTTAATATTTCCCCACTTTGACTACTGCTGTGCGGTGTATGGAGGTGTCTCTGGAGATCTCGAGGTAAAACTAAAACGAATGTTTAACTGCTTTATACGTTTCATCTTTGGGATATCCAGAGACACCTCTATCACCCGATTTTACGAAGAGTTAAAGTGGCTTTACCCTTCCTTCCGCCGCAAGTATTTCCTAGCATCCTTCCTCTACCAGGTTATCCAATCCCAGTGTCCGTCTTACATCTTTGATCTCCTTAAATTCAAATCCTCTGTGCGTTCCCGTAACACCCGCTCGCGGCCTTCTGATCTGTATATAACGTTTCATCGATCCACAGCTTTCGATAGATCATTCTCAATCCGATCCGCATCCTTATGGAACTCCATTCCTTCTAATATCCGGAACTCCCAAACTCTCTCAACATTTAAATCCTGACTATTTAGCCATTTCCTATCAATACAATTCCCAAATAGATGCTAATTTCAAGGAAGATCAACAGATGTCTTTTAGATTCGTTTATTTGTTTATTCAATTTTCATTTCCTCGGGTACACTAACAGCAAATATCATTTAATTTTTTTTTCTTTTAATCTTTGCAAGATGTAAGATTAAATTATTTTTATTTTGCAAACACTCAGAAGAAATGTAATTTTTTTTTCTTTACTTTATGTTAAAATTGTATGTATCTTTTTTGTTCCTATGTCAACATATATTGAAAAATTGTAATCTCTTTTTTATTTATATTTTATTTGAAAAATGTATATAAAAGTGTATATACGTGCGTGTGTGTGTTGAGTGCAGATATGCATATTTATATATGTGTGTGTTTGTGTGTATGTATATATATTTTTTTTTCTTTTTAAATCTTATTATATCTTTTAAAATTATATATATATTTTGTTGTTGTGGTGTTAACATACGTTGAAGAACTATAATTTCTATTCTTTTTATATTTTATTTTAAAACTGTATATATATATATATATTTTTTTTTTTTAAATCTTATTATATTTTTTCATTATATCTTTTTTTTTCTTTTTGTTCTTATGTTAACATACATTTATATTTTTGTTTGTGCATTTTTATTAGAATCTGTCTTTTATGTTCAGCTTATTTATACATGTTTTTAGTTTAATTTTATTGTTTTCAATCATTATACTCTAAGACTAGATTCTTAAGCTAACTTTTTATTTCCTGCTATGTTATTCTAAAGGGACTCGTCCCAGAATAAATAAAGAATTATTATTATTATATTATTTGGGGACTTAGTCCTTTTTTATATTATTTTTATATAAGAATAATATAAATGTTACAAATAAAGATAACACATCTCACCAGAAAACATTCTATAGATTTAATTATTTACAGATGTAAAGAGGAGAGAGAAAAACACTAAATTTGAGCTAACAGCTTAGTCTATTCAGGTTTGCCCAGGCACTGGTCCTATCTAGGATTTCCTGAATGAGGGCAAACAGTATACATGACTCGGAAGGAGGGAAGAATAAGTAAATTTGGAAGTCATATGCAGGGGTTTGGTGTGGGTGTGGAAGCAGTGGGACATTGAATAAGGAAGATATACCTGTCACATCACACACACGCCTGCCGATAGGGCAAGGGAGAAAGATAAGGGATGATTAGGTATGAATAGATATTAATAGTCCTATTCTTTTGTTACTAATTACTATCATCCCATTTTTTTTTTGGTCGACTTGTTTTTCTTCGCCCAGAGAAAGTTTTGAAACTTAGGTCGAAACGTCTGCATACAATTAACATAGTCTTCTTATTTATGTACAATATATGTTTCGTTTCTTAGTTAGGTAATTAAGTTTATTTATAAAAAAAAATTCATGCTTGTATAAAAAAATGTATGCATAAATACTTGTTTTGTTTTTTTAAATGATCTTAATAAACAAATAACTTGAACAGGAATGGAAACTTGGTCAAATTCTGCTACTTTGAGCCTAGCTGTAGGTTTATCAATAATTTTACCATTACGGAACACCGAGGATTTAATTTAGCAAGGACTTAATTCTATGTCACAGTGGGGTGGGTACCGAAGTTAGATTTTTTATGTCCTAACATTTTCCATCTGTTAGCGTGCAAGTACAGCGTGATGCGCCAAGACTAGCAGCCTTCCGTCCTATTTATAGCTACTGATTTCCTGTTTCGCTTTTACATTCACTCTGCTCATTCGGTGAAGGGAAGTTACACATTCGCCACGCTAAATAAATGGAAGATCGAGCGATAAACCTTTATCCTGATTGTTCCTCACGCGCAAAAAACACTCATTTGTAAAGGGTCTGCGCGTCAAGGGTTTCCAGGTAAGAAAATATAATTTAATTATATTTTGAAATTACCTTTTTATTTATTTATTTTTTTTTTTTTGGCGACCTTTTGAAACTTGGGTGTTGCTCGCAGGACCCAACCATACTCAGAAATGAATATATTGTATTATATTTTAATTTTGGTAGTTTTCTAACTTCTATTATCCTTTCGATAATTATCAGGCCGATTTACAAAAGAAATTCTTGGATATTTTTTTAAAACAATTTATTTATTCCAGTATCGCGACGTTTCAGCCTCTAGGGCCATTCGTGCGCGAGAACACCTAAAAGGCGCTGAAACTGTTAAATGCTTTATAGAAGTGCGAAAGCGTGATGAAAGATAATTGTGGTATGTAAGTTGTATGCAAAAGTCCCAAATTTTGAATATAAACAAATGGCCTGAAAACGAACAAATATTAAACAAAAGTACGCAATGTGAAAAAAATTCATAAGTTGCGATCGTGATGAACCAGAATACACGTTTTGATCCATGCGCAAAAATTTAAAATAAAAATGCCGCACGAAACAAATATTTCATATTTAAGACAACTGTACGCCCGAGATGCTACCGTAAGTTTTTCATCAGAATCGGATAACCAGAAGAGCCACTTTATACCATGCATTTTGCACCTTTTTACAATTACCTCAAAAACGGCTGTAACGATTTTGATTAAACTCGCTCTACCGATGTACAATTTAATAGGCTTTAATTTGATGTAGGTTTCATTCTGATTGAAATAGTCTAACAGATTTTATATGCAGATATTTTAAATTGTCTTCCTCTAAAGTATTTTTAATTTTGTAGATATTTGGCATCCCTTGTAGTTGGCTGGATGGTCCTTGAGGCAATGAGCACATACTGCGGGTGATGACTTCGGTTTAGTGCATTCTCCTGTCCTATGCTCTTCTCCGCATTTCACACAGCGTGGTATATGGTGGCAATAAGATTTAGTATGGCCATATGCCTGACAATTATGGCATTGGACTATATCCTTCTTCATGTAGGGCTTCTCTACTCTTACACAGCTGTAGTACAGTCGTTTAAGATCATAGATTTTTTCCACTCCTGTCGATGGTTCTAGATCAACAAAAAACATTGGAAGTTGAACTTTATCTTTCAAAACGTTGGTGACTTGGCGCACCTTATATCCCATCTCCATCAGTTCTTCTTTAATAACTTCAGTTGGTGTCGAGGGATGCAAGTTTCTTATTACAACCCTCAGTGCTCTCTCCTGGCGTAGCTGATAAGTATGGAACTCGGCCTTGGTGTCTGTCAGATATTTTACTACTTTCCTGTAGGTTTCAGCACTATCCGGAGATATTTTAGTGTCATTTGTTCTATTCAGACATGAGTAGCTACCAGGGTTGGTTAATTTATTAAGTTGTGCACAAAGAAGTTGAAAATTTTTAATATTTTTGACAAATATCGGGGGAGGTGGTGGTTCCCTTGGTGTAGGGGCAGATTCCATGTCTTCTTTTTCACTATGGAGGATTTGAAATGGATTCGGTGTGAAAAAAGGAGATTCATCTGTCATCTCCTGTGATGATGGGCCAGGCTGGGGTTCAGATTTCAAAGTGTTACTTGAAGGGTTCGCTTGTGTTGGTAACTTCTTATTGTTATCACGACGGGGTCTTTGTTTAGTGGGAGACGAATTTGAACCTGCTGATCTTGATCTTTTACTTGCCGTTTTAGAAGACATCACTTGATGAAAATATCGCATTTCATATATAAAAAAAAGATAGTAATATGAGAATGTTAAAGGGAAACAAGTAATAAGTATATATTCCCAATACCAGCAATCAGCTGATATGAGGAAATATGGCTACCCTTTGTGTCAAGCCTATTGACTCTGCATTCACTGTTTGCGGTAAAAAAAAATTACTCTGCTTACCGAAATAATACTCCAAACCTTACTGCTGTTGATGTCCAAAAAGCTGGCAGCTTTTTCGAGACTGGAATCGATGAAAATCCTTTTGAAAAATCAAAAATCTCAGAGACGAAGTTAAGTGCGACTGTTACCATCTGGCGCATCAGCTGATCTATCTAAAGACCAGATTTCAAAAACCTCAAGAACCAGAAACAGCAAGAATAACAAGATCTAGAAGAGAACCATCTAAATTTGTAGATTCCAATGTCTCATTTGCCCACTTACTTGGAGGTGGGGACCAGAGTAATGAAGCCGAGGCCCTGCCGAAACAACGTTTACCTCAGCATAATCCACCTATTCCACAACAAACTATTCCACAAAATTTTCCTATTCTTCAAAAAACTCCTCAACATCAAATTTCCCATATCTCTTCTCCATCAAATGTCACAGACCTTACCAGTCTCATGACATCCTTCATCTCCGAAATCAAATCCCTTGTTATGCCTCTAATATCACTCCTTACGAACCTTGTATCAAATCTCATTCCTGCCTTACAAAAACCATAAATGACCTCATCTAATTCCTTATCCATTCTCCTTTGGAATGCGAATGGTGTTAGAAATCACACTGACGAACTGACAGCGTTGTTGGAAGACAAAACAATTGACGTTGCACTTATTACTGAAACTAGACTAACCACTAAACAGCTTTTCAAAATACCGCAGTACATAACATACCGTACAGACCACCCAGACGGCAAAGCTCATGCCGGTTCTGCTATCATTGTCCACCAATCCCTCTCTCATCATTTACTTCCACTTCCTACCTATGATTTCCTGCAAGCCACAGCAATAGTAATCAAGACTTTTTCCTATCCGGTAACTATTACATCAGCATATTGCCCTCCCAAACACTCCATTTCCAACACCGAATTTGCATCCTTCCTGGATTCCTTAGGAAATCATTTTATTCTGGGTGGAGATCTAAACGCCAAGCACCAGCAGTGGGGTTCTAGAACCACGAATTCTCGTGGAAGAAATTTGCTGACTGCTCTGAATTCCCGAAATTTTAACCTCATACCTCCTGACTCCCCTACCTACTGGCCAACAGATCCTAACCGTAATCCAGATATCCTCGACTTCTTCATCCACAGCGGATTAGGCTCCCTGAACTATTCCGTAACTCGCCTTGATGAACTATCCTCTGACCATAGTCCACTGATCCTTAAAGTATCTCTAACTCCTATTCCGAAACCCATTCCACCATCATTTATCCGAGGCCCTGTCAACTGGAACCTCTTCCGCCAAATCCTCACCGATAATATTGACCTCAGTGTGACCCTCAAAACACCAGATGACCTTGATGATTCCGTCTACTCGTTAACAACCGCCATTCAACAAGCTGTCTGGACTGCCTCCTCTCCTAAGCACTCCAATAGAACTCCTCAGCAAAACCATTTACCTCAACACCTAGCTGACCTCATCCATGCAAAACGCCGAGCCAGATCATTATGGCAAAGAACCCGACACCCAACAGATCGCCGCTCCTATAACTTTTATTGTAGGCAATTAAAGCGGGAGTTGGCGACCTTCCGTTCCCAGTCCTTTAATTCCTACCTCTCCTCTCTATCAGCTCGAGATAATTCCCTGTGGAATGTGACCAAAAAGATCCTAAAATACCATAAAGTTTCCCATCCTCTCCTGCGTGGTGATGACTCCTGGGCTGCGTCTGATGAAGATAAAGCCGAGGAATTCGCCACACACCTCTCCAAAGTATTCACTCCTCACCCGGAATCCAACAGAAATCATACCACAACAGTTCAAGAATTCCTTTTCTCACCAATACCTCTTTCCCTACCTCCTAAAGCTATTAATCCATCTGAGGTGAAATATCTTCTTCAAAAACTGCCCATTCGTAAATCTCCTGGACACGATCTCCTTACCCCCCAGATCCTGCGACAACTTCCCCAGAAAGCCATTATTTTTCTTACATACATCTACAACTGCATCCTTCGCACCACCTATTTTCCTCTCTTATGGAAACATTCCACAATCATTCTATTCCTAAAACCAGGTAAACCTTCCAGTAACACTTCATCCTACAGACCTATAAGTCTACTCCCCATCCTCTCAAAAATCTTCGAAAAGCTCCTTCTAAAACGAATCCTGCCTATATTAGAATCTCACAACCTTCCTTCCCACCAGTTTGGTTTTCGTTCTCATCATTCCACTGTTCAACAAGGACTCCGAGTTGTAGACCATATTTCCTCAGCCCTCGAATGTAAAGAGTATTGTTCTGGTGCGTTTCTGGACATAGCGCAAGCTTTTGACCGGGTATGGCACGCTGGATTACTCTTCAAGCTTAAAACGCATTTACCCCAGTCTCTCTACCTCATTCTAAGATCCTATCTCTCAAACCGCTCCTTCCAAGTACGCTGTGGTGTAGAATTTTCCAACTTTTATCCCGTTGAGGCCGGTGTTCCTCAGGGCAGCGTCCTGGGACCCGTTCTCTACATCCTTTACACCGCTGATATTCCTAATCATCCTGACACCTTTCTGGCAACATTTGCAGATGACACCGCCATCCTATCATCCAGTTCCGATCCCGAAACCGCATCCTTAATCCTGCAAAGACACCTTTGTCTTATCGAAGACTGGTGTGGTGCTTGGCGCATAAAGGTGAACGAGGCCAAATGCAAACATGTAACCTTCACTCTTCGACGAAACTCCTGTCCGCCAGTTTACTTCAATTCCATTCCTATTCCTCCTTCAGATACAGTCCGCTATCTTGGCTTACTACTTGACAAAAGACTGACGTGGAACCCACATACAAGACTTAAAAGAAAAGAACTCAATCGACGATTCGGACAGTTATACAGACTGTTAAACAGAAAATCTGAACTTACAGTTGACAACAAATTATTAATTTATAAGACAATACTGAAGCCCATCTGGACCTACGGACTTGAACTGTGGGGGACAGCTAAACGTTCTAACATCAAACGCATTCAATCCTTTCAATCCAAAGTCCTCCGAATAATAGTAAATGCTCCTTATTATGTATCCAACTATACCTTGCACCACGACCTTAATGTTCCATTTATCTCAGACCTAATTCCATCCAAATTTTCCAAATTCCATCAGAACCTCATTCATCATCCTAATCCTTTAGCACGATCCCTATCCAGCTCCACTCATCCATACAACCCACCTAGAAGGTTGAAACGGCAGTGGCCCCGAGATATATTGTAAATACATATGCTGGAGTTCTGACACTGGTCAGATTCTCCTCTCAAGTGCGGTGTGATTGTGGCTATGGCGCCCTCACTTAGCTTCCGCTGGCTCTCACCAGTGATGCGGCTGAGAGGGAGGCGCTGGGATCCTTTGGACTCTGCTTGTCCTTCCACAAGTGGGGGGACAAGCCCCGTCCGGGGTTCCCGAGCTGATTGTAAATATTGTACATAGGTATGAATGTGACATGTTTTGTTTATTTATTTGTTAACTTCATTTATTTGTATTTATTTTGTCTACTTAATTTTGTTATTGTATACGTTTACTTATTTTGATTTTATTTTATGTAATTTGACTTTCCTTTTGTTTATATTGTAAATATTGTATGAATGAGATCCTGTAGCACTATTATTATTGTCTATTATGACAAATTGTAATATATACGAATAAAAAAAAAAAAAAAAAAAAAAAAAAAAAAAAAAAAAAAAAAATTTTGTAGATACTTAAAAAATAACAGTATAATCTTGTTATCAACGATAAAAAACAGGTAAATATATAAGTTGAACGAATTCGATATCAAACTGAAGGAGAAAACTGCAAGAATATGTTTTTAATATATTCGTTTTTGAACATAAGAAAAGTAATATAGATGTATAATAGTGTTGGAAAGCTAAAGATTTCAGAAAGAATATTATCTTATACACAAGCTTGTAAAAGTTAATAAAGAGGCGATAAAACTAACTGATTATTTTAGATAATAATATAATACATTTTTTAATAAAACATGTTCCTATAGAAATTCAATTTAGTCAATTCTTTATTAGTTTCGCTGATTTTAATCTCTAACCGTATTTACAAATTGTTTAATCGATTTTAACAACGGCGGTAAGTGAATGTAAGTGTGTTGCTCGCACCAGATTTTTTTTTTTTTGAACAAGTTTTATCGAGTAATATTACAATCTATCCTAATTTGGACATTGATAATAGTGATGACCTCATACAATATTTACACAGAAATAAAATTATAAAATTAAAATACAATACGGAATCAATAAAATGTATACAAAGTCTAGAAATCTATAAATCATTCATACCTACATACACGTCATACATACAGCACATATAAAAATGACAGCAGTACCGGCATGGGCTTTGCCGTCTGAGTGGTCCGTTCGATATGTTACGTATTGGGGTATTTTGAAAAACTGTGGTTAGTCTAGTTTCATTAATTTGTGGTACATCAACGTTTTTGTATTGCGAATAAGCTGTAAGTTCGCCAGTGTGATTTCTAACACCATTCGCGTTCCAAAGGAGAATGGATAAGGATTTTGGTGGTCATTTAAGGATTATTTAAGGCGGAGATTAAATTTGATAAGTGATTATTAAGCAGTGATATTAGCGGTATAACATGGGATTTGATTTCAGTGATTAAAAATTTCATTAAAAATTATTTTCACCCTGGTATTTGGTAGTAAAATCAGTTCGTAACGTTTTCAATAATGTTAACATATTCTAAAAAAGGATTAAATAAGGTGCTTTTATGCATCTTTTTCAACTGAGAATCCTTATATTATAGTGGTAATTTGCTTTCTCAAAATGGAAGAGGAAAAAATTTCATTTTCGTCATTTAATAATTTTTTATTTCCGGAAAAGAAAATCCGCTGCACAGACAGTTAATAAAATTTTCAGTATGTATGGCAATGATGCCTAAGGAAAAAGCACCGTCCGTAAGTGGTTCGCTGTGTTGGGAACCGAAATTTTTTACTTAAAAGGCGCAAAGTGCCCGGGTCGTCTTTCAACAATTGAGACGTTGATTTCCAAAAGGTACTATATCCATTATAGGAAATTTTACAGGAAGCGCAAAAATCTCTCATTACTATATTATTATACTAGCTAATTTGGGTCTTTTTGACTTAAAATTTAGAATTATTTTTTTACTATAATAATAACATCATATTAAAGTTATGAAATGAATTTGCTTAGAATGATTTGGAACGAAAATAAATGCGTAATTAGTACTTTTAGAAAATTACCGCATTTCTAAATCGCGTTTTTTAAGGACTTGAGTATTCATTAGATAAAATCAAATAGGAGATTTAGATAAATCTAAATGATGAGAATACAAATATGTAAAAAAATCGATTTCGTAAAAAATGTCCTTTAGTACCTTTTGGAAATCAACGTCTCAATTGATTTGTTTACATTTTTGTATTCTCATCAATTAGTTATATCTAAATCTCCTATTTGATTTTATCTAATGAACACCCAAGCACTTTATAAACGCAATTTAGAAATATAATTATTTTCTAAAGGAAATAATTACACATTTAATTTCGTTCCAAATTATACCAAAATATCTCATTTCATATCTTTAATATGATGTTATTAATATACTAAAAAAACAATTCTGGATTTTAATGCGAAAATAATCAAATTAGCTAATATAATAATATAATAATTAGTGATTTTCGCGACTCCTGTAAAATTTCCTAGAATGGATATACTACCTTTTGGAAATCAACGTCTCAATTGATGATGACCAAAGTTTTCATTAAAATCACTAGAAAAAAACGCAAAGAACTTATTTTACAACCCAATACTTATAAGATATTCTGGATACTTCTGAGATTTTTATCTATTCTGTGTGTAACTCGTTATTTGAACAAATTTGGGCTAAAATATGGGTATTCCACAGATGAATTTTGTGTAAACCTGGATCACCACCCGTGTTTTTGCTGTAATTTTAAAAACTTGCAAACAAAACATCCATCAGTATTTTGAACAGATCTAAGGAAGTAGAGATTTTAAAGACAATATAATTAGTGCCCTGATATTGTTCGATAATCGATTGAATTACTTTTCGATTTAACAATCGATACAAGGTCTTAAGGGGCAGGATCAAAGCGGTCGAGAGATGAAAGCCAACTCAAGCCGCCCTGTATTAACGGTTAGATTTAGCTCATTATCTAATCTAGCGGCTTTCCCCTACCCCTTCATCATTAGCGGATAATTCAGTGGGGTTTGATAAATAATTATGATTTAAACTTCAATGTACTTAAAAGAGGTGTTAAGAAGGCTTGGAAAACTGTTAATAGGAGTTTCTTGACACCAAGTAGAACAAACCATTTTTTTTTAATTATAAGAGGTGTAATACGATGAAGTTTATTACTAACCACTTTATTATGAATGAAGGTAAACACGTAACAGTAGGAATGGCAAAAAGACATCCATGTTTCTATTAAGACCTCCAATGTTCGTTATTGCTATTAATTTTTCTTTTTCCATCAACACCAATAAAAATATGGTGTCGTTAATAAAAATATTATGAAATCATTAAAATTCCGAAAAATTGCGCTTACCTCCGTTGTTAAAATCAATTTAAGAATTTATAAAACTGTTCGAGATGAAAAAAAGTTCTTAGTCTTTTCCTTTCTTCTCTTTCACACTTCCTTCATCCACACTGGAGTGCTGAGCCTTCCTCTCTTCCGACCACGTCTTTCCTGCACACCTCTCTTCCACTGTAAGGACTCTCAGTTGATCAACAAGTTTTCGGAATTTGATTCTATCCATGTAAACCTTGCTTGTCATTTTCAGTTTGGCTATCTCGCATTTTATTTATTCCGGATAGCCCTATATACCCTTGAGTCGTATAGTCTTATAAAATAATCTATTAGATTATTATATATCAAAACCAGTGAGTTTCATCCGATTTTCATTACTCTCCATTACCTCTTACAACTTTGTGTTTAGGATAAAAGATCTGATAATCTGATAAAAATATATTATACATCTATATTACTGTTCTTATGTTAAAAAAACAAAACAAAAAATAAATAAACAAATTTGTTGGCTCTTTTATACTTTAGTTGGATATCAAGTGCGTTCAACTTATATATTTATCAGTTTTTCATCAATGCTTACAAGTCAATATGGTTAATTTTCTTCTACAATCTAAAAAAATTAAAGGTACTTTAGAGGATGGAAATTCTGAAAGAAACCTACATGATATTAAAGCCCTTTAAATTTTATATCGATATAGCAAGTTTTAACAAAACAGTTATAGCTGTTTTTAACAAGCACATTCGGTCAGCCGATTTTAGTGAAAATGTTTATTTAACCGGGCGTATGGTTGTCTCAAATATGAAATTTTAGTTTCGTTTTCGTTCAAGACTTACCACACACAGGTGGACACGGACACACAAAGACATTTTTGCAGCTCAATTAGACTCACGCGATCCTAAAACAAGTATTTCTAGTGAAAACTAGAATTAGCCAATTTTCACGATCGCAATATTTTCCCCTTATTATTGTATAATTTCATATATAGGTAAGTGAAAGTAAAATAATTATGAACGTCCACTACAGAAAAAGCTCTGAAGTTCAAATCAAAGACTTCAATTATCCTCACCTTTCTGAATCTTTAAAATGGCTAAGATCTTATAAACAAAAATTTTCTGATGTTTGCTAAGTTCTGTATGCATAATCCACGCCCCCTGACATCTCTAATCTCATTCACCTTGAATCCTTTGAAGCAGAAATTAATATTCCACTCCAGATGAACCTTCCATCAGACGTAATCCATCCTTCAGAAATATCAACATCAGCCACAGATTATCTTAGCACAAAGCTTTAGGATACTACCTAATTACATCTTATATCTTAAAACTTCTGCCTAAAACAGACACTTCATTTCTCACAAACATGTATAATTCTGGAAATTTTCCTTCATTTCTCCTGACCCTTAGAAATTATCTTGAGTCAAAATCATATACAAACCCAATAAGGAGCGAGAATACGCGGTTTACTTGTAAGATACCAATTATCAGCAATATCTTAGGAGATTCAGAGCATACACTATACACTACTGTCGTGTTCACACTATCAACTGAGCCTGGCACCTCGAAATGCTTCATAAACTCAGTTAATGATCCACAACTTTCGATAGATCTTTCTCAATCCGATCCGTATCCTTATGGAACTCCATTCCTTCTAAGACCCGAAACTCAACAAACTCTCTCAACATTTAAATCCCGTCTATTTAGCCATTTCCTATCAATACAATTCCCAAATAATCCCAAGTAGATGCTAATTTCAGGGAAGATCAACAGATAAAGCAGACAGATACTTTTATCTATTTATTCAATTTGCATTCCCCCAATGATGTAAGATTGAATTATTTATTATTTTACAAACACTCAGAAGAATTGTAATTTCTTTTCTTTTTTTTATTTTATGTTAAAATTGTATATATGTTAACATGCATTGAAAAATTGTAATTTCTTTTCTTTTTATATTTTATTTTAAAAATTTATATAAAAGTGTATATGCGTGTGTGTGTGTAGATATGCATATTTATATATGTGTGTGTTTGAGTGTATGTATATATATATATATATATATATATATAATAATATTTTTTTTTTTTTTTTTTTTCTTTTTAAATCTTATTATATTTTTTTAAATTATATATTATTTTTTTTTTTATGTTATTGACATACATTGAAGAACTGTAATTTCTTTTCTTTTTATATTCTATTTTTTTTTTTTTTTTTTTTTTTTTTTATTGAACAATATTACAATCTGTCCAATTTAGGACATTATTCTATTTTAAAACTGTAAATGTATATATATTTTCTCTCTTCTTAAATCTTATTATATTTTTATTATATCTTTTTTTTGTTCTTATGTTAACATACATTTATTTTTCTCGTTAGTGCATTTTTATTATAATCTGTCTTTTATTTTTATCTTATTTTTTCATGTTGTTAGTTTAATTTTATTGTTTTTAATCATTATACTCTAAGACTACAGTCTTAAGTCGACTTTTTATTTCCTGCTGTATTATTCTAAAGGGACTCGTCCCATAATAAATAAAGAATTATTATTATTATTATTATTAATAATAATGCTAAATTTCCTACAGTAACCTTAAAGGTAGTTTCAATGGTCCCATTTTCTATTCAGCTAATATAGGAGACTTCCTAGTCTATATGATTACACTCTTCGATATTAGTATCTTTAATGATCCATTTATTCTATCCAAAATAATCTAACAGCATTAGAGACGTATTGAAGATTGGTGTCATAACTGTAGGATTAAAATTAATTACAAATAAAATGTACAGGAAGTGTAATTAATATTCCACTTACCCTGGTTGGACTGATACGCAACCTAGGAATCTATCTTGACAAGCATCTAGCTTGACATCCTTATACAAGACACACTTCGAGAAACTGTAAGACGTTTTCGGCTACTTCATCTCATAAAAGACAAACAGTCCGATCAAGTTGTTCGAAAATATAAGTTTTGTTTTCTATAAACACTGTCGGTACCTATAAAAATTTGAAAATTAAGTAACAAACAATTAAAAAAATCGCTAACAACAAATTTTACCTTAACACCTTATTTTCGTTTTTTATATTTTATTTTTATAATTTTTATTTGTCCTACTAACTTTTATGAGGGAGGGTGATTCTACCCCAATGCATGAATTAGATAATAAAAAATATATTTCTTGGGTAAAATCAAAACCACGCTTTCTGATCTTAAGGTTTAAAAATCTGTTACAAAATTTGGTATAATACATTAATTTTCGAACGAATTCCAAAATATTGTATTTTCCTCCCAATGGTATTAGTAATTTAATCAACACTACTTAGAGCAAGACATAATAGCATTATAATACTTCAAATGTATTGTCAATCACATCTTCGATGCCATAAAATTATGACACAAAAAAAAACAACAACTGTAAAATCACAGTTCAAAGTACCATAACCTATATAGTTCGAAAATATTTTTAACGGAATAAAAAATAGTTTTAAAAATTTAACGGAAACCACTAAATAATACACGAAACGGCTTTTTAGAATCCATCTTCAGCCCATGTTTAAGGAGCACTATTTTGGAGGCCATGTTGCCGCTTTGTGCACAACAGAGAAACGGGGGAAAATAAATCCAACCGTATAGAAATAGAAATACAGCTTCTCTGAAATTCGATGGAAATTCAGAACGATGTATCTTATAACATTCCAACAGCTGACATTTTTATAAGTGAATAAAAAAAAAATCAATTAATTAAAAAAAGCTAGGAGATTATAACTTGTGAACGAGTAATAAACTATCACGATAATTATTATTAATTTCGAACATATTCATAAATTATACGGGTACGTTTTTGTTTAAATTAATCATAATTTTATTTCACTTAAATTCGTTAATATTATAATTTGATGACCAGGAATAATTATAACAACTCATATTTTCCAAGTCTGCTGGAGTTGATCAAGGCAGCACCAGTCTTATCATGTGGTCAATTTAAGCATCTTACGCTGAGCTCATTGGTAATGACAACTCCAGCTATCAGTGATCCTTTTAATACATCTCGAACTTTTCAACCAGAAATATCTTTCATTCACGAATAGGATAGATATATCAAAAAAAAAAGTCCATTTGTTTAACTGTGTCAATGAAGTTCTAGTCTCCAGTCAATACATTTTCATTCTTATTAAATAAAGGGAGGACGGTATTTTTTTAAACTATTTTATATAGTTTATTACTCGTTCACATATTAAATCTCATAACGTTAGTTAATTATTCTAAACTCCTAATATGCCTACCTAAACATGTAGGCTAATACATATGTACACTAACTCAAAAACGTTTCCATACACCCATAAATAAATTCATAGTTTTGAAAGCTGAGGTTGATTTCCTCCACATTTGTGACCTTCCACTGGCCCAAAAATATTAAATTTGGATTCCTGAGAGAATATGACCCGTTCCCAGAAAGTTTTGGGTTTATTTACAAACTCCCTGGCAAATTACAGTCACTTCATCTGGTTTGGTTTAACATGATATAGAAGGGCTTTCTTCTTGCTACTGGACCACTGTATCCTTCCCTCCTTAGAATATTTTTGACTGTTTCTGGATGGACTTAAATCCCATAGTACCTAATTATTATTA
This sequence comes from Piezodorus guildinii, assembly GCA_023052935.1. Lineage (NCBI taxonomy): Eukaryota > Metazoa > Arthropoda > Insecta > Hemiptera > Pentatomidae > Piezodorus > Piezodorus guildinii. Next base: position 65,869,622 of record CM041295.1, read on the forward strand.
TGGCCATTGAGGTGTGGGTAGTGTGAAGATTTGCACGGACTTCAGGGCTCGCAACTGGCGATTCTCCTGTCTGCTGTCTTCCATCACGTGGTCTATCCTCCAGATACTTCAACCCTCTATATCTTTTTAGTTCACAGTGTACAGTAGAATGTGACTTATTCAACAGATATGCAATTTTTGTTATAGATAAGCCCTGCGAACCATGAGCTCTATCAAATCACGAAAAACGGGCATATTGAAAATAAATCAGTTTCCCAGGCTCAAGTAAAGTTGATACTGAACTAAGATTTAATTATCCAGATAAGGTTTATACATATAATATTGGAAAGACTGCCATAGTACAACAAATAGGATTGATATTTAAAGTGAATTTAAACTTTTTTGACCTACCATTAACAAATCACATTCTGCCTCGTTTTATATGAATGATGAAATTAAAATAAATGTATCTATTTTTTTAATCTAAATTTAATCTGAGTTCAGCTGGGTCCGCCGGCAGAGTCACATCGTCTCCATATCGATCATATAGAACTTTTATAATAAGAGTCCTATCGGCTTCGAAATTTACATACGAGTTAATGTACAGTTTTAGTGCGTATGTGTAAAATTTGAACAAATTCGGAGCGCGAACTTGGCCACACGAAGAGCGGCAAGTTGGGCTTCAGATCCCGAGAGGCGCTCTCTTATCAGGAGGAGGTTGAGACAGGTCCATCCCCACCATCTCCAAGTCGCCGTACTCAGCTAAGCCCTTTGTTTATACTTTTATTTCATTATTAATGTTCACTTTTATCAATGGCATAAACGGGTAATGACCCGGTTGTTTGTTATTATGTCAAGTTATTTTAGAATGTGGACGTTCTTTAAATTTCTATTTATTTTCTAATGTTTTATTTATCCTTGCATTAATGATCAAGTCAATTAATACATGAATCACGTAGGCATGATTTCTATATAAAAGGATGCCATATGATATGAATATCTTCTAAGTATACTTTAAACTTAATATATTTTCTTAGACTTTCTACGTGATTATGTAGTTTTTTTTTTTTTTTTAATCCTATTATATTCATATACTGTTGATGTAATTATAACAATATGCTTTTAGTTATTTATAACAAATAATAATCGATAAGCTATATTTTAAACTATTTACTAATTTTAATTGCATGTTTTTTCTCTAATAATTTTAGCATTTAACTATGTTTTTTTTTTTTTTTTTTTGTTTTTTTTTTTTAGCCTTTAGAAATGTTAGAGCAAATAATTTTATAGCTATGAATCATGCTATGATTTATGTTTTTTGACGTCTTACTATATTTTAGACCTAATATGTTTTCTTAGTCTTTTACGTGATAATATTGTGGGTTTTTTTTTTTAAATATTATTTTAGTCATAACATCTTGGCATATTTATATTTATATGCCTATATATATCTTAGTTATTAATATATAAGTTGTTTTAAACTGTTTACCTAATATTGATTGCATGTTTTTCTATAATGATTTTAACGCTTAACTATCTATATATATTTTTTAAATTATAATTATTATTATTTTAATTATTTTAATGCACTTTTACTTATTTATAACAACTAATAATCGAGAAGCTATATTTTAAACTATTTACTAATTTTAATTGCATGTTTTTTTTCTCTAATAATTTTAGCATTTAACTATGTTTTTTTTCTTAGCCTATATAAATGTTTGAAGAAATAATTTTATAGATATAAATAATGTTATGATCTTTTTTCAACATCTTACTATATTTTAGACCTAATTAAATATATTTGCTTAGCATTTTAGTGATAATATTGTGTTTTGTTTTTTTTAATCTTGTTGTAATCATAAACTCTTGATGTATTTATATACTTTTACCTATTTATATCTTAGTCATTGACCTGTGAGTTATTTTGAACTACTTACCTAATATTAATTGCATATTTTGTTCTAATAATTCTACGTTTTACCATTTATGTTTTTTAGCCTTTATCAATGTTTGAGAAAGTAATTTTATAGATATGAATAATGTTATGATCTTTTGAATTTCCTAATGGAATGGCTATATAAAAGCGGTCATTTTTTTTTGTCTTCTTTCTTTTTTTTCGCTTTTTGTAGAGATAGAGGAGTAATTCTAAATTTTGCCACTATTGATGTTATATATTGGGTACTAAGTTGTTGAACTAGTCCTAAATAACAAAATGGAAGATATATCCGGAACTGGGAAAAATATAGATGTTGGCCAGCAAGTATGGATTCGAAGAACATGCGGGTTGCTTCAAGAGGCCTTTATTACTAATATAGAAAAGAGTGATAAGAATAACTACCGAATTGTGTCCGTTGAATGGGAGGAGAATACCGGCATTTTTTCTGGAAAAACTGTGATCGACAGTAAGCTTTTCATACGAGACCCGACAGTGATTATGGAGTCACATGAAAAAGACAATGACGGTAATCGTAGCTCAGAAAATTGTATTCAAGAGGGCTCACATAAAAATGATGAAGATTTGGATCCTAAACAGCAATGTTTAACAAAAGATAACTCTTGCCACATTTGTTCGATTTGCCATCAATCATTTAAGAGTAGTCGTGGGCTTGTAATTCATACATCAAAGAAGCACCCGATAGAAGCGAATAGGATTAAGTTGGGAAGGATAGAAAGGAAGAATGAAGGTGAAAAGGTCGAAAGCTCAACTGAGAACAACATTGGGTTAGATGTTAAAAAGTGGGCGGACACATTTAAAGATCTGCTTAAGGCTCCTTTCAATTCTGAAAATTTTGATAAAAACATGAGGGACTTTCATTGTTTTCTAAGAGAAGCGAATAAAACTCTCCCAGGTCCAAAACATCCAGCAGTACGTTTTTACCAAATGCGTAAAACGAAAAAGCTTGCGATGGGGGGGAAGGGTGAACGAAAGGCTAGCAATCCTCAAAGATCCAACAAGGCCGCAAGGGAAAGGAGGCGTGAACAATACGAATACGACCTGGCCCAGTACAAATACTACAACTGCAGGAAGAAAGTGGTTCAGAGTGTAATGAATGAAAATCGCCCAAAACAGTGTCCCATCGCCATTGAGAAGGTTGAGGATCATTTCAAATCACTTTTTGAGATAAAAAATGATAACGAAAAAGAAGACTACCCTTCATCACCAGGTATTCCTAACGTGCAATCAATTGATTTGAAAACAGTGCACAGGGTAATAAAAAATATATCTTTGGACACATCAGCCGGTCCAGATGGAGTTCTTATAAGAACAATTAAAAAAATAGGAATCGCACATATAATGAAGACAATAGTAGAAATAATCCTGAAATTCGGACACGTCCCCGAAATTCTCCGCTGTGGACGAACAGTTCTAATTTATAAAGGAAAAGGGGATAGCAAGGAAATATCCTCTTGGAGACCGATTACAATTTATCCCATCGTGAGGCGTATCGTTGAAAAGGTTCTCGACTTCGAGCTTCGAAAGCAAATTTCATTTCACCCAAGCCAGAGAGGTTTCATTATTGGCCAACCGGGGTGTCATGTCAATGCCAGAATAATTGATGCTATTCTCAGGGATGCAAAAAATAAACAAGAAGACGCGGCAGTCGCGTTCTTAGATGTGACTGGAGCATTTGATAACATCGGACACGGCCATATCTTGAGATCTTTGGAGTCGAGAGGAGTTTCGAGCGACTTAAGAAAAGCGATTGAGGGCCTATTGTGTAAAAACACGATAAAGATCAATCTTGGGATCAATAAAACAAACGGTATCCATGTTTTGAGAGGAGTACCTCAGGGTGGGCCACTTTCACCGGCGCTGTTTAATCTAAGTATAGATTCTCTATACACCGAGCTCTGTGATCCAAAGGTAGCTAATGAGTATGGATACAAATTACTTCCAAACCACGACTCTGTTTTACTCACAGGTTTTGCGGATGATCAAGCCGTGACCTGTCACAATGTGGAATCTGGAGAGAGAGCCATCAACTGCGTCCGTAGAATACTTGGAGAGATAGGATTATCTGTTAATGCAAACAAAAGCACAGGTATAATCTTGAAAAATGGAAAGTTGGTTGGGTCAAAGTTTTGTTTGGATACGGGAGAGGAAATCCATTCTATTCAAGATAAAGATTTCATCAAATACCTGGGTTGTAGATTTTCGGGGGAATTAGAATTTGATGAGGAATCCGTCGGTAGGCTGAATCGAGATATGGAAAAGCTTGTAAATTCTAATCTCCTAAAGCCTGACCAAAAAATAAACATTGTAAATAGATATGTTTTTCCTTCCGTGATATACCCGCTGCAGACTGCACCACTAACAAAACTGCGCCCATCTTTGTTAGAGGCAATCGACGTCATAATTCGAAGATGTATAAAGGCTATCATAGGATTGCCAGCCAACTCCTGCTCTTCTATGCTGTACTCGCCGCGACGATATAGGGGTCTTGGGCTTCTGCGTTGTCAATGGGAAGCTCCTCTTCAGCATTGGGCGATTTCTCAAAGATTGGCCGGAGTAACAGACGCCCTGTTTCAAAATATCTTCAACTTAACGGAGGAGATCCGCGAGTGCACCGAACTACTGCGAATTGAGGGAAATGCTATAGAGGCCCCTCTCACGGTAAAGAGAGTGAGGCAGTTCTTGAGGGAAAAGTCTTTTGAGGAGTGGAGCCATTGCAAGTGGCAGGGTGTAGGCGTGGTACATTTTAAAGCCAACCCGAGCGTAAACAGGTTTATGTTCGATCGACAAATGTTAACAGGATCAGAGTGGACAAACGCACTCAAATTGAACATAAACTACGCACCACTTCGTGGAGTCCCTGGATCGAGATGCCAGGGTAACGAGGCTGTTGGACCCCTCTGCCGCAGATGCGGTCGAGAGTTAGAAACCCCTTCACATGTGTTGGGAAAATGTCCACATAACATGCTTCTCGTTACCCGCCGGCACAACCGCATAAAGAAAGAAATATCAGAACTTTTGGAAGTGAGAAAGTATAAATGTTTTCAGGAAGTCTTTTGCCTTGATACAGATGGGTCGACAAGATTTGTGGATATCTTGGCATTTAATGCCACAAAAAATGAAGCACTGATAGTGGACCCCACTATCAGATATGAAACAAATGACCAGGAACAAGGCAAGAGGATTCAAGAAGAGAAAGAGAACATTTATACAAAATGTATTCCATACCTGAGGGAAAAATTTCGTGAGGAGTTCGGTGAAAGGGAATTTAAAGTCGTGGGACTTTGGTTCGGAAGCAGAGGGACCATCCCAGTAGCCACTGGATTATTTTTAGAGAAATATGGACTCGGAAAAAATGAGATGCAAAGCATGGCGGAGACCATAATCTTGGACTCACTGGGAATCCTGCATCACCATATATATTGAGGCTAGTCGGGATTCTCAGATGTCCATGACCGATTTCAAAATTAGTAAAATATATGTATTTCCTATTTGGCGGAATCTCTCTCTATCTTGTTTCTTCTTTAAGATTGTCTTCGGGATTGATGCGGTATGCTGTGTACTGTAGCAACTCAGCGAAGTTGAGCAGCAGATCCAAATTGGAAATAGTATCAATAATTTGTACATTTAGAAATTGTTAAGTTGAAATAATGTTTATATGTATATCAATAAAGACTTATTATTATTAAATTGAAAATAAATAGCTATGCCAAATAAAAGCCATTTCTGCTCTTGACGTCATACTAGAAGGTGTTCAAAAAGATAAAAATTACTTAAAAAAGAAAAAAATCAAGTAAAGCTGTCATCTGATGATGTTTCGATCTCTTCTAATGAGATGTAATCTTGAATTCAATTATGATTTAAAGTATATATTATTATAGATTTTAAAATTTAGACAGAGATGATTATTTAAACCAATTTATATTTGAGGAAGCAAGTATATAGCACAGAATGTTTTCATTTAAGAAAGCGATTCAAGGAAGCACCGAGTTTTTCAATTTTATCTCAATAACTGACCAATAATTACTAAGGTATAACTTATGGTAGAGAAAAATGTTTCTTTTCATGAACTCCGCGACCGACGAATCGACCTGGCCGATACCATCTGAGGATTCTGAGGACGGGATAGGGACTTGAAGAAGGAGGAAACATGACTCAGTGGCCAGCCCGGGATATTATGCGCAATCAATAAGGACCCTTCCACACGCACGGAGGGCCTGGTCAACGGCGAAAATGTAACCGTCACCCGCATTCCAACCGGCTTATCTCTCTCCTCTCTATGCATGCTTTGTGAAAAATATCCCGGCACGTGAGTTCTCTACCGATCTGGGTCGATACCGTCCGTTCTTAACGGAATAATTACCAAGAGGAAAAAAGGAAAAGAAATTAATTGACATGCACAGGTCTCTAAACGTAGAAAAGTAAACTTTTTTCCGAAGGATAACATAATATAGGTCATTCCATGCATACAACACGATCCAGTCGAGGAAATTTATATGGGCGAAGAGTTGTGAAACATGATTAAAAGCAGTAGCTGATCCCAGGGTAGTTTTTTTAGGGAAAGGGGTCACTTTGAAGGGATTCAGTTTTAGAGGGAGAGAGGTAAATGGTTTAACGTACCTTCCGACCTAAATTAAGCCATAAAGAGTTATTGTATCATAGTGTAACACTACTGTACTGGTATGAGTAGGTATTTAGTATAATTTTGTCGACGTTTCGGCACAAACTTGTGATCCATCATCAGGTCATTGCTGAGACATGTCCAAGCATAAACTCGGAGTATGTCATTGGACATGGCTCAGTACAATAATTTCTACAGTCGACTATAGATCCTTAACATATGTTATCTTTTTTATTTTTGCGGTCATATTTCATTGAGAGGAAACAATTTCATTACAGAAGAAAAACATAGAGGGCATACCAATTAAATGAAGATTCGTAAATAAAAAAGCAACCCACATTAGTTAAAGGCTGAAAAGGTATATTTTATTATGTAGTTAGAATACTTTAAAATAACTCAGCGCGCACTTTGATAATAAAATGGATATATCGATTCGGAGGTAACTGAGCAGTTCAGAGAGATTTTCTGGAAAAACGAGTAAAGAATAAGTAGCTGCATTCACATCGACATTTCTTCCCATTTTAACCAACTCTTTAGAATCATCTACAATGACAAAGGAGCACCAATCAAGGATGCGATAAATGAGTTTTTCACGAAACAATAAGGAGAGATCAAGAAGAAATACAGTACCAATAATAACATCAGGTTGAAACTAGATATTAATATATTATATATTAACGATATAATAGAGGAGAATCGACGGAGATGGCTTGGACATTTTTTGCAAATGGAACTGAAAAGGATAACTAGCAAAGTCTATCGAGCCAAAGTAGAGGGAAAGGGAGGAAAAAGGCGGTCTAGGAGGAAATGGGAAGATGGAGTAAAGAGGGACTTTCAGAAAAGAGGAATTCAATGACATGGCAGAAAGTACCTAGTAAAAGAGCGGCAGAGCTGGAGAAGGCTCCAGACTTCCTCCTTACACTGCATAGACGGTTCAAGAGATGTTGATATAGGATTTTGTTCAAATTGTACCATCTATAGCGAATAACCGTTATGTGCGGATGCCAACATGCTCGCTTAACATAACCTCTACCAGCATCGCAAATCGAAGAATATTCAACAAAATATGGAGCATTTTAACATCTACTGACTTCATACATAAAATAAACAGAAAAGGAAAGTATTGGGATCGTGAAAATTCCAGTCCTAATTTTTGACAGTAATAACTTCGAAGTAAATACACATTTTAAGGTTCCCTCAGTCCAAACAACCTAGGTATGAACATTTTTCTGAAATTTGATACCTCTAGCCCAAGAACCACACAAGCGTTAAATTACTTAATTAGGTTACATATTAACATAATAGAGCGGCGCGGCCTAGTGGATAGAGAATAAGATTGGTCTCCGTACTAGGTTCGAACGGCGGCTGACGCAAAATTATTTATTTTGTTATTTCAACCGTGGACCGACCCTGGGGTACGGAGATCTTCCTGGGCCTATATAAAGTGGGAACCCAAAATTGGGGGAAAACCTGGCTGCCGAGCATGATTTAGGCCTAATCACCTTCTTGCACAGCCGTCAGTCGTGAAACAGTACGAATCTTTGTTCGATAATTATCAGGCCGATTTGCAAAAGAAATTCTTGGATCTAATCTAACTAATATAGTAGAAAAAACATTTAAAAAATATGATATAACTGAAATTAAATTCGGGAAAAAAACTGTAAATAAAATTGAAAAACTTTATACTAAAACTAAGGACGAAATACCAATACAAAAGATGACAAATGTCATATATAAAATAGATTGTAAAAATTGTGCAAATAAATCATATTATGGACAAACGTCGCAGTGGCTCCATAAGAGAGTACAGCAACATAAACAAAACTGTAACTCGAAATGCACAAAATCAAAATTGGCTACAGGTTTGTCACAACACTGCGATAAACATAAACATATTTTTGATTTTGATAATATCTCGGTCCTACACAAGGAAGAAAACATAAGTAAACGGAGAATCATAGAATCAATTTATATAACAAAAAATTTAGAAAAATCAGTTAACCACCAAACAGACGTTGACAACCTAAACACCTTTTATGCAAGTACTATCGAGAGAGTAAATATATAAATCCTTTGGCATCCCCACCCCAAGTTCAGTCGCGCACGAGAACACCTAAAAGGCGGCTGAAAACTGTTAAGTAAGTTGGAAAAAATGTTTCTTTTCTTTTTTTAATAAATAGATCCCCTTTTTCAATGGATGATGAAAAATAATATGATATTTTTGAATACAGGTTTTTTTTGAAAAATGACATTTTAAAAAAATTATGACGACGCTGCTGAAAAGCGGTAAAATTAAAAGATAATGGAGATGGATATGCATGGTAGGTGACATAATTATTAAAAATAATTTATTATATGTTGTTGTAATTGAATTGTTGGAAATATATAAATGCAATGAGATTTTAATTGATTACAGAAGCTTGAAAATGGCCCTAGAGGCTGAAACGTCGCGATACTGGAATAAATAAATTGTTTTAAAAAATATCCAAGAATTTCTTTTGCAAATCGGCCTGATAATTATCGAACAAATATTAGAACAAAAGAACAATGACGACAATGATGAGAAAAAAAAAGTACTGAGCTCGAGACCCTTTTTGTGTTGTGGAGGTACCGGTATTTTACATATTATCAATTTAATAAAATCGACAAGAAATGATCGACATCATCTATTTTAAACATTTTTACCATTTTATCAAAACTCCTCTACTAAACATTTTAATTCAATTTCTTATACCAATGTATTATTAAATGGCCTAGAAGAAGGGGGACAGAACTTTTCAATATTTCGTTTCTAAGGTACCTTTAATTGTGTTTATTTAAACTAATTAGCCGTTCCAAATTGTTAGTAGTAAAAAAAATGTCCAAACACAAACAATAAAGTAATCAGATAATCAACTATTGGAGAGAAATAATTACATTAATTTTACAGACGCATAATATTATCTAAAACGTAAATCGTAAAAGTAATTGAAAACAAAATCGTGGATTATGTTACTATCACAGATAATTTTTATTCTTTCGGCCAAGGTAGAAATTATAAAAATCCACTAATTGATGTAAACAAAGGTTCTTAATGTATACGCATTAGAGGCTATTAACAAATTATACAGAAAGGGAATGTAGTTAACTCATCCATAATTTCCAGTTAAGAGGAACTCATGGAATATCTATGATGTGACCAGAGGGCGGTTATGCCTGGTCATTATGGCTATTAGTTTGTGAACACAACAACAGTTTCCATGGCGTCCATCCCAAGTGTGCTAACGTCGATTCTCCTAGTTATGGGCATGTTGTGGCATCAACTCATCCAGTTGGCAGCCTGAGGCCTATTTAGTGGAAACTTCTCATTGGTATTCACTGTCTGCGTTTGTCTGTCAGCGAGGCCTGAGCAGTATATGTAAACAATAGCGAGTTTTATTTTTACAAGCATTGTTCTAACAAAAAAAAAAAAGAAAGAAACAATCAGGCTTTTTTTTTTTTTTTATCATTTTTTTAAAACTGTTAATATTCTATGATGTACATTTTTTTTTTTCGAAGCATGTTGAATATAATATTGTTTATTATATAATTGAATTGAATTATATGATTGACTGTGAAATTAATGTGAAGGAAGATGATTCGGGTGTCTGTCATAAAAGAATAGAGAATAGTAAAAAACTATTCATTATAGAACCTTTCGACCCACGTTGCGGGTCTTCATCAGGGCTAAAAAACAAGATACAGTGTAGGCGTTTGATAATAACAGAAAAGAAGATAAACTATTAAAAAATGACAGGCATTAAAAAATGCATAACGATCATCATATAAAACAATAAATCTTTGTTAAAATTTAAATAAACTTGGTATTGTTCTATAGCCAATTATTTAAAAGTATGTAAATTTAAAAGAATATAAATCAAAACTTCCTTCAACTTTCTTGTGTCTATATGTCTTTTCACCTGACTATACATACATATTATAGATATACTAGTTGACCAGCTCCTGCTTCGCACGGTTGCAATTTGGATGAGGTGTCATTTTTTATTTAAAACATCTCTGTCTGACCGATTTAGAGTTTATCGCTTTGGGAGCTTATCGTAACGAAAAGTGGAATTAGCAAGAAAATATATTTATTTTATAACATCTGGTCATTATTATATTTAATCATCGGAAGAAATTAAATGCATAAATCCTAATTGGTCAAGTTTATTTGTTTTGTTTTTAAAGTGAAGCACAGATATCGGAAATTTTAATTTACCTATATAAAAAAAACTTGACTGCTATCTATGTATTCAAAAAACTATTGAAATAACAAAAGATCCTATCCTATAGATTTATGACTATTTAATATTTAAACTAAGTTGAAATAATTAATAATAATGTTAGTTTAAAGATTTATAACGACTTAACATTTATGTTAACAAATTAGTTACAATTCGGTACGTAATATTGTTTATAAAATCTTGGGAACTAAATAGAAGAATACAATATAATTTAAGCGATCGTGTACGACAGTGGCAGCATTTAACTTGTGATGAATTGTATTATTGTATCGTAGTACTATTGTATACGCTTTCCAACGGTATATTATACGTTTATATTACTACTTATATTTCAGGAATAATTTTTTGTTCACAGAACATTTATTTATAATTATTTCATTTTAAAGAAAGGCTAAATTGCAACGTATTTTACTTTTTAAACCTTCAGGAAGGAATGTCCTAAATTATAGTTAGCATCGTATCAAAATCCGTCTACCATGAATCGTATAATTTTATATAAAGGAAAAGAGAGGAGAATAGAATAAAAGAAATTAATTATAACGGTTCCGGTTTTATTCGGTGTATTATTATTTTTACTATTTATGTTTCAAATGAACTATTTAAATTAGATTTTAAAAGTTTTTTTAGTTTTTTATTTATTTATAGTAATTTACAACTGTACTAAAATACAATAAGTAAATATGTAGAATGAAAATAAAAAGTCATGAAAATGTCTTGAGAAAGAACTACCCAGTGGTAGTAGCACTTAACTAATTCTTTTATGACAGTAGGTCCCGAGGCCACCTTCTTTTCAGTCGCCTTGGAGGATGGCCAGGGATATCTGAGGAAGATAAATTACGGACAAGTGAGTTCGTATGGGCAGGGAGTTTAGAATGGAAAGAGGAGTATCTATTACTGACTATGTCTGCAACAAATGGGATGTTAAGTTCATTATGGAGGAGTTGATTTGTGACAAAATAAGGAGCATTCAGGATTTTGGATTGTAAGGACTGGATGCGGGAGGAATTAGATGGTTTCGTAAAGCCCCAAAGTCGATTCCATATGCCCAAATAGGTCTGATAATTGCGATGTAGATGAGTCTTTTGTAATATACTGGAAGTTTTGAACGTTTGTCTAGTAAGTGTTGTAGTAATCGATATCTTCGAGCAGTTTCTTGTCGTTTCAGTCTTGTGTGAGGATTCCAAGTAAGGAGCTTGTCAAGATGGAGACCTAGGTATCGGATTTGTTCTACAGAAGTAAGGGTAATGTTATTAAAGGATACTGGGGGGGGGGGGCAGGAAGTCATCGGTTTGCGATGAAGGGTAAAGGTGATTTGGTGGGATTTATTTTAACCCTCCAATTTTGACACCATTCTTCAATAGCTGCGATGTGGACATTTTAAAAGTTAAATGAAGTTTCCACGAGAATCCCATTTTGTTTACAATAATACATCTGTTTTCATGAAATAGTATACAATTTAAAATAATTAAGTATATATATTTATAAAAACTTACCATTTATGTTAACAACTTAGTTACGATTCGGTACTTAGTATTATTACTAAAATCTTGCATACTGATTGAAAGAATATAACTTGCACGATCCTGTACGACGGTTGCCACATTTAACTATTATAACCTCCCTCATTACCAATACACTATTTTCATTAGTTTATGAGCTTACAACAACTTTATATTAATTTGTACGATTTTTTTTATTGCATATTAACTAATCTAAAATCTTGCGCTTCCCAACGGTATATTATACGTCTATATTACTACTTATATTTTAGAAATACTTTTTTGATGACTTGGTAACAGAAAATTTAATTTTCCCGTTTAAAAAAAAGCTAAATTGCACTGTATTTTACTTTTAAACTTTCAGGATACAACGCCCTAAATGATAGTAAAAACTTTATATATATCCGTCCAATGGTTTAGAAGGAGTTCGCTGAAACAAAAATCGCGTTATCATTTTGTATAGATAGAAAGATAAAATACACATACACCTGTGACCTACCTGTGAGGTATAAATGAAAATACACAATTGGAAAAAAAAAAATCAGAAAAAAGTTAGAACACCCGGAAAACAGTGGCTTTCGCTCCTTGAAAAAGAATTTTTTTATTGGAACAGAGGATTAAAAAAAAAACCTCTGAGTTGTTTTTATGGAATTGAAGTACAATCAATTATCGAATTAACTTTCCTTTATTTCATGATTCAAACGGTAATTAACACTTTTTTTTATTATATTTTTTTATCTACTGCACCATACATTGACTTTCACTTACATATCTATATGAAAGAGTATTGGATAATAAACTTTTCAAATCCAAGATTATATACAACAGACATTAATTAATTTTACATGAGCATGGGTGTGTAATTTTTATTTAATATTATTTTTTGTCTATATATGAATTTTCTTTGTTTTTATTGTGGACCTAAGGTAAGAATAACTTCCTACAGCTCTAATACCTATTTCTCTTAATTGGCAGATAGTATCACGATATCTTTCTCAATAAAATAAAATAATTTTAAAACAGCAGGGATTCCATCAGAAACTTTAAAACAGTATAGAACAAGAAACTTTATTATGTGAAAATATCTTTAAGCATGACATTTTGAACAAAATTAAAATTACAACTAGCCAAAAAAAACATAGGGGAGCCCGTGGCTGAGTCGTAGGCTAGCGCGCTAGTCTCTCATGCTAGAGGTTCTGAGTTCGAATCCCAGTCCCGGCGGGGCTTTTATAAGGATAAAATTAAATGGGGATTCACTCACAGCCTCTTCCCCGTGTATGTGAGACCACTCACAAAAATAGGCGTAAGGAGTGATGACCTACCCTGTAACTTTCATCGTGAATCGTGAGTGTATTCTCCCAGGAGATTACACCACGAAGCCAAGGGCCTACACGGCCTGTCGCGCCAGAGAAAAAAAAAAAAAAAAAAGCCAAAAAAAATAATAATAATAAAATATAACTGTTACATCTATGACCTACAAGCGAATAAACTATTCATCTTACATAAGTTTTCATAATCAAATTAGCTTATATCTGATTGGAAAGGAAGAAGTTATTTAAAGTGGAGGGATATGAATGAGGATGGGGATGGAGCATGACGGATGTTTGACGGAAGAGTATTCCAGAAGACAATGGCCCGGGCAAAAAAAGGAGCACCCATATTTTTTGGTTTCTATGGAAAGGAGTATAGAGGTCGGACAAACGGGAGCGTATTTCCTGGAAATAGCTTGATGATTTGAATACCAGGATGCTGTAGACGTAAAAGGGGTGGTGGAAGTTAATGATTTGAGAGAAAAATAATTTAAGGAGATAGTCTTCGAATGGTTGGGGACAACCAACTAACTCGTCATAGAGGTGGAATACATGTGACCGTCTCGTGGTACCGAACACAAATCTTAAACAGCAATTCGAAGGAAACATATTTATCATCCCAATCCTCTAACACAATTCCTACCCAGCCCCGCCCATCCCAACAATCCTCAAAGTAAACAGCAGTCAGGGTCCGATACCTTTTTGTAAATAATAATGTGAATTATTATAAGTGGGGTACCTTAGTAGCTATTTAGCTCACACTCAGCTTCAACTGATTTCCACGCCAAAGATGCGGCTGAGATAAAAGCGTTGTATTGCGTCCGTAAGTCAGCAACGAAAAATGCAACATATTTATCAAAATTTTTAGTAAGCTTTAAGCGTCTATCATGGTAAAGGGAAAAATACACGTCTGCCAACTCAAAACGGTTGAATTACAAAATGGCGGCCGTTCAAAAAGGGATTAAAATATCGACATTTAGACTCATTTGACCACGATTTTCCTTTTGACCACATAATACAAAGCGATAATACGAATCAAACGACGGTAGTCTACCATTCACAGATGGGTGGGGAACCACGGCAGACGCGTTTTTAGGGACAGAAATTCTGACCCATGTAACAATTGCACTAACATAACGTTGGTGAGTATTAGGCTTTCTATTACTACTCAAATTAAAGCTAATTTTATGTCTCGTAAAGAAGTTTATGACCAACCATTATATTGTTAGGAACAGCCTTTCCATGATATTAACTAAGAAGATTCTAGGTTTCCGTTTTTTTTTTTGTAAAAACCATATCTACAAAACTATTAGCCATACAGGCGTGTTTTACAACTCGAATTAAAGGTGATTTAATTTTCTATATTAATTGTTGTAACTATTATCCTCATAGGATGATCCGTTTCCATGACAGTAGCCATATTAACGTTAGAAAAGGTAGATATTCCCTTTTTGAATTGACGCCATTATTGTAATTCACCCGTTTTGAGTTGGCAGACGCGTGTGATTTTTTGCTTTATAATGATAAATGCTTTGTATAAAACATACTACAAATTTTATAACGAGTATGCTTACCATTCCTAATAGTCAAATCCCCATAGATATCTGGTACTTTCTCGATGGTAATGTGAAGCTAAGGGAGGGACAGTTTTATGAAGTGATTTACCCCCAGGTTGGAGGGTGGTGCCACTGTGCAATCGGGAATTTCCGAAAGGAATTCGTTGCCTTAGGGCGGAGGGTACCGCTTCACGGCCTTACATTCCTCTCCTCAACCCTCAGGCTACTATAACAGTGTGTGTCCCTTATCTCTTCCAGAGGGCAAACGGCGAAGGCGAGATGGGAAACATAATTCCGTAATTCTAAAGAAAATCGTATCAAGATGGTATAAAAGTCAATTAGAAAAACGCAGAAAACAGAAAAGTAATTTTAAAAAACTAAAACTCAATATACACATCAATGATCTGACACTAAAAGTTCTACTTGTCGACTAAACAGATGGAAAACTTTTTTCTAGATTTTTCGACTGCAGCGCATTTCGCGATTCTTGGTTTCCAAGAATTACTTCTAAACCACTCAACGGATTTTGATACGGTGTTCACTTTATCATTTAGGGCAGTTGTTCCCAACAAACATGGTCCACACTACCGCATTGTTCTCCTTCAGGAAATATTCTAGGTAATACCTTGCACTAGAAGTCTTCTAGACCAATTCTATCAAAATTAACTATCACGTTTCACAATAAAACAGAACTTAGTAAGTTTTTGCAAAATAATTTTGAATTAAAAAAAAAGAGAACTCCTTTTTTTAACCAATTATAACTTTTTTTGAATGTCACAAAAAAACATTTGGTGCACTGCGAGCATCTCATATCGATCAATAACTAATCTTTTATATTTATTTAGAGGCATTTAGTAACAATAATGAGCTAGACTAGTTTATTTACACTACCTTAAAATCGGATTTCCGGTGTAAAATTCGGATTCCAACTTTTTCGTGATCACAATACTTACTCTCTCGATATATTTCATACTTAGGTAAGCGAAATTATTCAATTGAATTTAAAATATAAGTGTGGCAGATGATTCATGTAGAGGAACCGATGGAAGATCAATGACGTAGCGGCGCAGTAGAGGTGAGACTCTTACAGCTGTGGCTTACCACATAGCGTTTATGTTAATGAGGAAGGTATTTGACCCTGCCTTCCCAACACATAGGCAACTCACTAAATAAGTTTAAAAAAACTGAAATAAACCAACAATTAACCTCTATAAAAATAAATTGTTTTTAGTTTGATTGATAATGACAATACATAATAAGTATGTGTGTATTTATATATATATATATATATATATATATATATATATATATATATATATATATATATATATATATATATATATATATATATATATATATATTGGGGTGTATAAAGAACAATTACCGTTTATCAAATTCAAAATTTCAAAAGACTGTAACTATTGTAATCCTATTTAATACTTAATAATCGCTTTACAGCATTCTCTAGGCTGTTAAAAAAAAAAAAAAAAAAGGCTCAGTTTAGTTATTTGGTTTAAAGAAGAAACCTTACAGTAACCAACAATTTTTTATTTTTTATTTTAAGGCATTATTAGAAAAAAAGTCTCAGCCGCTGAAGCAACTCGTGAAAGGGAAGGTCTTGCTAGCGCACTGCGCGGAGTTAGTTTGAAATTTTAGCAGTGGAGATACAACATTGAAAAGGAAAAAGGGCTCAGGGCGACCATTACTGGATATTGATGAGGTTCTGCAAGAAGCTGTTGAGTCCAATCCGCAAACAAGTAGTTGGAAGAATTCCAGGGAGTATGGTGTGTTGAAAGATACAGGAAGTCCACATTTACTCTCCATGCGGAAGGTGAAAATGAGCAGTAGACTGGTCCATCACGAACATCTTCCTCAGCAATCAGCATACACTTCACGTCGAACCTTAGAGTAGTTTGAAGAACTTCATGGGTTCGAACTCCTGCCTCATCCACCATATATTCTAGATCTCACACCATAAGATTACTACTCGTTTAGATCCATAGCACATTTTCTTCGAGGGAAAAAAATTATAATTTTGTGGAATTAAGAACTGCGATCCAAGAATTCTTTTACAGCCATACCAATGAATAGTATCAGCGTGGAATCCAGCCATTGGCTAGCAGATGGCTAATAACGGTAGATAACAATGGACTATACCTTAAGTATATATTGCACTTTATAGCTAAGAAATAATAATGCGAATATTTAGTTGAAAAACGCTTTTTTTTTCTAATAATAAAACCCTATTTAATTTTATTTAGGTCTGAACATTATTGAAACGCTGTATTTTGAAATGGTCATTCGCAAAATCAGGCACTTCAATACTAAAGGAGGAGTTCATTGCTGGTTTCAGTTAGCGCAGACATAATGCAATCAAATATGACAAAATATTTTACTTTTATTTAAACTTTGTGAAACAATTTTACCAAGAGTTCTACAATTCCTGAATGTCTTATACCATTTAAATAATTTTAAACCATACAAAATTAAACTGAAAATAGCCTCATGAAGATTCTCAAAATTGTAAAAAGTATCATAATTAAAGTGGAGGGTACCAGAACGAATACAGGGCGGAACGAAACTTAATAAACGTTCACGACCTTATCGTAGATTGAATTCAAGAACTTAACTCAGACCAGACGAATTACCTACGGTCTACGTTTTTGTCCGGTCTGAACCGTTCCGGGGGTGAAATGAGTTTCTCATAACGTTTCGCCATCCCTACAAAGTATAAGATTTATTTATTTTACGTTTTCCCGACACACTTAGATTTTGGAATTATATCATTCGAATAAATACGTTCAGTCAATAGGAAAATCATAGTTTTCAATAGTAAAAATTATAGTCAGTTATAGTAGTAGGTAAACTTTAAGTTTCGAGATGAATTTCCAACTTCATTAGAGCTAAATTAACTTCTTTTTTTTTCTGACCTCCTCCAACCAAATAATTAGGTAATTAAGATCTTTTGGCATAGTATAATTTTCAATTTTTTTTATTATTTTAAAAAAATCATATAATAGCTAATTTTATACAAATGATAAAACATAACATTAATTAAAAGATTAAACGTTTATTGCACTATTGTGATTCATTATTATCAAGTATTAAAAACTAAGTTAAACTCTTAAAATATTTTCATTACATAAAATAAAGCAAATTTATTTACATAATAATGTGTTTTGTTGGATCCATGACAAAAATCCTCATAACATGCATCAAAAACACCTTAAAACTAATCATAATAAAAATTCTTACAAATTTAAATAAGAAAATATAAAGATATTTTGTGTGTAATTAAAATTCACAAGTTAAACTGAAGATTAATTCAAGATTAAAGGATAAATATTAAACTAATATAAACCTTTCCTAAGAAGTTATTAATGGATTATAATGTTTTTATTTCTCTAACACATATACCCCTTACATAATAATTTATAAATATTATCTTTGAGTCACCATGGATCTTCTTACGAAGCTTTGCACAAATTATAAGTTATTTAAATTAAAAATTACATCTTGAACCAACTATGTAAAGTAAAAAATATTTTCATCAAAATATTCACATCTCTATGTCTATATAACCTCTTACTTCAAAAAATCAATGTTCATAGGTCACTGATAATCGTTGAAATCCATCTTATCCACGCCAAATAGGACATGGAACTACCACGATAATGAAAGCATGGATAGATCAAAAGATAAGAGCTGAAATTATGATCCTTAACCCTACCATACCTTGCCAAAATCAAACGACTCCTGTAAATCATAGCAAAGTGTGGAAATGTAATAGAGTACATGGCTTTTTATCTGTTTTACAATAATAAAAACAATTTTTGTTCATTAGATACTGTTTACTGTATCACAGGGCTGACCTATAGTATAGTGGCTAGCATAACAGCTTTCTATGCCAAAGGTCGCGGGTACAAACCTGCAGATGGCCCTAGGGTATTTTTGATGGATGTAAAAAATCCTTAGTCATGCCGTCCTTCGGAGGGGACGTAAAAAGGTGGCCCCGAGCATGTGCAATGTCAGGTACTCGTTAAAGATCCCTATCCTAATAAAACCTGGATAGGTAAAATTTAGGACTTCCACTGTAGAATTGTCCAATTAGCCATAGTAGCATAAAAGTGACGATAAATGAATTAAAAAACACACAGTTTACTGTCATCATATATTCAACAGATTTAGGAGTAAAATACGTTAAAAAATATAATATTTATATAAATAATTTCGTATTTCGTTTATTACATTAACTTACTTAAATATGAAATACGTAGTAAGGTAAGGTATTGTAACCATGAAAGTTTTTTAATTCGAGCTTTCACAGGATATACACATTAGAAACATTTGTGGTTAGCCTAGCTCAAAACTGACGAATCGCACGAAACTGAAATTTCATACTTAAAACAACTATATTTCCAAGATGTTACAGCAAATTGTAAACAAAAACCGACAAACCATAAGAGCGATTTATACATTTTGCATTTAGCACCTTTCTACGATTGTTTCAAAAAAACAGCTTCAACGATTTTGATAAAACATAACTTTTATATATATATATATATATATGTGTGTAAAATTAAATGGGCTTTATTTCATTTAGGCTTTATTCTGATTAAAAAAGTTTGAAATGGCTTCCCTATTTCTTACCATTGCTAAGAAGTAGAAATGGTTATTTTTTTTCTTCTTTAACAAAATTAAAGGTAGTTTTGAAGACAATTCGGAAAATTGGAATTTAAGCCGAGTCACACTATTCCAATTAGAATAAGACCTAGATTAAATTGAAACCCATTTAGTTTTACATCAATATAATGAGTTGAACCAATACCGTTGGAGCTGTTCTTGAAAAAATACCATCAAATATCACTTCAAAATTGATCACATTTAAAAATAAAAAAACAATAGTTTTAAAATTTTAATTGTTCACATATTTTTCCTTTGTCATTTGCTTAGTCTCTCTTTATATGTTCATATTGCAATATTATCATCTTAATTTTGTTTACTTCCATACTCTACAACTATCATCTTATTAATCATTTTTATAACTGTCATCTTATTATCATTTTACACTTAATTTTATTTATGTTCCCATATTATATTACTGTCACCATATTATTATTCTATACCTAACGCATTATTAAGTCTATAATTATATTGGTTGTTATCTTGTTTCTTTTAGCCCTGATGAAGGCCCACAATGTAGGCCCAAACTTCGGCACATTATTAAAATAGCACTTGTTTTAAATGTGTGTTTCTATTTTATGATCGCACCCCCAATCATCTTCCTCATGTAAAAAAAAAAGTTCTGAATGCATGGCTAATTTGCGTGGCCGATTTTGACTAAAAAAAGTTGCTGTAACATTCCACGCATATAATTGTCTTCAATTTCATTTTCATGCGACTTTTTGTTTTTAAGCTAGACTAATCACACACACCCACGAAAAGGACTAATTTTACTATTTCAAAGGATATGCCCGATTTTCATAATTTAAGGATTGTTTTAATTTTTTTATTTATTATAAGTTGATGTCGCCATTCTCGTTGAAAGGATTCTTAACAATTGACATTTATTGTAACTATGATGCTGTTCAAAATGGAAGAAAACCACCATTTTTGATTCGATTTTCGGAAAAGGATACGAATCGAAATAATTCACTGGTAACTAGGATTACCACACTATAAAGGATACTCTTTAATATAGGAACTCTCTTCCCGATGCAAAATAAAATAAGTCTGTCTATATTAAGGAGGGAGGGTGAATTACGCACAGAAAGGACTAATTTTACTGTTTCAAAGGATATGCCAGATTTTCATAATTTAAGGACTGTTATAATTTTTTTTTTTTTTTTATTCTAAGTTAAAGTCGCCAATACTTTAGTTATTTGGAATCAAGGGGCTCTAAAACGTGTCTTTTGTTGAAAACCAGAATTCGAAAATTTTAACGAAGAAAAAAAAAAATTGTTCCATTACATCTGTCAATACATCGCCCTCAGATGCCTTGTATTGGTTGCATTGGCGTTATTTACATCACTGGCTCTCTGCCAACGATAAGAAGACCAGATTCTTGTTTTAAGGAAAAAGAGAAGCCCATCCAATCACCACAGTACAGTGTTGTTTGAAGCTGAATACACTTTTCAACCAGTCTCGACCTTTGCTAACCTGGTTGCTACTTAATAAGGACGAGGAGAAAGAAATAAGAATAATACCTGCCAATAGAACTTACTGTTTTCTAGCAAACCTTTTGATATGAGTTATATGTACTACCGAGACATGTACGCTACGGTTGACATCTGCAGAACGAATTGAGGTATGGTAGCCTTAAGATGAATTTTAGACGATGTATCTCACTCCCTTATGATACAGAATGGACGATTTAAGGACAATGAAAGATTGAAGGCAAGATAGTTGAACACATTTTATGAAGGTATTTATGAAAAATAGAACCCAATAAGGCGTACAACCTACATGGAATCTGTTTATTTAATAATGGACGAATTTATGACAAAAAGTAAAATCACTGGATTTTTTTTTAATGTATTTATATACTCTTTTAAGAACATTCATCATGAAAGACTATTTGATCTAATTATTTTTATACAAATATTTTTTTTTTTAATATCACTTACCTATGGATGAAATATATAGTAAGGAAATTATAGTGATCGTAAAAAATTTCGAATTTGAGTCTTCAACACATATACACATATCCCGCAAGAAGGTCTGTGCCTGTGTGTGGTCTGTGTGTCCATATACCTGCGTGGTGAGTTTAACACGAGATAGAAAAGTCGTTCGAAACTGAAATTTCATATTTAAGACAAAAATACACCCGGGATGTTACAGTAACTTTTTCAACAAAATCGGATGACCGGTAAAGCTACTTTTTTATTTTGCATTTTACTCCTTTAATGCGATTTTCTCGCTATACCGAGTTAATCAAAATATTTTCTTCCTTTGAAGTACCTTCACTTTTATTGATTCCTGACATCACAGAACTATTTTTCCGGGTTTTTTTTTTATTTTATTTTTTTGTTACGCAAACAAAAATGGTAATATAGATGTATAATATACAATTGGAAAAATAAAGTGTTTAGAAATCAATATTTAAGTGACTAATCTCAATAGGAACTGATCGAAAAAATCATTAGTTATAGAAAAGTTAAAAAAAAAAAAAAAAATGAATATAGTAATATTCTACAACAAACCGAAACCATCTAATTCCTCCCGCATCCAGTCCTTACAATCCAAAATCCTGGATGCCCTTTATTTTGTCACAAATCAACTCCTCCATAATGACCTAAACATCCCATTCGTTGCAGACATGTCCCGTGATAGATACTCCTCTTTCAATTATAAACTATCTGCCCATACAAACCTACTTGTCCGTAATCTATCTTCCTCAGATATCCCTGATAACACTCTAAGGTGACTGAAAAGAGGTGGCCTCAGGACCTACTGTCTTTAAATATTTAGTGAAGTGCTACCACTGGGTAAATCTTTCTCAAGACTTTTTCATGACTTTTTATTTTCATTCTACATATTTACTTATTGTGTTCTTCAATACAGTTGTAAATTACTATAAAAAAAAAAAAAAAAAAAAAAAAAAAATATATATATATATATATATATATATATATATATATATATATATATATATAAGGAGTAACATAGACGTATAATATACCTTTGGAAAGAGCAAGATTTTAGAAAAGTTGTTATGCAATAAAAGACATCGTACAAGTTAATATTAGTTGTAAGCCCATAAAATTATCAACATAAGTCTTTTAGAAAGAGGGAGGCTATAATAGTTAAAATATTGCCAATGCAAGTCATATTCTTCCATTTAGTACGCAATAGCTTAGAAACAATATTTCGTACCGATTGTTAACATTTGTTAACATAAATAGTAAGTTGTTATAAATTTATAAATGTTTTACAAACTGATCCGAAAATGAACTGATTAACACGTCCCCTTTAGAAAGAAACTCCAATGGTTTATATAATACGGTTAATACATACCTGAAATATATATATTTCCAATAAATTTTTAGCTACAGAATTTATCATGATGTATCCTAAGATACAATGTTTTGAGCTAATAATAATAATAATAAATAAATATTTTAGAAACGGCTGGTAATGAAGAACCTCCCATAAATTATTCCATTTATTCTCATTATATATTCATGTATTGAAAATTTATTCAACTCCGCTGAAAGGGTTCATTGAGAAGCGGGTACTTTGATATACTAATCAGGGTTACATCGTGTGATCGTCCTTGCTCGTTCCAATCAACTCTAATTGGCATGTCATTGTTCATGGGCGATCCTATTTAAGATTTTATTGAAAATTTCGCACACAGATTATTCAATAATAATTGAATGAGGGATCTGTTGAAGTATTTTGAAACGGTAGGCGGCGGAGGTTGGGATGCTAGAAGCTTTTTGTCGTAATGTGGTTTAATTAAGATGCACGATTGTTGAGTGAGGAACCCACTAGCCGGATTAGAATCTAAGATTAGTCGGCCTCCCACAAACTTAGATCTTTCTTAAGGGCGGGCTATTTCTGTCCTCTCAGCATGTAGTGGTGCCTGTACGGACTGTATACATTTTAATATAAGCTTTCATAAAATAACATGACCGTATTAAATTAGTAAAATAGAGGGCTGCCATTGATAAGTCTCTCAACTCAATAAATAATGTTTTATTGACATTTATTTAAAAGACAAAAGCCTCTCCCTCATGAGAGTTAACATACGGAGTCTAGTGTATGATGCAAAATATTTAAATATATAAATAAATTCTTCATTATTCTGGGACAAGTCCCTTTAGAATAACATTGACATAATATATATACTGGGCTTCAGAATCTTAGAGTAATTAATTATTTATGGACAAGTTAACTAAAACTAATCGAAAACAGACATACGCAAATATGTAGAAAATAAAATAAAATAGAGTCTTAATTTTATTCATAGTAAATAAAATAAAACTTCTAATGATTTTTACAATCAAAACATAAAAAAACGTGTATTTTCGTTGAAAACTGGAATTCGAAAATTTTGACGATCGCAATACTTTCCCTTACTATATGTTTCATATATAGGTAAGTGAAAGTAATAAACCTTTAAAATACAAAAACAAACAGGAATATAAGAATAACCACTATTATTATCACTTTTATTATTTTTAATATTTTTTAAATCACCATCACTGCCTTAACATGACCAACCCTTCTACACAAGGCTGCCATTGAAAAGTCCCTCTACTCTAGTTGTATTTAAATCCATCATATTTACTTGATTTATTTAATTTAATATAGTAGTAAATCTCAATAAATATTTTACACACGTCTTTCACTTACCTCACTAGTTAAAATCAATTTTAGATTTAAAAAATAAAATAAAAATAAAAATCTGGTGCGCGCAACATACGACTTCCACTTACCTCTGTTATTTATTTAATTTTAAGAATTTTTAAAAACATTTAATAATAATAATAATAATAACTTTATTCTGGGACCATGTCCCTTAAGAATAACAATGTCGTGCAGTAAATATACACTTCAATATATTCATGTCTGGCCGAGAGACCAATAAAATAAATTTGTATTTACAAATTATCAAAATATAAAATAAAAAACCTATTTATATAGATATATACAAAATATATAGAATATAAACAAATGAAAAAAAAAATTTGCCTTAAAATAATGTAACTGAACAATTTCCAAGTAAATAAAATAAATGAATTAATCCATAACTCTAGGATTTCGATAAAATAAAAAAATCTGTCCTACGTTGAAAGTAGGATAGTTGATTAACAATTTTACCTTTAGTGTGCGTCTCTTTGGGATCCTAGGTGTTGGAAAAGGGATTTAAATGAGAGAAGGGAAGAGGGGTGGCGAATATGATTAGGTAGGGAATTCCAGAGAGATGCAGGGCGGATATAAAAGGAATTTTCAAAAGATTTGGTTCTATGGGTAGGAATGTAAAGGTCAGAATGGCATGACCCAGTTTCAAGTAAGTGAATTGAGGATTTGAATTGAAGGATACTGTGAATGTATGGAGGATGTTGAGAATTAATGACTTCTTGGTAGAGGTATGTTCCGAGGAAATATTGTCTACGTATGGACAAGATTAAGTGGGTTACTGCCGACCTCCTGAAGGTACCGAAGATAAATCTTATAAACATATTCACGATCCGCTTGAATTTGTCATCAAGTACAGTCAAGAGGCCTCCATGTACCAGACAACAATAATATAAGTGGGGGAAAATAAGCGAGAAAACCAGCATCCTGCGGGTGGGAAGTGAGAGGAGATGACGGGAGCGATAGAAGAACCTAAGAGTACTTATAGTTCTCAAGTTTTATTTAGAAAGTAAAATAAATTGTTAAAGGATTATTCACATTAAGTTTTAATAGAAACATGTGTTTCCTTAAATAATCTATTATATTATTATCTACGACAATCGGTTTGTTTTATCGGCTTTTCATCACTCTCCGTTAACGTTTACGATATTATGTATAAGATATTTTTCTAAAATATTTAGCATTTCAACGGTACATTATACATCTATATTACTAAAAGTCGCACAAAACTGATATTTCATATTTAATACAACTATATGCCCGAGATGTTCCATCAACTTTTTCATTAAAATCAGCTGACCAGGATTTATACCATGCTTTTTTGCACCTTTTTACGATTTACTCAAAAACGGCTCCAACGATTTTGATTAAACTCACTATAACGATGTAAAATTTAGATGGGCTTTAATGTGATATAAGTTTCATTCTGATTGAAATAGTCTGACAAAGCTTAAATGAAGTATTTTTGTATTTTCATCCTCTAAATTACGTTTAATTTTGTACCCATAAAAGATTAACCATATCATCTTATCAGCATTGACAAATAACTGCTTAATATAAAAGTTGAACGAATTTGATGAACAACTACAGAATAAAAGAGGGAAACAAATCTTTTAATTTAATTTTTGTTTTTTTATATTATACACAAAGTTATAAAAGATAATGTAAAATGACGAATAGAGCATAAACTTATTACTGATTATTATAAATAACAATTTAATATAGTCATATTATTTAATCTAAATCATATTTTTCAAACAAAACTGAATACAATTTTTATTTAAATTAACTTATAACTGTTTTTATAAACTTTAAGTTTATGTAATAATTCTTAAATTGATTTACAGCCGAGGTAAGTGAAAGTCGTGTGTTGCCTGCACCACATTTTTTTCAAGTATGAAAAATATAAAAAATGAAGAAATAATATGATAATAAAACATAGATATAAATTACAAGATAATATAGATACGATAAGATGAATAGTCAGGCATTGCTCCACGCGGAGAATGGTATCCGATATCATGGATGAGGTCCAACATCTTAATCGATTCCTGACAGCGTTAGTGCCATTCAAGCGTAATAGAATAAATAAATAATACTAAAATCTTTAGGGCTGGCTAAATAAATTTATACACTGATAGTTTTTGGTTTAATCAATGAACTTCTTTCTAATAAAAGTAGCAGTAATTTAATTTTTAATGAATGAGGTCACTTTTATTTCAGACCCAGGGTTTGAAGACCCTCCTAGGGCACACCCAGCATCTATAAAGTCCACATGCAAAAATCGAGAGAAAATCTAATGTGATTTCGGCACAATCACTTTGCACGACCGCACAGTGAGAAAAAATCACGATTTAGCTGCCAAACTTCTATGACTAATCAAGATAAATTAAAAAAACTATCTTTTTCATTTATGATTCCGGAGTGTCCTTTATTAGTGAGAGTGGAAACATAAGTATAAGGAAATTAAGAGTGATAAAACTAAGTAATGTTTGTATATAATAGCTTCCGTTGTTAGATTATATGATCTGAAACACATAGTTACATCGAAGCTTAATGTAATTCTTTATCCTTTTTTTCAACCCTAACTTTATTTAAAAGTTCTTAAATTGATTTTAACAATGGAGGTAAGTATGATGTGCGCACCAGATTTTTAAATTCTTGGAACAAGCCATTGCTCCCATGAAAATAGATTTAACAAGAAAGAATCCGTTTTAACCAGCCAGTTCTGGGACAAGTGGTGGACTTTAAGAGGCATTTTTATCAGGTGAGAAGGAAGCGGCCCTGTATTGCTGATGAGAAGGGTAAGCCTGTTTTTGTGGCCACTTGGATCTCAAAGCAGAGCTAAACTTAATTAAGTAGGGACCTTTTGTCGCTGCTTCATCTCTTCCCAGTCTCACTCAAGCAGCAATGATTCGTTCAATTTAGGCTTCTTTTTTTTTCCACTCGCGAGAAAACGCTCACTCGGATATTTGAAAGATCGAGTGAAAAAAATTCAGTCTTCACAATAGGTTTCGTCAACCCCAATGCCTAATTGTTCTCTTTCGTTGAGGGTTCAATTTTCCCTTTCTTCTATCCTCGGAGCGTACCATCGACAAGGATGTTACTCAAAAATCTATAAGGATACGTAATAGACATAAAAATCAAATCAATAAACTAAAAGTTATTAATTAATTTATTTAATTATGGACCAATACTAATTATTAACAACTTTTCCCGCGATTCGAGACCAAAATTAAAAACAATATATATTTTTAATCCAATCATCAACGATTGAGACGTTGATTTCCAAAAGGGGAGTATAATTTTTAGAACTTATTAATATACAGCATAATTATATCCATAAAACGTTTACGACCCCTTTAATCATTTTTGATGAAAATAAACGAAGAGAAATCATAAATCAATGAAAAAATATGTTTAACAATATAATCTGAAT
The DNA here is from genome assembly GCA_023052935.1 of Piezodorus guildinii. Classification (NCBI taxonomy): domain Eukaryota; kingdom Metazoa; phylum Arthropoda; class Insecta; order Hemiptera; family Pentatomidae; genus Piezodorus; species Piezodorus guildinii. Next base: position 65,897,611 of record CM041295.1, read on the forward strand.
ATCCTTGTATTTCAGAATGATAAAGTTTCTATGTCAAACTCTACTTGTAACGTTGCCACCAAGTTATCTGAATTAAGATGCAAATTCATTTACTTTCAATCATAAGGTTTTCCAAGGAAGTTTATGAGGAGCTGAGACAAACTGGTTTTCCAAGTTCGGCGTGCCTATTGAGACTCACGGGGGAGAGTATTTCTTTCCCTAAAGTCTTAATTGAGTTTTAAATAAATTTTCCAACATAAATATTTTTCTTTTGAACAGGTTCGCACTGAAGCAGGTTCCTGATAATTACGGTATGTTTTTAACAATTAAAACTCACCATTCTAGGTGATATGAATATTTAAACAGGACTCCTTGTGTTAATTGGTAAATTTTAAATTTCTGTTGATATGATTGAGCTATGGGTAGTTTTATGACAAGGACAAGTTCACAAACAGATAACCTACCTTATTTAAATATTCAAAATATATAGATAAAAAACTATGGATCAGGAAACATATCCAACAACTAAACTAACCATTAACTATGACCAAAGTAATATCCGACATCTTGACGATTTTCATTTTATACATCGGAAATAAGTTCAGTGATAAATAATGGTAGGTACCTCTTTTGCAACATTAACAATAGACAATAGATCCTGTCGGATGAGAGTAGAAGGTAATTAAATTTGGTGAGATAGGTTGGAATTCGGAAACCACGTTCGTCTACAGAGCAATCGAATTCCTTCCTAATCAGGCCACTACACGGCCAAATTAAGAAAAATATGATTCTTCAGAAATCTCCACAATCATCCGAATGATCACAAAATTAAAAAAACTAGATCATTTTAACACGAATTAAAAAAAAAACGCTGCAAATTATTACACAATGGTTTATTATTTCCAAATAACAATATTAAGGGGAAACTTTTTATAAGCTGTAGATAGGCAATTAAGTAATATGAAAAGAAATAAATAATTCAAAATAAAATAGCATATCACCACTGCTAATTTCAAAAGGCTATCTCTATCTCTGCTTGTTCGTAACCAATTTCAATGTTTCGTTTTTCATTCAATTTTTGTTATTATTAATTTGTCAATAAGAAGAAATATTTTGAATATTATGAAAAAAATTAATTATTTTCCTCTTTCAATTTTTTTTTGTTTATCGCGCCTTAGTAATTCTAAAACTAAAAATATTTTTCTGAACCTTCAAAAATAACTTAGTTTATGGATAAAATTTTAATTTTTTTCTTTTTTCTTTTCTCTTTTTTATAATTATTCACGGTTCTTTTTTTTGTTAAAAAAAAAAGTAATACATTTTTTCTCTGTATTCAAAAATAACTAAAACCATTTTAAAATAACCAGCTGATATCAACGTCTAGGTTTCAAGATCATCATTGCATGGACTAGTATTTTTGTGGTGAATTTCAAAAAAATTGTTCCACTAGTTTCGGAGAAATGCCGCGGACGATTTTTTTCTTGTATTCGTTATTCAGGTTCTACGAATCTTAAAACGTAAGTCCTCAAATTTTGAAGGGGAGTAATTTATTTTCTTTGGTTGATAAGAAAGGTTAATTATTGAAAATAATAAACCAAAAAAAAAAAAAATATATATATATATATATATATATATATATATATATATAATAATTATTTTTAAGATCTGCTTATTACAATCAGAATTATTAATTATTAGATTAAGTCAAAATACTCAGAAATAGAAAACATTGTTTACATTCTTCCAAACACCATTTTTATTTTATTTTTTAAATCAATGATCGACGTTTCAGGATATTTCCCCAACTTCAGGATCTTTTACTTTTCATAATATAATCTATATTTATAAAAGAAAGTGCCATTTTCCTCAATTTTCTGGTCATCGCAGTTTCTCAAAAACGACTATGGTTGTGAAGTTGAAATTTCTCTTGGAGGTTCGTGTTATTGTCTAGATGTGCAATAAGGCTGGGTTTGAGAAAATTCGTCCTCTAAGTGATTTAAAAAAAAAAAATTTAAAACATAAAACAAAATTGGTTATCGAATAACTCAAAAACTATACGCATCCTCAAAAACTCTAAGTACTCATTTGAATGACAAGCATATATCTAACCACCTGGAAACAAAATCGTCTTAATCTGATCAGTAATAATATAGTTACTAAAATACTTATAACAAATATATTTAGGCATTTTTCGTTTCATAGCCATGTGTTTCGTGTGTAGGTTTCTATCCAGTCCATATGTTTCATTGTTGTTGGTTTTTTAAAATGATCAATAGGCTGAAAAAGGTTTAAGTTTTGAAAAAAATAATAGAACTTAGTAAAGAATCCTAAAAAAAAAAATGCGAGCTTATTCTGTTGGAAGGATGCACTCCCGACTGGAAAAAATACGCATTTATGTAAAATAGACGTTACGATGGTATAGAATGATAATGTTTTGAAGCAAAAAATGTCAGTATTAGATAATCACGGGTATGGCTACTTGCTACTGGTATGTTATTGTAGATTAAACTGAATAAAATTAATATCTGACAATCAACAATAATCATTTATTTGCCGTACATTGACATTGTTACAAGTTTAACTCACTGCTATCTCAGGTATATTTATATTGTATAACCTCACCTAACAAAGTTATTATAAACAACTTTCTTAGTTCGCAGCAATTTAAAAAAAAATTAAGTTATTTAGTAATTCATTCAGTTGTTCACTAAACATATTATTAATCCGCTTCATATCATCCGCCACCATTATCCATATATAAATTCATGTTATTTTTATTACCCAAAGAATCACGTTAAAACTGAGGTAGAAAAGAAATGAGCTTTTTTATATTCAGGATCCATTATTTTCAATTCTTTTAGGTGTTTATTTTTTTTGGTTTTAGGGCGTACAACTATAAAATGGATATTGGAAGAATATAATCATGTCCATTTGTTTTTTAACCCAGTTATGACTGTAATTCTTCCGGGTAAACAAAATAAAATAAGTCAGAATACTCGTTAACGTTGCCTTTAGAAGATATAGATTGTAAGTGAAGATTTTTAGGTATTTTTACCTTATCATATTCGAGGTATCTGGACTGTTTCACTTTACAAAATAAAAAAGAAGTTATACCTAGCCCAATATAGTAGTCAATAAAACGGAGTAAAATTGGTAGCGGACGAACAAAGGAGTTGCTTGGAGCTTTAATAACTAAATCAATTAATTAATTTTATGTTAATTTTTATTTATACCAATTTCGCTGTTTTTTTCAACACGTTTGACAGCAAAAATTGAAAACTGTCTTACATTAACTCCCATCGAGGTTGGTGGAAATGTTGATTAAACATAAAATATATTTTGTGAAGTGAGAATGGTTGACTGTGTGAGTAAGTGAGAGAAGTTAGTTCAGGGTGCAGTCAAAAGAACACACCATTAAGATATAAACTGATGCTGACGTTTCGGCCTAAATTATAGGTCTTCTTCAGGGGTATAAACACAAAAGATAACAACCAGATGTAGAATACAAAATGAAGAAGATAATTAAAAGAAATATAAATATAATAAAAAACAAAGTGAAATGAAGGTAATGACAAAAGACAAATATAAAAATTTTTAAAAATCCTTTTTTTTTAATATTGGCTTTTGTCATTACCTTTATATTACTTTGTTTTTATTATCTTTATATTTCTTTTACTTATCATCTTCCTTTGTATTCTACATCTGGTTGTTATCTTTTGTGTTTATAGCCCTGAAGCAAGCCTATAATTTAGGCCGAAACGTCGGCACCAGTTTATTAAGTTTATATCTTAATTGTGTGTTCTTTTGACTGCACCCTGAACTAACTTCTCTCACTAGAATATATTTAATTTTATAGAATATAGTATATTTATAATTAATTTCTCACGAACCCAACCTTTCCCCAAACATTTGGGAAAAATAAAGCATAAACAATAGAATAAAAAGTGTGGTAAGAAACTGTTTTCACTCCCAACCACACACTCAATTCTCATATATCATACGATTTTCAACAACAATTTTTTTTTTTTTAAATTGTATTTTTTTGTTTTCTATTGAATTTTATAAGTGATGTTAATCCACCAAGTACGAAATAGGGGAAACGCCAAAATTAAAGAATAGAAATCGGATGTCCACCACCTGAGTCACTGAAGATTGATTCTAAGAAAATTGCATCGTTCTCCAACTCTCTCCTGATCTCAACCTCATCGAAAAAAAGTTATCCAAAGGTGAAACATTGACTACTAATTCATCGCCAATGAATAATTCAATCATACCTAAGTACATAGAACTTATGATCTTTAAACATTTTGGTAAACCATTTATTCCTGATTAGTGTGCCACCCCTGCTTAGCTCATGTGCAATTTGAATGCGGTGTCATTTATGTTTTTGTTTTGTTTTTTAAACATATTTATTGATATCTACAACTGTATTTAAAAAAAAAAAATACATCAAGTAAATGTGATGGTTATATAGAAAATGGTCATGAAATACATGTAGAGCCACTACCCAGTAGGTAGTGGCAGCACTCTAATTTAAGCTTAAAAATGTACTGTTTGGCTGATTTACATTTAATTGCAGCCATAATTAAACCAATAAAGGTTTCCATTTTACTCAGTTTAGTAATATTTTTTTTTAAATTTATTTAAAGAAATTTACAATTGTATTGATTCAATACAACAAATAAATGGGATTGATATGAGATTAAGACACATGATTGTCCTGTGAATAAACTACCTATTGGTAGAACTCCAATGTCCAACTTATAGTAAGAGGTCTCTTGGCCATCTTTTTGTTTTATTTTTTAAATGAACTTTTTAAAATACATATAAAAAGTTTAATTTAGTTTCCATGAAAATCCCTCTTGAGGAGCCCGTGGCTGAGTGGCTAGCGCTAGTCTCTCATGCTACAGATTCTGAGTTCGAATCCCAGTCCCGGCGGGGCTTTTATAAGGATGTTAAAAAAATGGGGATTCATTCACAACCTCTCCCTCGGGTATATGAGACCCCTCAGCCAAAGGGTGGCCACTCACAAAATTAGTCGTAGGGAGTGATGACCCTACACTAAAAATAGCATCGTGAAACGTGAGTGTAAACTAGCAGGAGTTTACACCGCGAGGCCCAGAGCCTACACGGCCTGTCGCGCCACTGAAAGAAGAAAATCCCTCTTAGTTTAATGTGAAACATCTGTTTTCATCATTATTATATAATTCGTCAATTTCAGTCAACGTTTCAGGGCTTTTTCCCCATTATCAAGACTAAAAACGTTTTAAAACATTTGGCTTTTAGTTACATTTATTACATTTTTTTATACCTATATATACTAATTTTCATAAAGTCGCTTATTGAACAAAAGTTTCATAATATACAATTAACTATAAATTAGCTTTTTTATTGATACATATTATTTTTTGTAGCTAGCTGCTATATCTACTTATAAAAGTTGACTATACTTTGTTTTTACTATTGCAAACATTGTACTTAGCTAGTTATAGTGTTACATTAATCTAATTCCTGAGATCTGTATTTATTTTTATTTTGATGTCATTATTTATTTTGTTTTTCAATTTTTATTGTTCTATTTTGTTATTAAAATTTTATATAATTCATTATGTCAGCGTAATGAGTACCAAGATTTTCGGTAACTGTTTTATAATTAACTGCTTTATTGTTATTTTTGGTTGTATAAATAGCTTCTAGTATTTATATCTAAATGTAGATATAATTAATAAGAATATCATTTATTTTAACAACTTAAGATTTGGTATATATTTGTAACATTGTTTCTAAATCTTGCATACAGTACAGAAGAATAATACTTTTGCGATACAGTACGGTGGCAACACTGAATCACCATCACTACAAATAACATATGTTCATAAGTTAATAGGCTTATAACAACTTTCTATTAACTTTTACGACTTATTTTATTGCATATTAACTTTTCTAAAATATTGTGCTTGCCAAGGGTGTATTACTAATAAATAAATTCTTTATTATCCTGTGACATGTACCTTTAGAATAAAATATACAGAATGTACAAAAAGGGCTTTGGAGTCTTAGATTAAATTAAATACATATAAACAAGTTAATAATTACTTAAATAAAATAGACATATTTAAATAAGAAGGAAACAACAAAAGAAAAAAAAAAAAAGCTTATTAACAATTCTATTGAGCTTGGATATTTATTAAGTGATCAAATATGCGGGATTTGAAGGTAGAAAGAGAGTTGGAATGACGGATGGAAGGAGGGAAGAATTCCATAGGATTCAGGATCAAATGAGAAAGGATCTGTCGAAATCTGCAGTTCGGTGGGCCGTACTCTATAAATCCGAAGGCCTGGAGCGTATACAACTGGGATGGACGGAGGATTTGAATTGTATAAGGAAAAATGTATGATGGACGGCGGGATTGGATAACTTGGTAAAGGAATGACGCAAGGAAACACTTGCAGCGATTGGAAGGGTTAAGCCACTTCAACTCGCCATAAAATTACTACCCATATTTTAATTAAGATTTTTTTATGACATTATGACAGAAAATTTTATTTTCGCATCTAAAGAAAAACTTAATAGTAATGTATTTAACTTATAAACCATCAGCAAAGAATGCTCCAAATCATATTAAAAACGGTATAAAAATCCGTCGAGTGGATTACATCGCGGAAACCAAAAATCACATCACTTTACATATATAGAAATATAGGAATTATTATTGTTTTATTAAATAATATTGGTGCGATTCCCGAAGGTAAATGCGAATTTTCAACTGAGATGAAAAAAAAAAAAAAAGATAAAACAAAATATTCTCCTTCTGCTGGGAATTTAAAAAAAAAAAAAAAAAGGAGTGAAAGAGTTATTAAAACACTGTTCCGAACATAGGAAAGAAAATTAATTTTCCTGAAAAAAATTTTGTCGGTTAGGGAAGAGTGGATGTCAAGCTTTTTGAAGAGGGCTCATCTAGAATTTTATGCCGGTGTGGGGGGGCTTTGAAGCAGATCAAAGCCGGCAAGGAATTCCGAGCACCCGGAACAGAATGAAGCTTCTCTTCAAGTCCTCAGGGAGTCATTATATCAGCCAATCTGTTAATTATTTACATCTAAGCCACCGAAAGGGGCTTAGCTTAAGTAAGAAATAAACAAAGGTATCATAACTAATTATATTCTCTGCACCAGTAGTTCCAAACAAAACTTTTTCGCGGACCCCTAAATCCAATCATATTAATAGTAAGGACCCCCTAAATCCTAAATATGAGATTTAGATTTTTAATTACTATAGCTTAGTTGTGCCAAGACCAAAACATACCTGGACGAGACACCAGACTAGTTATTCCATTGCTGTTATTCCATTACTGTTTACAATAATATTCCTCCGGATTTTCAATTTTCTCACACAAATCCTCCAAAGTACTCAAATTATTACAACAATGTTAAAATATGGGCGAAATCCCTCAGTGAAGAAAAAGTTGCTGAATAATTGAATTCAAATTACTGAGCAATATAGACATGTCCTTAATATCGGCCTGCGTCACTCATTCTGATATTTATCCTGTATACAAGTATATGTATTCTTTATTGCTTGATTTTGTCAATTACTGTTTCTTACTGTGTACTATGTTATGTTTCTTTATGATTGCTTATTATGTAATTCAATCTTGTATTTACTTGTCTTAATTTTATATCTTGTATATATGAATTTGTATTCTTTATTCCTTTCGGTTAAGTCAATTAATGTTATTACCTTGAACTGTTTTACTGTTTCTCATTATTGTTTTTGTTTTTTTGTATTAATAAGGTATTATATAATTCAATTTTGTATTTGCATGCCTTAATTTTATATCTTGTATATGTATTCGTTATAGCTTTTTAGCTTAGTCAATTACTGTTTCATACTGTATACTGTGTTACTGTTTCTTTATAATTGTATTTTTATATTCCTTAAGTATTATATATTGTGTAGTGTGTTACTGTTTCTTTATAAAAAATTGTGTTATATTTTGTAATATTATTTAAGTATTGTACGTGTACTGTGTTACTGTTTGTTATTGTACTTTTATTGAATTGCCGCAGGTGAACTCCTTGAACTCCTTCCCCACACACGGGCTCGCCTGTGTGGGATAGTGACTTTTAATTGCGCTGTAAAATGTCTGTATTTTGATTTAAATAAAGAAGTTATTAAAAAAAAAAATGAAAATTATAAGCTACACTGTATAACGTACATTCCATGCGAAATACCAATACCGAAACTCAGTCTCTAGAAATGGCCTAGTAGGGTAAATGAAAATGAAGGAAAAGAGCCAAACTTTAGGAGTTTAATTCAATCCGCAATAAATTGAATAACTAAAATTTAATGCTGAACTCAGCAGAAGGTCTTTAAAAAATCCTTAGTATTGACATCACGTATGACAGGGGAGACGTAAAATGGTGGTCCTGAGCCTGTGCGATGTCAGGTACTCGGTGATGTCAGCTATAGATCCCTTAGGAAACCTGGATAGGCAAAATTTAGGACTCCCACTGTAGCATTGTCTGATAGCCCGCAGTACCATAAAAATTACGTTAATGAATAAAAATAAAATAAACTTTAAAGCTTATATAAGATAATCGAACACTCATAAAGAAGTTTTATCTGTCCTTTGAGCTTATTATTTTGGAATGTTAGAAAATGACCGATTTTGAGGTTGTGATTGACCTTTTGTACTAGTTGTAGGGACAACTGCTCTATATGATAGAGAAGTTATGGTGCGGTCGTCAAGAAAAACACAATAATAAGATAAACTTCTTTTATTGATGTATAAAGAATTTAGGAATCACTATATTCATAAATTTATAAGTGAACAAAATAATTCAATTTTGGGGAATCTGCTAACAATTGATAATGTGCAGATCCTAAATGGTATATTTTACTACACAGTGCGCAGTCTAAAAATTAGATCATTTATAATTAACAAATAATATATACATTTTCCGGTTAATGCCTCATTAACTATTATCGACAAGTGAAGTGAAATAAGTTTGTTTTCTTTTGTAATTAGTTTGTTATTACTTTTTTTTTTTCTTTAACTTATAATATTATTTTACATTTTTTAGCCAAATTTATATTAGGTTATAAAAATTGAAAGTTTTATATTTTGTTAACAGATTACTTTAAATTCCTCAATTGTTTATTGTTGTTGTTTTTTTTCGTTTGTTTCGTTTTACATTTTTTTTTGTAATTTCAAAACGTATGCTTCATTTATTTTATATTAATAATGTCGTACATTGTATATTAACAATCTTCAGTTGTTTTTATTTTGTATTTTTTGTGACATTGTTAATATTGTCAATATATGAACTGTAATGACCAACTCATTTTGTATGGGGATTAACTTGAAAACAAATAAATATTATTATTATTAGTATTTAACTTCCTTTATTGTGTGACGACGTTTCGAAAAACAAAAAATGGTCAATTCTTTTTAATGAACATAATGAATGGTACTTTAGAGGAAGATTTTTAAGCATTCGGTATTTATACTATTTCAATGAGGATGAGACCTACACGTAATTAAATGAGGAAGGTGGTTGGGGTGCGGTCATACATTAAAAACACACATTTAAAATAAGTGTTATTTTAATTATGTGCCGACGTTTCGGCCTACAATGTGGGCTTTCATCAGGGCTAAAAGAAACAAGATAACAACCAATGTAATTATAGACTTAATAATGCGTTAGGTATATAATAATAATATGACAGTAATAAATTATGGGAACATAAATAAAATTAAATGTAAAATGATAATAAGATGACAATTATAAAGTATGGAAATAAACAAAATTAAGATGATAGTTATAAAGTATGGAAGTAAACATAATTGAGATGATAATATTGTAATGAGAATATATAAAGAGAGACTAAGCAAATGAAAAAAATGATAAAGGAAACATATTGTTCACATATTTTTCCTTTATCATTTTTTTCACTCTTTATATATTCTCATTACAATATTATCATCTCAATTATGTTTACTTCCATACTTTATAACTATCATCTTAATTTTGTTTATTTCCATACTTTATAACTGTCACCTTATTTCCATACTTTATAATTGTCATCTTATTATCATTTTACATTTAATTTTATTTATGTTCCCATAATTTATTACTGTCATATTATTATTATATACCTAACGCATTATTAAGTCTATAATTACATTGGTTGTTATCTTGTTTCTTTTAGCTCTGATGAAGGCCCACATTGTAGGCCGAAACGTCGGCACATAATTAAAATAACAATTATTTTAAATGTGTGTTTTTAATTTATGACCGCACCCCCAGCCATCTTCCTCATCTAATTTCTCAACGGTCAACAAAACTCCATCATTATTACACGTAATTAAAGGAACCCATTTAATTTTACATCAGGAGTGCAAGTTAAATCAAAATCCATTTCAAAGAGGCAAATAAATGAAAAAGTTGCTGTAAGATTCCTGATATACAATTGTCTTCAATGTGAAATGTATTACCCTAAAATGCATATTTCCGTTGAAAACTCGAATCCGAAAATTCTCATGATTCCACTACTTTCCTTAAACATATAGTTCATACACGGGTAACTGAAAGTAAAAGAAGCGATCCTAACATTATTTTTCATATAAAATATTCAAATGCTTTAGGATTTTTTTTTTCCTAAATATAGAAGATATAAAATTCTTTCTTAATCTTGATATATAATCACGAGAGGTTGAAGAGCAGCAAATTAAATATTCCGTATCAATGAAAACGAAAGCAGTGCATTTGGAAAGGAATCCTCGATGGCCAAGACGAAGTAGAAGACTTAGGTTTGCCAGGAGAAACTCCGTTATAAAAGAGGTTGGTGTACAACTCCATTACTGGAACAGACCGAGAAAGCTAGGAATCTCTTGCTGAGACACTTAAAACGAGGGAATAGACAATCTTTGGTGATATTGTATTCATTTTAACATTTTTGAAGACGTCATTAGATAAACTACATACTAGGACAGGATCCGAATGTTCCATGCAAAAATTATAACTTTTTATTATTATTATTAACTTATTATTTACGTATTTAACTGCCAAAATACATGTCGGAGTTCAATAACCAAAATTCTTCTCAGCGATAACAAGTTTCGTAAGACGGTACGCGTAGAAATAATTACAACCAATGCATGGTTAATGTAATGTGGAAATCCAGAGTATACAGATATAATTCCATTTATCTAATAATAATAATATAAAAATCAAACGTATTTCTTTCTTACCTTGCTTAATGTCGTTGACATTGGTAGTATCCACCTGAAACAAAATAAATTATTTCTCATAAACATTTCATAATAATTTAAATACATAAACTACAGTCGCATCAATACAATACATGTGCGATTTATTTTGATAATTGGTACTAAATGATTCAGTCTTCAGAAAGAATATTGAAAATACATAACGCATTGGTTGCATTGATAAACTATTTTAAACGACAAATTTTAATCAGTTATTTGATTTTTAAACAGATAGCTTAAACGATTTTAATATTATAATACTACATTCTGTCTAAATTAGGTAAAATTTCAATAGAGAGACCCAAGATACTTCATTCACATCATATTTTTATTTTAATTTATTATTTTAAATGTTTACCGAAGCCGTCGCTATTAATACAATTATTAACAACAAGTCAACCACTGTAATATCTGTATATATCCCACCAAATAAAATAAATATCCCAGATATTAGTAAACTATTTAATTTAAATAAACAAGTTATCATTTTTGGCGATCTAAACGCCAAACACACACAGTGGAACTGTAACAGAACAAATAAAAACGGTAAATTAATTCTAAATTTTATCGTAAAAAACCATATTCAATTACACAGTCCGTCTGAACCAACCCATATACCGACTCAACGTAATTACAAACCTAGCATCATCGATTTGGCTCTTACAAAAAATATTTACAACTTATCACCTCTTATTGCTTTACCATGTTTAAATTCGGACCACAATCCCGTGATTTTTCGTATACAATCTCCTTTACCAAAAATTTCCAAAATACTCAAATTTTCGCTCAAAGACGCTGACTGGCCAAAGTTCAGGAAAGAGCTAGATTCCCGAATCAATATAAACTCAACCATAAATAATTCGAAAGAAATCGATACCACACTAATCGCTTTTTATGAACATATAAAATTATCCATGTCCTTATCCATTCCACAACAATATTACCACCCGTATTGTCATAATAATTTACCATATCGACTCAGAGCATTAATATATTTAAAAAATAGATTAAAAAGATATTTCCAGCGTAACAAAATTCCAAAAACCAAATTAGTCTATAATAAACTAAACAGTTACATTAAAAAACGTCTCCATGACTGGAAAAACGAAAACTGGGCTACGGTTTTGAAATCTTGTCAGCCAGGGGACAATAACATGTGGAAAATTCACAAAAATTTAACTAAGCAGTCCCCGAAAATTCCACCTTTAAAAAATAACGACGGCTACGCATATCTGGACAGGGAAAAAGCTCAGCTATTAGTCAAGCATTTCCAGACAACTCATTCAATCACCTCTCTCCTTGGTTCAAATCACCACAACCGTAAAATTCTAAAATCCGTCCGCGATTATTTAAAATCACCTTTTATTGTTAATTTCTCTTCCATCTCTCCGAAAGAAATCGCAAATATCATTAAAGAATTGAAACCAAAAAAAGCCCCAGGTGATGACAGCATCCCCTCCTTAGTTATTAAAAATCTAAGCCGAAAATCGATTTATTTTTTAACTAAAGTATTTAATTGCACATTGAGATATAGCTACTTTCCTATCATCTGGAAAACTTCCAAAACTATAGTAATGAAAAAACCGAATAAAGACCATAGTAATGTTTCGAACTACAGACCTATAAGTCTACTAAATATACTTTCTAAAATTCTGGAGAAACTAATTCTCAAAAGAATTAACAAGCACATTAGAGTAAAGAACCTCCTAATAGATGAACAATTTGGTTTTAGAAATCACCACTGCACTATTGACCAATTAGCACGACTTACTGACTTCATCACAAAAGCCTTTAACGAAGGCAAACATACCGGCATGCTCCTTCTAGACCTCGAAAAAGCATTTGATACCATTTGGCACTCCGGGCTCATATACAAATTAATCTCATTCAACTTCCCACCATACCTGATTCACATCATACACTCCTATTTAACAAATAGACAGTTTTATATTCAAGTTGGCACATCTACTTCCGACATCCTCCCCATCTCAGCGGGTCTTCCTCAAGGCTCTTGCCTATCTCCAATCCTATTTAATTTATTCATTTCTGACTTACCAGCCCATCCATTTGTGACGAGGTCATTATACGCTGATGATACAGCATTGTATACCTCATCATATCGCATCGATACAATAGTGAATCGCCTTCAACAATATTTTAAAAAATTTCACAAATATTGCATAAAATGGAAATTGAAAATTAATCCCACCAAATCCGAAGCAATTCTTTTCACTAAACGTCGCCCACAAATCAACCACCAAATCAAGATAAATTCGGCTCTCATCCCTTGGTCAAAATCCGTACAGTACCTAGGCATAACACTAGACAAATCTCTTACATTCACAGACCATATCAATAGAAAAATCGATAAAGCCAAAAAATTAATATTTAAAATGTTCCCATACTTCAACAAAAAATCCCATTTGAGCTCTCATAACAAATTAATAATATACAAATCAGTTATTCGCCCGTTAATCACATACGCCTCGCCAGTCTGGAGCTCAACCTGCTTGACTAACTACCAAAAACTTGAAAGAATTCAAAATCTATCAATGCGGATAATTAACAACTACCCCCGCTACACTAAAATATCATCTATGCTCCAGGACTTACAGCTTCCAACAATTAAACATTTTGTCCATACTCAAACAGCTTCTTACTTCAGTAAAACACCAGTCTCCAAAAATCCTTTAATAAAGGAAATCGGTAACTATAATAAAGCATCTCTAAAACACTACACTCATAAAAGAACTAAACATGTGTTGCTAACTTAAACTAGTTTATCTTAATTTCTAATTTTATATTATCAATTGTGTTATCTGTTTTTTTTTTTGTTTTTTTTATATGTAGGTTTTTTATTTAGTTTTTCCTACTACCATAGTTAATATCAATTTAATTTTAGTGGTAAAATTAGATTATAATTAGATAATTATAGATTAGATAATTAGATTATAACTACCAAATGAACCAAACATTTGATGATTGTAAGGATGTCTCATCCGAAATCATTTATAAATTGTTTGTCAATATGTAAAAATGTAAATAAAGTTTATTTTCTTCTTTCTTTAAAAAAATAAATAAATAAAAAACCATGTACCTCTACAACCCATGAAGGGTCTTGGGCTCAGTACATATAGAGATTCGTACTATTTCTTAGGCCAACGACAGTGCAATGAGGTGATTAGGCCTTGATCATGCTCACCACCAGGTTTTTCCCCATTAATTTGAGTACCCACTTTAAAGAGGCTGGATATGTCCCAGAAGGGTCCCCATACCCTAGGTTCACCCCCGGCTGTAATAACAGAATAAATAATATTCTGTCATAGCCGGGATTCAAACCCAGGACCCGGAGCATATTTTTATGAAACATACATATAGTAATAAATGGAACAAAAACAAAATTAAATTAAACATAAATAGACATCTCAAACTTATATAAACACTATTCACCATCAGCCTTAAAAACCAGGTTTATTTCCAAACTTATGAAGGGAAAAAGTGTACCCAGGAGATCCAATCTGTTCTAACTCAACCGCACTCCTGGTATTGAGAACAAATGGAGACCGATTTGAGTAACAGGAATATATCTATAAACGCACCGCACATGAGTGGATAATCTGGCCATACCAGAACTCAAAATATACAAAAGGTCTCGGGGCCACTACCGTTTAAACTTTCCCGATTGAGCTGGAGAATAAGAGTGATGAATAAGGTTCTGATCAGAGTCAGAGATTTTGGATAGAAGGTACGGTAATAAGGTATAAAAAAAATAATTAACATTAAGTTTATGGTGTAAGATACAGTTTGCTACATAGTATGGAGCATTCGAAGCGCTTGAAACTGATAGCATTGGATACATATGTGTAGATTCGGAGGTGAATACTACTGTTACAGTAACTTGTACAGTGGCAAGAGGCTTTGTTATCGCAATATATGCTGACGTGTATTACTTACACCTGCGGTCTTTAGTACGTGTTCAACTTCAACGCCAGTATATGCTTACTATAGCGACAAGGTCAAGTCCACAGGCACGGAGGAGTGTATGCACGCAAACATAAAAAAATATTTTTTCGCCAGAAAATATGTTTACCCTTTTTTTCCCCAAAGATGTTTCTTCAAAATATAACATATTTTAGAAGTTCTAAGAAATTTTCACACCCCTAAATGTAAATTAGTCCTTTTACTTTCTGTATTTATTAAAAGTACAGTTGAAAATAAAAATTAAAAACATATTTTATATCAATAAATTTATTATTACTTTACTTTTAGGCCGCATGAATTTCAAAAGATCTTCATAGTGGCAGGTAGAGGCAAGGCTTCCACAAGAACAAGTGGATCACATCGGTGTAGTCAGATCTAGAACAACCAGGGATCCCACTGGATAAAACCCAAGATCGACTGCAGTTCCAGGAAGCCGACCGAAAGGGAATACTCCAAATAAGACCATATGCACCAAATAAACAGAGGAGAGAAGACTAGCTCATCGTAAAAAAATTAAGAAATACTGGAAGAAGAGAAAGAAGACCTTTTATGAAGAGAGTATAAGAGCCCTTTGGTCCTCAGTAGGCCCAAGCGATATAATAAATAATATACATTTTTTTGTTACTGTTAACAGCGGAAGACGATTAATTATTTCAAAAAAACAAAATTCAAGGTACTTTGGTGAAAGAGAGTTGGTATTTGAACCCCGCCAGACTGGTTCAGTCAGTACAATACCAACCTGATAGTGAAGAACATTTGCTTTTACATTCATATAAACAGTCAGAGGGGTTCTATGAAGAAAAAAAAATATATATGTATATATATATATATATATATATATATATATATATATATATATATATATATATATATATATATATATATATATATGTGTGTGTGTGTGTGTGTGTGTGTGTGTGTGTGTGTGTAATAACTTGCAACAGTATTAAACAAATAAATGTAAATGTGTAGTAAGAATATATAATGGCTTATATTTAATTATATTGAACCCGTTTTTAATAGCATCTTGATAACTATTTTAAGTGAATATTTCCCGAAGCCACTTTCTTTCCAATCACCCCAGAGGGTTTACGAAAAATGCGAGGAAGATAGGTTCCGGAAAAGTGGGTTTGTGTGGACAGAGAGTTTGGAATGAAAATATTTATATCAATTTACGCTAGGTCTGCGACAAAATTAGGATCATTTAGGATATCGCGAAAGTTTTTGGATGAATAAATGCAATGAAAATTTTTTTATATTCTGGGATCAAGCCCCCTTAGAATAACGAACGATGACCAAAAAATAATCCTTATGATCTGATTACTTAAAGAAAATATTTATTAAAATGTTTTTTATAAAAATAAAATGTATATAAAGAGAAAAATATTTATACATATAAAAGATCGAATATTCATTATATCTATAGCTCTTTGCAAATTCATACTATATGTACTTATACTTTACATTGGAACGGAAAATTGAGATGCGATTAGGTAGTGGAAGAGCTGATGTTTGAAGGAAGAAGGAGAGGTGGCTTTACGAACATAGATAGACAGCGAATTCCAGAAGGATAAGGAACGTACGAGAAACGATTTGTGAAAGGATGCAGTTTTATGTGATGGGGTATAAATATTGAGTGATTGGGTTTCAAGTATTTAACGAATGGATATCAGAGCGGAGGGTGAGAAGCTCAGTTATGTAGAAAGGTTTTCTATTTTTTAATGTTTGGAATAGGTAAGAACCAAGGAAATATTGTCGTCGTACAGATGGATAAAGCCATTTTAATTAATAATAATAAATTCTTTATTTATTCTGGGACAAGTCCCTTCAGAATAATGTTACAGACAAATCAAATTGGAACTTCAGTATCTTAGAGTAATAAAAAAAATAAATAAATAAAATAAACAAAAAACAACAGAAATAACAAAGAAAATGAATAATAGTAATAAATTAACTGGTAGCTTCTAATAATAATAATTTAAAAAAACAAATAAAACAAACTAGACAAAAAATGAAATATTTACATATTCATATATACAGGGCTAATTAAAATAAATTTACAATGCTTGTGAAAATTGCAACATAAAATACATAAATGTTTGAATACAATTCATAATAAAATATAGTAAATAACTGTTTTTCTCTGCTCTATTTGCTGATTTTTATTGAACTTTGCTGATTAATTGGGGTTATTTGAGAATTGGATCGACAAAAAGTGTTTGAACAAACGGATTTGAAGGCCGGAAGAGTATTGGAGTGACGGATATGAGAAGGAATAGAATTCCATAAGGACGAGGATCGGATAAGGAAAGATCTGTCGAAAGCTGCGGTTCGATGAGGCGTTACATACAGGTCCGAAGGTCGCGAACGAGTGTTGCAGGTGTGGACGGGGGATTTAAATGAAAATATATCTGAGATGTAAGATGGACGTTGAGATCGGAGAACATGGTAAAGTAAGGATGCCAGGAGGTACTTAGAACGGTAGGAAGGATAAAGCCACTTTAACTCATCTTAGAATCGGGTTACAGAGGTGTCCCTGGATATCCCAAAGATGAAACGTATAAGGCAGTTTAATAATGATTTTAAGACGGTATAATAGCCAGAAATATGGTCACGTCAACGGGCTCCGAAAATAAATCTTATAAAACAGTTCATAAGTCGTTTTAATTTTATTTCTAGTTCATCAGTTAGTCCCCCGTACACCAGGCAGCCGAAGTCAAAGTTTGGGAAGATAATAGAGGAAACAAATAGCTGACGGGTTTTCAAAGGTAAGGATTCACGGAATCTCGAAATGGATTTTCGGGATATTTCGGATATAAGGTTATTCCAGGATAGGTTTTGGTTAAAGGTAACTGGATGTGGGAGGCATTAGATGTTTTAGTAGAGCCTCAAAATTCAATTCCATATGTCCAAATAGATCTTATAATAGTTAAGTAAATGCGTTTTTCGTAATACACTGGAAATTTTAAGCGTTTGTTTGGAAATCAGTATCTACGAACAGTTTCTTTTCGTCTCAGTCTTGTGTGAGAATAAGAAAATAGTAAAATCGATAATATATAGCAGTTCAGATAGATCGATTTTGGTGAGGTTGTAGGCTGTTTTTTGTTAGGTACGATTACAGAGAGCACACATAGGAATACTGGGTTATTTGGACTGTCATTACATTTGATATTTTACCTTCTACCAATTAAAGAGTAGGAGAATTCATACAAAAGACGAAGAGATTTGGATAATCTGGTGGATAATAAACTTGCGTAATGTTTACAAAAATTATTACACAAGCAATAATTTAAAAAATATATTATATAACAGGCTTCGAGGAACCTGACGTTAGGTCGGAAATAAATAAGCTGTCCCCTGTCACAAACACCAACAGGAAATAAGACTATGGATTCAAGTACTTGTGATGCAGGTCGCACGCCTGAATTAGCAATATGTAACCCAACCTATTATTTGCAGCTTACTACACTCCAAGACAACGGGTTCTTAACTGTGCAACATTTGTTGCCTCTTTAAACATAATCATACAATTAGATAAATTAATTAATATTCTTTTAACGGATTCTCGCAGGAATTAATTCTACAAGGTTTGGAATATCAACGAAACAAGTTAATATGTTTAAGTCTGTACTGAATGTCAATGTAGCAAGAGTCATAAATAAACGCAATGATAAAGATGAGTTTTAATTTTGAAATATGCTTACAGGCCAATCCACATTGAAAGATTTTTTGACCAGTTATTCTCTATCCCTTCGTGAATATGAAACCATCGAGAAAATTTTTTAAAAATTCGGGCCAATACTTTTCGCAAAAATCGCAACCGTTTTAAGTCAGCTCCACCAGTAAAAGCCTGTGTTAAGAAAATCTTTCTATTTCCTATATTTTTTTTAATAGTAAATCAAAACAAAAATTAAAAATAAGATAAGAACATGCGTTGTATTTGTTGTCCTTAGTCATTACTTAAATAGTGAAGAAAGTTGTTTTAAAAATTCTCGAAAATGAATAAAAACGAAATTTTTGACGAGATAAAAGTATAAAAAAGAAAAGAGAGACTCACTTTACTGAGCTAGAAAATAATACTTGTTTGAAAATTTATATTGAAAAAAAGATATAGCTTAGACGATCAAAATTTCTAAAACAATTAGTGCAATGATTAGGCTATATAAGGAAAAATAATTAAAGGTTTCAGTTGATGTAATTGTTCGTGATTTTTTTAAACCATTTTCTTGGTTACTTAGGTAACGTGTGGTAAAGACCCAAATTATATAAAATACTCTCATCATCATTCTAGGTTTTGTTTGGTTCTTGAATATGCAAAATTACCGAAGTTAATATTTATCACTTACAGTTGACAACAAATTATTAATCTACAAGACAATACTGAAGCCCATCTGGACCTACGGACTTGAACTGTGGGGGACAGGACAGCTAAACGTACTAACATCAAACGCATTCAATCCTTTCAATCCAAAGTCCTCCGTACAATAGTAAATGCTCCTTATTATGTCTCCAACTATACCTTGCACCATGACCTTAATGTTCCATTTATTTCAGATCTAATTCCATTCAAATTTTCCAAATTCCACCAGAACCTATTTCATCATCCTAATCCTCTAGCTCAATCCCTATCCAGCTCCACTCATCCATACAACCCATCTAGAAGGTTGAAACGGCAGTGGCCCCGCGACCTTTTGTAAATATATTGGAGTTCTAGCACTGGCAAGATTCTCCACTCAATGTGATGTA
This sequence comes from Piezodorus guildinii, assembly GCA_023052935.1. Taxonomy (NCBI): domain Eukaryota; kingdom Metazoa; phylum Arthropoda; class Insecta; order Hemiptera; family Pentatomidae; genus Piezodorus; species Piezodorus guildinii. Next base: position 65,917,590 of record CM041295.1, read on the forward strand.
TGTATGAGTGTGTGTATGTGTATATAGGTATAAGTGAATTCTTGACTATTGTATTGATTCATTATTGTGTATATATTTTATTGTAATTTTATGCCGAGTAAATATTGTATGATTGTAGTATGTATGATATCTTTCAGCACTACTATTAATGTCCAAATTGGGACAGATTGTAATTTTACTCAATAAAAATTGTTGAAAAAAAAATTTATCAAAGAAAACGTTTAACCGTTAAGATAATTTCATAACTCCGGAACAAGCTTAATCTCAAAGACCACATTGATATCACTTAAACACATCTTACAGGTAGGTATTATGTATTAGTTTCATAATTTTGCATAAAGTCCCTTTTATGATATTTTCGTGTAAACATCGCGAAAAATGAATGTTTGCCAATTTCAAGTGAATTTATAGGTGTTGATGACATTGAAGTTTTACGCCTTTAAACATAAACAAACAAACTAATTGTAGTTAATTTAAATAACTATGAAAATGTTTTTTTAAGTTCGTACATATATAAAAACAATAAGCTTCTTTATTACTTTCGCTCACTTTTACCTGAAATATATATATTTTTTAATTAGGTTTGTTTATTCGTTTGAAATCAATTTATGCTACATTGGCTAATCGGACAATGTTACAGAAATGGTCCTAAATTTTGCCCATTCAGGTTTAATTAGAAAAGAGATCTTAAGGGAGTACACAGCACAGGCACGGGGTCACCATTTTACGTTCTTTCTGAAAGACGGCAAAGCCAAACATTTTTTCTCCCTTTAAAAAAAATTTACCAGCCTCAGCAGCATAAAGTGATGTTAAATAAATTAATAAACAAACAAAATTACAGTTGAATAATAATATTAAAAACAAAGGACGAATATAAAAAAAGACAAATAGGTTTTTTTTTTTGTTCACAAGAAAGATCTTTTAAAGCGAAAATTGAAAATATCACAAAGGAAATAATAATAGGGGAGTCTATTCTTTAACATGATTCGCTCAATAAAATATAACATTTTCCTCAGTTCATTTTTTATATCATTAACATTAAGAGATCGGTTTTATTATAGCCTCTTTGACGTTTGATCACCGAATCATTATTTAGAATGGAAGATCTAAGGCAGGATTCCGCTCGGGAGATAAAAAGTTTTTTGATCACTGTTTCAGGTCCCGTAATTACCCCGCCCTTCTCAGAAAGTTGGATCCGACTTTACAACTTTTTATGTAACACCTCTTCCGAGAAATCCAACAATCCAACTCATCACCCCTTTAACAATGTGTTCAAGAGGCATCATGAAGCCTGAAATAAAAAGAAACAAAAATCAGAACAATGTCTTCCGTAATAAAATTGATTTACGGTCAGTGATTCCTGTTTTAACAGGTTAAAAATTAGTTTGCTTAATTTAGCGCACATAGTTAGCATCAATGGGACTAGAAATCACTAGTGTGGTGATAGCGATGGACAACTTCAGACACAGCTAATATAGCGCAGTGGAAGCACTTCGAAATTTCCTATTCTGAGCCCCACTTGATAAAATTTAGAAGGATTCCAGACCGAATAAGCAACCAACAGTTACATTTATTCCATTCATATGATACCTATAGAACCACAAATCCTGTTCTAAAAGGCTCAAATTAAATAATATACACACACACATATATATATATATATATATATATATATATATATATATATATATATATATATATGTGTGTGTGTGAGTATATATATCGAAGAAGTTTATTGCAGGTACAGCGTCAAGAAATCACTCCCATAAGATAAATATTTTCGGCCTGCATTTTGGGACATCATCAAGGCTAAGAAAAACAAGATAACAACCAATGCAATCGAAAGAAAAAATAAGAAGTTGACAGTACAAAATAATCAGATAACATTAATAAAATATGGATACTAACAGTAATATAAAATGATAATTTTGCTAATAACATATTTAAAGATTATTTATTTGAATTTATAATATTATTAGTTATGAAAATTAGAAAAATAATAGTGCATAGGTAGAGATATATATGTGGAACCAGTAGATTTAAATAATTAAAAATAAAATTAAGAAGTAAGATGACAGGTTTTAAAATAATGATATCAAACTGACAATCATATTTGAGGGGGCTAGATATATAACAGATTAAAAAGGAATCATAACGATTAGAAAATACATACTGGACTCAGTGAAATTATCCTAAAAAGTGACAAGTAACGCTTTCTAAACAATTTTTTAAATGCAAAATCATATATACATCTCCACCCTATACGCACGCTATTATATTCCTAATTTGCACAACCACTATTTTTCGCTTAATTTCCTATTACAATCTTCAAACATTTATACACCAAAATTTTGATTTTCTATTACTTTCTTGGTACTCTAGTTTGTTTCTATATTTTATTAATTTATCTTATTGTTTAACTGTTAACTGATTATTATTTTATCTTTTAATTGTATTGGTTATCTTGTCTTTCTTAGCCCTAATGAAGGCCCACAATGTAGGCCGAAACGTGGCACACAAATAAAGTAAGTTTGTCTAATTAGTATGATTTATTGATGACCGCACTCCCAATCAGCTTCTCTATCATTAATATAATATATATATATATATATATATATATATATATATATATATATATATATATATATAATTAATTACAGCTTTCGATAACTAACAAATTGCAATAACAAATTATAGTTTAACGCCGGCGCCGATCTTCGTGTTCTTTGATGTAAGGCAGCGCACAGCGCACAAAATTCTGAAACTTGTCCATATTTAACCTTTGCAGTACCAGATTACGGAAAAAATTATAAAAACTAATTATTTTTTTGACACAATTGGCGAGCGTACAGTGGTCAAACATCAAATTTAATTGCTAAAATCTAAAACATTACATTTTACATTACCTTTAAATTATAGGTTGTAAAACTTTTGATTCGGAGTGTTGTGTCTGAAAAAAATATGTATCATCCAAAACGCAAAAGTTCTTTGTAATATTTAAAGACTAGAATGACTGATGAAACGAATCCTTAGGGTAACTTGGGGGTTATATAGTTTTTCGTTATTGAATAGGGGCTAACATTTGCAAATTGCTAAATTAACTTTACTGGTAGATTGCAATGTATATTCAGTAACGAGTTTGGAAATATAATGTCTTACCTGGCTCAGCAATGTCCATTGTTTAATAAAAGCGAAAATACTTTGCGCTACAAACACCTTGAACATAATAAATGGCCATCGAATAAAGATAATCCCACTGCCGGTTATTAGGAACTTGTGCGAACAGGAATGATTCACTCATTTACTATTTATTTGTAAAAATGGTAATCCGGAAAATATTAGTATTAAGGGTATTGCCAACTAATAGTAAAAAAGGTGAAGCACTGGAAAATTCCAAACTTTTGTCCACCTAAATTGGTGATTTTGCCCACTGGAATTAAGCCACGTTTCATCTTGCGCATTATATAAAACGTTATTAATTATAATTGTTATTAAAAGTGTGATTAATAAAAAAAAAAAGGTCAATTTTTCATTATGTTTATTTTCAGCGTCTTATAACTTAAGTCTAATATCGAATGCGTACGACCGGTAGTACACGCCGGCGTAGACATGTTAAATGTGTTCTTTATGCTTTTAATTTAGATCAAATCTCAAGAACACTAACATAGAAGATCCGAATCTATTTGTATGGGGAATTACCCAAAGACTAATAAATTTATTCTATAAGATCCGAATTGAAGACCTAACAATTCAACAAAAGAACTATCTCATAGTGAATATCATTTTATAAGCCTTTTCAGATCAGATCTTTGATATGTTTTTCATATCATATGTTCCGCTGTTCTTGCCTAAGAGTATATATTTTTATATATTCCAGTCCAGATAAGGCCTGAAATGTTTGATTTTAAGAGTTAATAAAACTTCAACACGTTGTAATACATCTTAATAAATATATTTCAAACAAAAAAAAAATCTTTCAATAAGATTCTGAAGGTAAGTTAATTAGTTCAATTATTTTCTTTTTGGGTCAAAACGAAGACCTCCAATGAATTGCTCTTGGCAATAACCACAAGCGCATAAGCTTAATGAGTTACGCTAAATATAAAGAACCCCAGATTTATATTTTGGAGAACCCATTCTTGTTTTCGAGAATGATAAATGATTCTGTTGCGGTCATTGCGTGAGTGCACGATACGTCACGCAACTCCAATCCCTTCCTTGATAAATCCAGTGTGGTGCTTTGCTAATAATAAAAGTAAACCTGGTGATAATTATGTATTGAGATCGGCAAAACATAATTTCATAATTAACTTTTAACACGTTCACGCCGGGGCGAATATCTACGTTTTTTCATGTGAAGCGGGACTGTCATAGCTGCTAACGCTTCATTGGCGGGGTGACACTGTTCTAAGTTTTAACGTGTTTAACACGTCCACGCCGGGGTGACCCACCGGTGATTCACACTTGACTGTTCCATGGGGCGGGGTGACCCACCGGTGGGTCACTTGTTTTAAGAAAATAAGTTTATTTTACTTTTTTCTCAACATTATATGTTGTAGGAATAAACAAGCACAAGCGATTATTTATTAAATATTTTATAAATTTCAACATCCCCTATCTCAGGACTCTTATCGGTTAATTTCATTTGATTACTCTTGTTTAATAATTTCATTTAGCTGTGCGTGATTTCTTTTCATATTTTTATTCCCATGATATGATATTAGAGTATAATATATAATAATAATAATCTAAGAATCATTTTTAATTATAAATAATAATATAAGAATCTTTTTTTTAAATATTTCCATAATCTCCTTCAAGTTATAAGTGTATGTCAAAACTGTTACTATCTCGCATTTAGTGAGTTGGAAGCCTGGAACTGTTGTGATTTGTTATTAAACACGTTGGAACTTGCAACAGTGTCACCCCGCCCCACGAAGGTAAGCAGCTAAGACAGTCCCGCCCTCACGCGGAAAAACGTAGATATTCGCCCCGTCGTGAACGTGTTAATGCGAGATCACATCAGTTCCAGGCTTCCAACACATAAAATGCGAGATTGTAACAGTTTTTACATGGTGTTTTCTCGAGAGCACACTTTTTTCATCAAGTGTAAAGGTAGTTAAAATTATCAAAAATTTATAAAATTATATAATTTAAAATTTAAGAAAATTCTTAAAAACAAGTTATCAAATGAAATTAACCGTTAATAGTCCTTTGATGGGGGCGTGTTGAAGATTATAAAATATAAAATAAACCCTTATCCTTGTTAATTACCACAATATATAATGTTGAGGGAAAAAACAAAAACTTATATTTTAACAACTTATTTTCTAAAAACAGTGACTTGCCTGTGATGCACGTCGCGGGATAGTTAAGCGTGGCACACAAGTGGGTTACCCCGCCCCATAGAATAGTCAAGTGTGACCCACCGATGTGTCATCCCGCCCCACGGAACAGTGGGTCACGCTAAAGAAGGATAAGGTAAGCAGTCTAAAGGTCATAAGCACATTAATTAATCGTTAATCTTAACCTTAATCACTTGTCCTCATCAAGTACAAAAATGATCCTCAGGTCTCAAGAATTTCCGGTGAAATGTAACCTCAAAGTAAACAAAAACCGCCCCCCGAAAGATCCTTTTTTTTTGTTCTTATTTAACTCAGATTCCATTGGTCGGTGGGAAATAATAATGAGGAAAAAATATAGTACTCAATTATGTACTATTTTATAGTACATTGAATTAGCTTTAATTAGAGTGGCATTAGTCATCTGTAGCTTATAATAGTTCCTCAGATAGAGTGACTATATAGAAAACATTTTATTGAATAATCAATGGTTGACCGCGGGATGATATGAAGGAAGAGATGGTTCGGGCGGCGGTCCAAAAAAATGGTGATTTAACTATTAAATATCCAACGTTTTGACTCACATTGCGGGTCTTCATCGGGGCTTCTCTCCACTAAGTACGAAAGCTGAATGATAATAATAATAATAACTAAATTCTTTATTATCCTGAGACATGTCCCTTTAGAATAAAATATACAGAATGTACAAAAAGGGCTTTAGAGTCTTATAGTAAATTAAATAAATATAAACAAGTTAATAATTAATGGTATAAAATAGGCATATTTAAATGAGATGAAAACAAAAAATAAATAAATAAATAAAAAGCTTATTTATAATTCTATTGAGCCTGGATATTCAATAAGTGATCAAATATACAGGATTTGAATGTAGAAAGAGAATTGGAGTGACGGATGGAAGGAGGGATAGAATTCCATAGGATTGAAAAGGATTAGAAAGGATCTGTCGAAATGTGCAGTTCGGTGGACCGTACTGTATAAATCTGAAGGCCTGGAGCGTGTACAACGGGGATGGACAGAGGATTTGAATTATAGGAGGTCAAAAATGTATGATGGACGGCGGGATTGGATAACTTGGCAAAGGAATGACGCAAGGAAATACTTTGAGACGAATGGAAGGGTTAAGCCACTTCAACTCCCCATAAAATTGAGACACAGAGGGGTATCTAGGAACCCCGAAGATGAAGCGAACAAAGGAATTAATTAAGCGTTTTATTTTTACCTCGAGATCCCCAGACACACCACCATACACAGTACAACAATAGTCGAGGTGGAGAAATATTAGAGAGGTAACGAGGAGTATTCGGGTTTCAAGCGGGAATAGGTGAGGGAGGGAATACAGTCGCTTTAAGGTTGAAAGGGTAGGACGAGAGATTTCGGAAATATGATTTTTGAAGGAAAGAGTTTGATCGAAGGTTACTCCCAGATTTAGGACAGTAGGGTGGAACTTTATATGATTACTATTAAGGAACAGGGTTGGAATATGAGGAACAGTTTTCAGGAGGTGAGAGGATCCTATTACATTTGCTTTTGTTAATGTGATGAATGGATCATTCAGCTGCCGTACTTCTAGTGAAGCCCTGACCAGATGTGTGTGTGTCGAAACGTAGGATATTGATTGTTTAGTTTTTTTGTTGTATTTTTTTTTTTTAACATTTTATTTCGAAGAAACTTGTAATAAACTACATTTCTTGTTAAATACTTTTTTTTTTAAACATATTTATTGATATCTACAACTGTATTATTAAAAAAATACATCAAGTAAATGTGATGGTTATATAGAAAATGGTCATGAAATACATGTAGAGCCACTACCCAATGGCAGCACTCTAAAAATATTATAAACTAGAAGGTCTCGTGGCCATCTTCTTTTCAGACGCCTCGGAGGATTATGAGGGATCGATGAGGAAGCAAGGATTGAAACTAAAGGATTGTTATGGGAATGGAGTTTGTCATGGAAGGAACGGTACCTGGTTCGGGCTAAGTCAGCGACATATGGAATATTAAGGTCTTTATGGATGAATTTATTTATGACGAAATAAGGAGCGTTGAGGATTTTGGATTGTAAGGATTGGATACGAGATGAGTTCGATGGTTTAGTAGAGCCCCATAGCTCTACTCCGTAAGTCCATATCGGTCTGATGATGGTCATATAAATAAGTCTTTTATAATTAAGAGGAAGGTTGGAGCGTTTGTCCAGTAAGTGTTGAAGTAGTCGAAAACGTCGGGCAGTTTCTTGTCGTTTCAGTCTTGTATGGGGATTCCAAGTTAAACGTTTATCAAGGTGGAGTCCTAGGTATTGAATCTGTTCAACAGGGGCTAGCGGAGTGTCATTAAAGGATACTGTAGGGCAGGATGTCATTGGTTTACGACGATGGGTAAAGGTTATCTGGTGGGACTTGTTAGAATTAATTTTAATCCTCCATTTCTGGCACCATACTTCAAGGTCTTGGATGTGGGATTGAAGAGTGTGGGAGGCTGTAACAGGATCATTATCTACTGATAGCACACACGTGTCATCAGCATAGGTAGAAAGGAAAGTGTTTGGATGGGTTGGAATATCAGCTGTATAGACTGTATAAAGAATGGGCCCTAGGATGCTGCCTTGAGGAACACCAGCAGATTGAGAAAAAATAGAGAAATAGGAACTATTGTGATTTATTTTGAAAGATCTATCAGCGAGGTAGGACTGGATAATATGAAAATCGGTAGGGGGTAGAAATAGACGGAGCTTGTAAAGCAATCCCTGTTAAATACTAAACCTACAGATGCCTAATACCACTCAAATTGAAGCTAATCACAAGCACTATGAAGTAGTTTCTTATATTCATCTTCGTAGGGAAGAGTAGTCTCTGTGATATCGGTCTAAATGAAGCTTTTTATTTTTTTTTTTCTGGAAACGAAATGTGCTTTTGGTTTTACTTTGTCTAGCTAACCATCAGACCTACAGAATTTTAATACAACTCAAATTAAAGCTAATTAAATGCTCTATAAAGTATATAGTAGTTATATACGAGTATTATCATAACAGTAGTCCGTAATCTTTCATCCCAAACTATTCCTGATAATCCTTCGAAGACTCTGGATAAATGATGGCCGCGAGAACTGACATATATTTGTAGACCCCATTTGCTTGTTGCATTTTCCTATATGTATTAACATTATTAATTATTATAATTTCAATAACAAACAAACAAAAGACATAATAAAAAATTAAATTATTATCTGTAGCAATTATTAAAGTTCATGCGATATTCGTTAATATCTATTCCTTCTATAACTTTGGATATTAAAGAATATCTTTAATTTTTGAAAATATAAATGTTAACCTCTCAATGTATTTCACCGTCAGTTATTTTTTATTTTATTTTTTACCGTTTATATATCTTTCATTAGTACAAACTATGAGAGATGGTTTACTATTTTAAATAATAACATAATAAATACGATGTTGCACACTGTGGTCTAAACCTGTTTTGTCTTCGTACACCAGTAAGTTAATAAGTATTTTTTACTTTCACTTACCTATATATGGAATATATAGTATGGGAAAGTATTTTGATCGTGAAAATTTTCGAATTCAAGTATAGGCTGAAACGTTGGAATAAATATTGAGTGAAGAAAAATATGTATCAAAATTATTGATGAACCTATTACTTTTACCTTCCCACATTTTAAATATATAATAACGGAAAGTATTGCGACCGTGAAAATTTTTGAATTCCAGTTTTCAACGGTTTAGGGTCCCCTGAGTTCAAATGACCAAGTCCCGAAAAAAGGTCCGTGAGTGTGTGTGTGCAATAAGTCCACCGGAAAAACGAAATGTCCTATAAAACTAAAATTTTATATTTAAGACAATCATATACCCGAGATGTTACAATAACTTTTCCATAAAAATCGGCTAAACAGAAGAGCCACTTTATATTGGGTTGTTTCACATGAAATGTCCGTTTTTATATTGGGTTGTTTCACATGAGATGTCCGTTTTTAATATTGGGTTGTTTCACATGAAATGTCCGTTTTTTATAGTTTCTGAAATACATAAGGGATTTTGCAGGTCTTCCGAATGTTTACATATTTAAAGTAAACAGTTACTAATCCTCTACCTTTGTATTATAAACATTAGCTTCCCAATCAATTACCCACTTTTTAGTATACCTCCAAATATGAACATGGAAACACGTGATTTTCAAATAAAATTTTTGTACGAGTTTAAACTCGGCCATTCAGCAGCTGAGGCCGCTAGAAATATTTGCAAGGCGTTTCGGTAAGGGAGTGTTAATGAACGGACCATTCGCCATTGGTTTGCTAAATTTTCAGCTGGGGATACCGACTTGGAAAACTTGCCCCGAGGAAGATCTCCATCCGTAATAGACAACGATGTCCTCAAACATACAGTAGAAGGAAACCCCTACCAAACAGTTAAAGGACTCTCAGCACAACTAAATGCAAGTGCATCTACCGTTTCCAGACATTTAAAGTGTATTGGGAAAGTAAAAAAGCTCGATACATGGGTACCTCATGATCTCACTGAGCGGCAGCAAGTCCCCATATTTCAAAACATACCGTGCAAAAATTAAAAGAACTGGGCTACGACTATACAAGACTGAAAAGACAAGAAACTGCTCGAAGTTTTTTGCTACTCCAACACTGACTAGAAAGACGCTCTAACCTTTCACTTAACTACAAAAGACTCATTCACATGGCAATCATAAGGCCTATCTGGACATACGAAGTTAAGCCTTGGGGCTCTATTAAACCATCCAATTTTTCCCGTATCCAATCGTTACAATCCAAAAAGCTTAGTAAAATCCTCAACGCTCCTTAATTTTTCACGAATAAAATCATTCATAAAGACCTCAATGTTCTATATGTAGCTGATTTGGCCCGTACCAGGTATCATTCCTTCCATGACAAACTCTATTCCCACTCTAATCCACTAGTGTATATCAAAACTGTTCCACCTCGCATTTAGCACATTGGAAGCCTCGAACTGATTTGATCACGCATTAAACACGTTGGAACTTGCAACAGTGTCGCCCCACGTTGCCCGCCACGTTGCCTCGTCCCTCGAAGCGGAAGCAGCTAAGACAGTCCCGCCTCACGCGAAAAAACGTGGATATTGAAATGAAATGAAATGAAATAAAAAGAAATTTTATTCTGGGACAGCTAGTCCCCTAAGAATAATATAAATGTACAATAAAATATTTAAATTCTGGCTATATAAATTTTAACAACATGGTATCAAATTATATAGCATATGGTATATACTTGCATGCACACACACAGACATACGCACATATATACACACACACATTCATTTATATACCTACATATTTATACACACATTCACAAACACAAACAACATATATAAATATTCGCATATACATATACATATATTCGCCCCGGCGTGAACGTGTTTATCAGCTCATCAGAGAAGAATAGATGTTTATACCTTTAGAGGTTTATAACAATTTTATGTTGACTTGTACGACTTCTTTTAGTGGATATTAGCTATTCTAAAATCTATTGCGGTACATCATACGTCTGTGTTACTACTCGTATTTCAAGGAAGATTCCTTAATTAGATATAATTTAATTTCCCTATCTAAATAAAAACTTAATTGCAATGTATTTTACTTTTAAACCTTCAGGAAAGAATGCCCTAAAATATACTGAAAACTGTATTAAAATCCGTGCAGTGGTGGTTTAGAATTTCGCAGAAACCAAGAATTGCGTTACTATTTTATATACATACAGATGAAAAATCTGGTGAGTGTAACACACGACTTTCACATACCTTCGTTATTTATATAAATTTAAGAATTTTTAAACAAATTCAGAAACGAAAATAAATTGATAGAGAATTATTTACATTCGATTTTAATAGAAACATGTGTTTTATTAAATAATCTATTATATTATTATCTACGACAATCAGTTTGTTTTATCACTTTTCGTCACCTTCCGTTTATTTTTACAATATTATGTATAAGATAATATTTTTCTAAAATCTTTAGCTTTCCAACGGTATATTATATATCTGTTTCATTGTTCTTATGTTCAAAAAAAAAAAAAAATTACATTAAAAAATATGTAGCAGTTTTCCCCATTAGTTGGATATCGAATTCGTCCAACTTATATATTAACCTGTTTTTGGCAATACTAATCAGATGATATGGTCAATTTTATATAATCTACAAAATTATAGGTATTTTAGGAGAAGAAATTTTGAAATACCGGCATTTAAGCCCTGTCAGACTATTTCAATCAGAATGAAATCTACATGATATTAAAGCCCGTTTAATTTTACATCGATATAGCGAGTTTAATCAAAATCGTTAGAGAATCGTTAATAGGTGCAAAATGCATAGTATTGGATTGTGTCACATGAAATGTCCGTTTTCAAAGTAAAGGATTTTTACTAAAAATACGATATGAAAGCAAGATAATTTTATTCGAAGTATTTACCTTCTTTTTCTACACATTTTTCCCAACGTGACACCAACTTTTTTATCCCCGAACTGAAAAACTCTGAGCTTTGAAGTGAAACAAAATCTGAAAACGCACTTTTCACTTGATCATCATTTTTAAAATTCTGAAACTTGCCCATATTGAACCTTTGGGGTCTCAGATTACGAAAAAAAATTAAAATAAAAAAATATAAAATCTAATTAATTTTTGACACGATTGGCAAGCGTTCAGTGGTCAAAAATCAAATTTATTTTCTAAAATCTTAAACTTCCCTAAATATTACGTTTGAAGTCCCAGATTATGGGGAAAATAATACAAAAAATCTAACTATGGCTCGGAGTGGCTTAAACCTGCTAATAGATGTATTTTAAATCATTTAGGAAACTTCAAATTATTGATTTTAAAACTTATGATTTGGAGTGTTGTGTCTGAAAAAAAAATCATTTATTCCCTAAAAAGCGAAAAATCGCAAAAATTCTTTGCAACATTTAAAGAATCAAAGGATTGGTGGAACAAATCCGTGGGGTAACTTGGGGATTATATAGTTTGTCGTTATTGAATAGAGGCATACATTTACAAATTACTAAATTAACTCTAGAGGTAGATTGCAAAGTATATTCAATAATGAGTGTGGATATATAATGTCTTACCTATCTCAGCAATGTCCATTGTTAAATAAAAGCGAAAATACTTTGCGCTACAAACACCTTGAACATAATAAATGGCCATCGAATAAAGATAATCCCACTGCCGGTTATTAAGCACTTGTGTGAACGGGAACAATTCACTCATTTACTATTTATTTGTAATCACTGTATGGCGGGCAATATTTGTATTAAGCGTCTTACGAACTAATAATAAAAAGTTCAAGCTCTCAAAAATTCCAAACTTTTGAGTTGAATTTTGTTCACCTTAATTGGCCATTTTGCCCGGTGTGTGCCGGCATGAACGTGTTATAGTGTATTTTAAATAATTAATTTGAAATATAAAATAGTAATAATTCTAGTAGGATATTAACCTATGTTACTTTCACAGTAAAATTTAATGGGCTTTAATATTATGCAGATTTCATCCTGATTGAAATAGTCTGTAGGGCTTAAATGCCGATATTTTAAATTTTCTTCCTCTAAAGTACCTTTGATTTTATAGATTTAAAAAAAATTGGAACATCATCTTATTAGCATTGATAAATAACGGGTAAATATACAAGTTGAGCGAATTTTATAAACAACTAAAGGAGAAAAGTACTAAAATATTTGTTTATGCATTTTTTTGCGTTTTTTAACACAAGAATAGTAATATAGGTGTATAATATACCGTTGGATAGCTAAAGATTTTAGAAAAAATATTATTTTATATCAATTACTATTATAGAAGAGTAATTTAGGATATGATTATATCAATTGGAACATTCTCTTCTAATTATGTTTATATGTATTTATTTATCAAAACATGTCAAAAATAAATCTTATTACGTTTCGAGGTATCCTATTGAATATATATCCTATTCAATATCTAGGATTTATATGAATATCCTATTCATATATATATATATATATATATATTATATATATATATATATATATATATATATGAATAGTAATTCTATCAAATTCTAACTTTTCACTATCACATATTAATTTTTCCTGTGCACACAGAGTTTAGTATACATGATAGTTGCAAGTGCACAGGAAAAATTAATATGTGATAGTGAAAAGTTGGAATTTGATAGAATTACTATTCATATATATATGAACTTAATGTGAATAAATTATAATATTAAATGACCTATATTGATATACAATATGGAAATAAATATAATATTGAAAATCTGAAGATGAGGCATAGGATACCTCGAAACGTAATAAGATTTATTTTTGACATGTTTTGATAAATAAATACATATAAACATAATTAGAAAAGAATGTTAAAATTGATATAATCATAAAAAAATATTATCTAATATACGGAATTGTAAAGGTTAATGGAGAGTGATAAAAAGCCGATAAAACTAACTAATAAAACTGATTGTTGTTGATAAAAATATATTAGATTATTTAATAAATAAAACACATCTTTCTATTGAAATTATAAAAAAAAAAAAAAAAAAATTATTAACAATTTATTTGTATCTTTCAATGTATTTAAACATTCTTAAATTGATTTTAACAACGGAGGTAAGTGAAAGTCGTGTGTTGCGCGCACCAGATTTTTTATTTCTGCTTATGATTAAATAAAATAATGAATAGACGTTATACAATAAACATATTTTCTTGCTTATTGCACTTTTCGTAACCATGAACTATCGATGAACTCTAAATCAGTCAGACAGACCTTTTTTTAACATAAATGACACCTCATTGGAACTGCACATGTGCGAAGCAGTCGCGAGTCCAATAGTTCATAAATAAATTATAATACTTGAGCGCTTCTTTCTATATACAATACAAACAAGCAATCGACTAAAAACGGTTAAGGGTTGTGTAAAATTAAGTTATAGCCTGACCTACCCATCAAAAAAAAAAAAAAATAATAAGTATAACGGAGTAATATCATGTAATTGAGGGGTGTTTCATTCTAATCTCCTTTTCTTTAAACAAAAAAAAAAAAAAACAAAAAAAAAAAGGAAATTAATTTCTTGTTTAATTTTACTTCTCCTAAAGGGACTTTTGAATAAAGTATTTTACTTGAGAGTTATGAAGCGGGGATACAAGTTATTAAAGACACCGCTGCCTGAGAAACAATTTTCTTTAATATGGAAACTGTTCTGTGGCGGCGGTTAGCTGTTATTGCCGCTTAATAAAGCCAACGCTTTATGTAGTCTCTTCTTCCGTGGACTAACATTTTTTCATCGCTCTTCTTCAGGCTCTGTTTTCGACCATAAAAGATGTTCTCCCACATGTACACGCCCCGATTTTTCCCTTTGGTTCAATTTTTTTATAAAAAAAACTAGCTGTAACTTGCGGCTTTGCTCGCGAATATTTTATTTTGTCTTTATTCAAACTTGCATAAATGCGTTTATGAGTGGTAACTATAAAACGCATATGATGTAGAAGTTGTTTAGGGATGTGGTAATAAAGAAACTATCAATAAAGCACACTTATTTTATTTTTTTTATTCTGGTGTTTGCTGTACTCTCAACCAACTTCTTTACCATATAGTCAAAACGACCAACAACTACTCCATTATTATAATACTTGTAAATTTTCAAGAAATATATATATTATATTTTTTACAATTACATTAATCAAAGTTATTTTCAAGTGAAAATATTTCCCTTCGTTGGTTCAATGTATATCAATCACATTTATGTTACAAACGTTACTATGTAGCACGATTATGTCATTTTGGGTATGCCAACTTTCTACTGGATGGCTATTGTATATTAAAGAGAATAAAATGGCAACTTATTAGACTTAAGTTTGATGAGGAAATTGATTTTAAAAGAACTAAACCTATTACTATAATCAATCTAATATAACTATAAATATTTTGTTTCTAATATCGAGACACATTGAAAAAATAGAAAAAAAAACTACACTTCATTATCGTTGTTTGGAGTTTGGCGAATTCAATTTGATAAATAAAACAATTTAAATTAAAATTACTACAAATTACGAAAGATATGTTGAATGAGGTTATATAAAAGAAATACAGGTAAATAGCAATGAGTTACTCTGCTTATGATAAATAAAAGATTATTATTTCATGTATATATCAATTTTATTTACTCTATGTTACAATAACATACCAGTACCAGATAGCCACATACAAATTATTCAATAACACCTTTTTATCTTTTAAACATAACCTTTGTATATCATCATAACTTCTTTGCAACCTACATGCGTTTGCTTTAATTGTGGGTAAAGTCTTCCTCCAGAAAAAAAATGTTTTTTTTTAGGATTTAGTAATCCAGGATCCTCGTCGCCAACTAATATGTATGTTATCATAACTGGAAACTATGGAGGGAATGTATATTTTATAAATAAGAACGCATAAAAACTATCAACACACACTTATATTTGAATTAATAATTACATATGTAAATATATGGGAAGGTTACTGGCAACCAGAGTTGCCACAGTTAAACAAATTTTGGTTTAAGTTTTAGAAAAATATATTTTTCAACCATTTAGAATAGTAATAAAAACTATTCTATCTTCTAAGTTGGACCAAATAATAGATACGAAGTTTTATCAAAGTCGGTTCAGAGTTTATTGCAAACATACATCGTGACACAAGATTTTATAGATAATCTGATTTATTAATATATATTACGATTATTAGCTATAATCAGTAAATGAATATACAATTGAATTACCCAAAACTGCTATATGACACTCAAACATAAACATCAAGTTAGATCGTCAACAACATGCAATTGGTTCAGTCAAATATACAATATCTTAGAAAAAGTTAGAAGTTCGTATATACTATTTGAAAATAACTCATATATCTTCCAATCCAATATTCCGAAAATTCTTCCTCTATTTAAAGAACTACTATTCAACAATGACCTTGAATCCTTAAAAACAAGTCAATACAGCCCTCACTATAATTTCATCTACCAACCAACTCTACAGTATCCAAATTATATAAAAATAGACAATATTCCGTTTAAAAGAATAAAAATAATAAAACAGGCCCGCCTATCCGGAAAATATCATATTAAATTCTCTCATAAAAACCATTTCTATAATATCAAACCCCCAGAAATCTGTACCATATGTAGTAATATGAATACCTATGAAACCCTATAACATTTAATCGCAGTATACCCAATCTGCTCCTCCATCAGAAACTACCACATACCATACGTAAACAATATTCCAGAAAATCAGTTCCCAACAATATTTATAATAGAAGACCATACAAAATTAAACCAAATATATTATTATATAATTAACTGCCTAAAAATGAGATCGTTCATTAACAACGAATAAAAACAATGCTTACATATAAAGTCTAAATAATTCAGTAAACAAAAACAATAATATGTCAACAACACCTATATCCCCAATGACTGTTTTGATGTATGTAAATCGATGACAAACTCACAAACAATTCTATTATACCTAAAATAAATATTAACTTAATATAAATCGTAACTGATGTAACCAGTCTAACCGAACTTTATCAATGAAATGTAAAATTTTAATCTAAAAAGTCTTAACAGATATTTTTTTGTTTTTTTATTTATTTTATTTTTTTAAACAGATGTATTATTATTTTAAAAACATATGTATTTTTATTTTATCTCTACTATATTGAAGAAAAAAAATAAAGAAAAATAAAATTGTTAATTTATTATTATCAATATATTTATTTATTTTATCTTTTGAAACAGATGTATTATTATTTTAAAATTATATGTATTTTATTTTTTATTTTATCTCCACTGCATTGAAGAAAAAAATAAAATAAAATAAACTGTCAATTTATCTTTATCAATATATTTATTTATTTTATATATATTTTTTAAACAGGTGTATTATTATTTAAAAAAACATATGTATCTTTTTATTTACTTAATCTCTACCATATTGGAAAAAAACAAAAAAACTGTTGATTTATCTTTATCAATATATGTATATAACTTGAAAATGGTGAATAGCCAAGCCAGACTCTATTTGTATAGGGAATACCCCAAAGACAAATAAAATCTATTCTATATACAATTGAGACGACGTTTATTTTCATTCTGAAAAATTTTACAAGAAACTCAAAACTCTCCAATTACAAAATTATTAAACCAACTTATTTGATTATTTTTGCATTAAAATCTAGATTTGTTTGGTAAAATGTAAATTTACTATCTTAATAACAATATGTCAAAGTTATGGAATAGAATGTTTTAGTGCGTTTTGGATGGAGAGTGGTGAAAAGCGAATAAAACTAACTGATTGTGGATAATAATACCATAGATTAATAAATAAAACAAATTATTCTATCGAAATTCGATTTAATTAATTTGTTAACCTTTTTTTCATCTCTAACTGTAATTACAAGTTCTTAAATTGATTTTAACAACGAAGTAATAAAAGTTGAAATTAAAATCAACATTTGAGTTGCAATTATAGAAAGCAGTGCACTGAACGAATCTGGCATCTTTCCGCAGATTAAGTACCCTAATTAACTCTACTAAATAGACAAATGATCTAACGCCAGAATCTGGACGGATGCCATTTGAAGACGTTTTAAAAATGGACACGATCTGCTTCTGTCCAAGATGAAATTCGATGAAATCATAGGATGCATATAGATATATTTCTGTAAATATTTATTCTTTGATTTGACTTATTGATGATTGATTCTTTGAGTCGTTAAGATAAAAGATCCACTAAACAAACTTATTTAATTTATTTATTAATAGCAGAAAATATAATATTCGACTCCCTGGTTATCATCCACCATCACATGCATGGTATCCGATAGGTGCATTTGTACATGAATATATTTTTAGTATGTAAATATTAATGCGCAAATATTTTATTGTTTTCTTTTCAAGAGTTTTTTATATGCACAACAAAAATAAAATCTGGTGCGCGCGACACACGACTTTCACTTACCTCCATTATTTATATCAATTCAAGAATTTGTAATCAAATTTAAAAACGAAAATAAATTGTTAAAGAATGATTTAAATTAGAAACATGTGTTTTGTTAAATAATGTATTATATTATTATCTACGACAATCAGTTTGTTTTATCGGCTTTTTATAACTCTCCGTTAACTTTTACAATAGTATGTATAAGATAATATTTTTTCTAAAATCTTTAGCACTCCAACGGTGTATTATATATGTATATTACTGTTCTTAAGTTCAAAAACAAAAAATTGCATTAAATAAATATTTTTTGGAGTTTTCTCGTTTAGTTGGATATCGAAATCGTTCAACTTTAAAGGTACTTTAGAGGAAGAAAATTTGAAATATCGGCATTTAAGCCTTGTCAGACTATTTCAATCAAAATGAAACCTACATGATATTAAAGCCCGTTCAATTTTACATCCACATAGAGAGTTTAATAAAAAAATAAAATGTAATTTTATTAATACTATTCTTAATATTGTAATTATTTTACAAAAATATATCTGATGAAGTTGTGAGTAACCCAATATATTTGAGCGGCATTACTTTATAGATAAAGTATTTTCCCTACATAATCACTTTAAAATAATTTATACACAACGTTATGTTTACAGACCTACTACAATACAATACTTCATGGATTTTATAATCAAGAACACTGGATAAGTATTCTGATTAAAAACGTTCTGAAATTACTTAAAGTCCAGGAAACGAAGTAAAAAAACAAATAAGACATGAGGTAGATATTATAAAAATAAATATAAAATACCAATTACCCAACCTCATTACGTTTGTTTTTCCTCAATTAAAACTCCGAAATCACTATTTATTTTTCATGCAGTGCTTAACATATGAGACGATGATTTCCAAAAGGTACTAAAGGACATTTTTACGAAATTGATATTTTGACATATTTATATTCTCCTCATTGATTTTTAACTAAATCTTAAATTTGATTGTATCTAATGAACACTCATGTCCTTTAATAACGTGATTTAGAAATGCTATCAATTTCTTAAGATACTTATTACACATTTATTTTCATTCCAAATCATAACAGAACATTTCATTTCATAACTTTAATATGGTTTTATTAATATAGTAAAGAAATAATTCTAGATTTTAATGCGAAAAGAATCAGATTAGCTGGTTTAATAATATAGTAATGAGAGATTTTCGCACTTCCTGTAAAATTCCCCAGAATGGATATACTACTTTTTGGAAATCAACGTCTCATATCATGTAAACTACCTGAAATACATTATGAAAAATCTGATGCGGGCAACAAACTATTTTCACTTACCTCAGCTGTTAAAGTCGATTTAAGAACTATTAAATAAATTAAAAAAAATTGTAAATTTAAATAAAAGATTTATTTAGTTTCGTTAGATAATAATATAGCAATATCAAATTGTTAAGTATGATTGTATGCCATATTTGTAACTTTATATTGCCTTAGACAACTATGTATATAAGTTAATACTTTTTATAAAATCTGCAGCTTTCCAAGGGTATATTGCTATGTTGCTGTTCTTATGTTCGAAAAAACAAAAATTACATATAAAAAAATGTTCGTTCTTTTCTCCTTTAGTCAGTTATCGTTGAACTTTTATATTTAGCCGCTTTTTGTATATATAGGTAAGTGAAAGAAACAATGTAAATATATTTTATGTAACAGACCTCTTATTTACTCTGCTTGGTTATAACACGAATCAAAACTCAAACAACTTGTAGAAAATCTATCTTTCTTTTACATTTTCAGTGTGAAAATCGGGTACTTGACAAATGAAAAATGTACTCTTTTAAGAATTTTAAATAATCCATTAAAATCTGATTTTCATACTTGTAAGTTTTTTTTTTTTTTTTACTTTCACTTATAATAATAATAATAGGCCTACCGAACTCGAAGGTTCGATGCCGATACCACCAAATTCTGTCTACACAGACTCGTCCAATGTTCGCCGGTCAAGCCCAAGCTCCCGAGATCAGCCTTAACGCAATCCTCCCATAGACGCTTCGGCCTACCTTTCGGACGTCTACCAGTCAGATCAGTAAATACCAACTTTCCCGAAATCCGTTCCGCACCGAGCCCAACAACTTTACTCGCCCATTTGAGTCTCCGCAATGCTATCAACTCAATTATATTCACAGGATACAAGTTCCGCAATTCCGCGTTGTGCAACCTTCTAAACTCCCCAGTGGCCTCATCTCTCTTCGGACCAAATATTTTACGCAGTACCTTATTTTCGAAAACCTTAAGCCGTTGTTCATCCTTCAAAGTTACTTTCACTTACCCATACAAAATATATAGTAAAGGCAGGAGGGGGAGAAATAATAAGAAAATTTTCGAATTTCAGTTTTCGTCCGACGTTTTCGGGTCTCCTGAGTCCAAATGACCAAGTCCCGCAAAAATGTGTGTACCAAGAAAATACTATGCTTATTATATGATTTCTATTAATTCTTATATTTAATCATCGGCAGAAATTAGAAACATAAATTGGTCAAAAAATCAAAATTGGTTCAGTTTATTTTTGTACAATATTATGTTGAACGCTTACTATTTTATTCCATTTATTTCTATGATATATTTCAAAAGAACTTTTTCTAAATGCATTTTAAAATCTTAATTTAGTTTCCATAAGAGTCCTATTTATTTTAGAGTGAAACATCTGTTTTCATGAAATGATGTAAAAGTATAAATAATTAATAGCAATGTTAGTTTTTGGATTTATAACAACTTTCCACTTATTTTAACAACTTAGAACGCATTGGGACGTAATTTTTTTTTTCAAAAATCTTGAGTACTATATGGAAGAATATAACCTGTACTGTAGCAACACTGAATCACTATAATCTCCCTTATCAAAACATTACAAATAACATGTGTTTATAAGTTTATTGGCCTTTCTAAAGTCTTAAAATCCAACGGTAAATTACTACTCATGATTTACGAATCATTTTTTGATGACTTGATTACAGAAATTTAATTTTCCCTTCCAAAGAAAACTTAGTTGCAATGTATTTTACTTATTTTTTTTTATTTTTTTTTTTTTTATTGAGCAATATTACAATCTGTCCAATTCAGAACATGTATTTTACTTATAACCTTTAGAAAAGAATATCCTAAATTATGGGGAAAACTGTATCAAAATCCGTCGCGTGGTTTAGACGGAGTTAGCGGAAACCAAGAATCGCGAAATTAGTTTATATATAGAGAGAATATTTACGGTTACAGTTACAATATAAACTGCGGAATAGAGGACCCCAGAAACGTAGGTGAAGTGATGACATCAACAAATAATAAATAAACAGTTATAAATAATAAAATAATGGATAAATTCATTTATGTAAACATAGTTGGAACCTTTTTTCTTATCTGAAATAAATAATTAATACATATTTTTTTTCCATGTACATACATTTTAGTAGCTAACTACTCATTTATATGGTGAGTAGAAATTTATTGTAAGTATACGTACTATAGGTGCAATATACCAAGTACGACTATATAATTTAGACGAATAATTCAGAAACTGTTTAATTGTGATCGATTATTTAATCATTACTTCTTTCACAAAGATAAAAATATTTAATGGTGTATAAATGAGTATCTGACACCAATCAACAACGCAAGAAAAACTTCCGTTTTCTTTAAAAAATTGGACTCAATCTGTAGGTCTATCGGTTTGGTTAGTCAAGGGGGCTTTTGAAGTCGCGTGGAATTTCTCGATCTAATCCTTTCCCTAAAAAAAAAAAAAAAAAAACCTTTTCATCGCGCAGCACTATATCAAAGACTCGAGGATCCCGGGCGGTTCTTTTCATCCCAAAGGCTTATCGGTTTTATAGGAAAATTGTTACTCAGCTTAAAGTACTTTATTTAAGTGATTGTTCCTGAACTTGTATACGAGTTCAATTAATCTATATATATTTAAATATATAAATATGTCATATTAATGAACAAATCTAAAAAGATGACACAGTAGTGGTAGTTATATAGTCTTTATTTCCGATAGTCCGAACATAGTCTTCATTTCCTTCTGGTTAGCTAGAAATCCGTTAATAGTTAATAACAGTCGCTGGTTCGAATAATAGTTGTTCTTGATGTACATACGTATAATTTATATAAGGAAGGTAGGGATCACTTGTAGCTGGGTGGCTAGCGTAACAGCCTCCTATGCTAAAGGTCACGGGTTCAAACCCGCAGGTGGTCCTAGGATTTTTTAATAGGAGTAAAAAATCCTTAGTTACGCCGTCCTTCGGAGGGGACGTTAAGAGGTGGTCCCGAGCCTGTGCGATGTCAGGTACTCGTTAAAGATTCCTATCCTAATAAAACTTGGATAGGCAAAATTTAGGACTCCCACTGTAGCATCGTCCGATTAGCCATAGTAGCATAAAGTGACGTTAAATAAATAAATAAATAGAATATAAGGAAGGTATAAAAAATATCCGTTTTTTAACTAAATAATGGACCATTTATCGAAATAAATAGTAATCCGAGCTCGAATCCATTCTCGAAATTCTTTTAACTTTCCTTGCTTTATCCGTCTTAGCTGATTACTGAAGGACAAGTTCGTGACGGACAAGTCTCTTGCTGTTTTTCACCTTCCCCATGGAGGATAGATGGCGTCTAATAGTATCATTTGACAAACCACACTCCATGACAAGTTTTCGAGTACTTGTGGACAGATTTGACCAACAGCTTAATTCAGAACCTGATCAATAGCCATTAATGTTCGCCCTGAGCCCTTCTTCCTTTCTAACGACGTATCTCCATTGCTGAATTTTTCATGACAACGCCTTGCAGTGTGCTGGTCAAGGAAACAAATAACTTTCTTCTTTGAAACAAATAACTAAACTGAGGTTTCGTTGAAGAATTTAAATGAGATTAAACAAGCTTAGAGAGGGATTATTACACATTGGTAAGTGTTAAAAAGGATAGATTTATTTGAATTCATTTGAAATCTTCAATTTAAAAAAAACGGTCATTTTGTTTTATATACCATTAGAATGAACCCAGCCCCTTCAGACGACCTGTATAATGGTAAAAAAAATTATTTTAAAAAACCAGGGAGGTGTACTAAGAGTAACTAATACCAAAAGACCCATGCAACTTCTTTTATTCGATATCTATCCAAGTCACCCCAAGTTCCATTAGCATATTGCATTTTTGTTTAATATCATTAGTATTAATCACAAATTTAACTAAAATTTATGTTGATATTTTAGTTCAAGATAGTATGGTATGTGGGTCTACTACTAACTAGGTTGTAAATTGTGTTTGACATCTAATTGCAGATGAATCGCGTGTCATGGAGCCGTTGCATGTGAAATTCATTGTTAGTTTTTTCGCTTAAAAATAAATAATGACCATGTACTCTCTTTATTTACAATACTAAACTTTTACACATTTCGAACCCGGATCCGGTTGTATTATTATCGACATTTAATATTCTACTTTCGCCTAATTAACTGCTTTGTTCGATTTATCTTCGGGGTCCCGAGGCACACCTCCGTCTCCGAATTTTATAGCGAGTTGAAGTGGCTTTATCCTTCCAATCGCCGGAAGTATTTCCTTGCATCATTCCTATACTAAGTTATACAATCCCACCGTCCATCATACATTTTCAACCTTTTACAATTCAAATCCTCTGTCCGTTCCCGCTGTACACTTTCTAGGCCTTCAGATTTATACACAACGGCCCACCAATCTGCACATTTTGACAGATCGTTCCTTATCCGATCCTCAATCCTATGGAATTCTATTCCTCTTTCTATCCGTCACTCCAACTCTCTTCCTGCATTCAAATCCCGCTTATTCATTCATCTCATGACCATCCAGTCAGAACAATACTGTAATTGACTCTATTTTATTTTATTTTCAACATATTTGCGTATGTCTGTTTTCTGTTAGTTTTAGTTAAATTGTTTATTAATAATTAATTTCTCTAAGACTCTAAAGTCCAATTTACATGTTATGTAAATGTTATTCCAAAGGGACTTGTCCCAGAATAATAAAGAATTTATTTATTATTATTATTTATTACTTATACAATGATTTCATCAGTTTTTATTTTAATAAGTTTCTAAATTATATAATTAAAAAAAAAAGAACGTATTTCTAATTGTTACCAATAGTGACAAAAAGATAGATATATCTTATGAATTAGCCATAAATAACTAAAGAAAAATATTTTCCGTATGTTGAAAACGAATTTCCTGTAGTGTGAGTAGTGATACTAAAAAAAAAGAAGGATTTTAAAAAAATGTCAATGTAAAACAGGGAAATGAAAGAGAAAAAAATCCCTTATAAAGTAGAGTTTCTATAATACCAGATTGGTTTTGTGTAATATTTAAAAATATTATAGTTTTTTTAATAAAATTCAAATATACCACAACTATTGTGTTTATATATTTATAACAATAGCAATAAATCCATTCATATAAACAAAACAAGATAGTAATACATATCAGAAAACGTGAAAAAAAAATTCAAATGTCTATTACAAATCCTAGGAAAAAGTGGAAAGATGGTAACCAAAAGGGGTGAATAAATAATTTAAATAAACAAACTTTTTTTTTTATTAAGTTATGTCATTAGTTCTATCTGTTGCATTACAATATCGTAAGTATTAATTTTCTAAGTAATGACGAGAATACATTAATATTAAACCACAAGTGGTTTATGTTTAAAAAATTATTGGTTTTCTTTATATATATATATATATATAAATTGGACAGATTGTAATATTGCTCAATAAAAAAAAAAAAAATAAAAAAAAATAAGTAAAATACATTGCAACTAAGTTTTCTTTGGAAGGGAAAATTAAATTTCTGTAATCAAGTCATCAAAAAATGATTCGTAAATCATGAGTAGTAATTTACCGTTGGATTTTAAGACTTTAGAAAGGCCAATAAACTTATAAACACATGTTATTTGTAATGTTTTGATAAGGGAGATTATAGTGATTCAGTGTTGCTACAGTACAGGTTATATTCTTCCATATAGTACTCAAGATTTTTGAAAAAAAAAATTACGTCCCAATGCGTTCTAAGTTGTTAAAATAAGTGGAAAGTTGTTATAAATCCAAAAACTAACATTGCTATTAATTATTTATACTTTTACATCATTTCATGAAAACAGATGTTTCACTCTAAAATAAATAGGACTCTTATGGAAACTAAATTAAGATTTTAAAATGCATTTAGAAAAAGTTCTTTTGAAATATATCATAGAAATAAATGGAATAAAATAGTAAGCGTTCAACATAATATTGTACAAAAATAAACTGAACCAATTTTGATTTTTTGACCAATTTATGTTTCTAATTTCTGCCGATGATTAAATATAAGAATTAATAGAAATCATATAATAAGCATAGTATTTTCTTGGTACACACATTTTTGCGGGACTTGGTCATTTGGACTCAGGAGACCCGAATACATTAATATTAAACCACAAGTGGTTTATGTTTAAAAAATTATTGGTTTTCTTTATATATATATATATATATATATATATATATATTATATATATATATATACAAAATCGTGACAGGTCTCTACATTCTTTGAGATAGGTAAAAAAAATTCTTTTATAAATCGATCCTGACTTTATCCTACAAATAAATTTTACGACTTCTCATTATCTGCACTGATAGGAATGTTAATTTATAAACTCTTAAAATAAGAATTTACATTTTATAACGGACCTTATGACAGCATATAAACACCATTTATCAAACGAGGTTTCATAGCTTGATTTCTTACGCAAATATTGTACATAGTTTAGGAAAAGCCATGTTGGAAATGTTACTAACTGAA
This sequence comes from Piezodorus guildinii, assembly GCA_023052935.1. Lineage (NCBI taxonomy): Eukaryota > Metazoa > Arthropoda > Insecta > Hemiptera > Pentatomidae > Piezodorus > Piezodorus guildinii. The sequence goes on from CM041295.1 coordinate 65,943,838, forward strand.
CCTAGAATATTATTATCAATCTTAAATTCTGTTTTTCTTTGTATAATTTTTATTTCACTCTCAGCCATTCCATATTTCTTTTCCAGTAGTTCTTCGACCATCAAAATCAAGGGGCAAAACTTGTTTTTTCTTTTGTAGAGGGACTTTTAGTTTTCGGGAAGGGATCTATTGGTACGAAAAAGAAGAGGGGGAAGGTTTTAAATTCTTAATAACCTAAATTAAGCTAAACAGGCTTATTATATTACGGTAACAGAATAGTCTCGGTATTACTTAGTAGGTATTTTGTATATGTTGTAGTATTTTAAACAAGCTATTATATATTTAATTCTCCTCGGTGGTCCTTTTTTGTAGGTAATAAACCCTCTGAATTACCCACTGCCTTCGCCATTTGATAATTTAATGTAACGGTATTGTCTATTTAAGAATAGTGTAAAAAAAAAAAAAAAAAAAAAAAAATTAAATTAAATAATCCTTTAACTACACTTAAAACAGGCATACGACATCGTCCCAAGGAGCATAATGTGGGAAGCATTGAGATAAGCTGGCATCGATGACACATTAATAGGAGCTGTAAGACACATATATCGAGATGACATCTACCGAGTGAAGGTTGAAAGGCGGCTATCGGAGCCTTTCTTGGGGACTAGGAATCTGAAGCAAGGATGTAGCATGGCGCCGACTCTCTTCAAGATTCACCTCCGCGTGTCTGCAAGGCAATAGTTTGATCAATGGGGAGATGTAGGACCTTTCATCGACGATGAACAGCTGGTCTCCCTCATTTTGCGGATAACCAGGTTGTGTTTGCGCACAGGAAGGTGTACCTTGAAATGACGATGTGCTCTTTGTGGGATTGCTATGAGTCCATGGGACTTGAGAAAATTTTTGGAAAGACCGAATAAATGGCTTTATGTGCTGGAAATGACGGGGATCTTCGTGTAGACACTAAGACCTGTGCAAAGGTCAATGCTTTTAAATATCTGGGGTCTTACCTCGACCCTTCTGGATCCTCAGAAACTGACATTTAGAGAAAAGCAGAACACGCTCAAAAAGCCACACGCATGATTCACCCGGTTTTGTGGAAAAATACGATTCTAAAGGAGAATAAACGAAGAATCTTTCAAACTATCGTTGAACCTATATTAACGTACGCAGCTGAAACATGGACCATGTCATTTGTGCTCTATTCAAAAATTCAAGCAGTAGAGATGAACCTCTGGCGAAGGTGCCTATGTGTAACAAGAATGGACAGACTTCGGAATGATGTCATTCGGGAGCGGAAGGAGGTCCACATGTCTGTCAACAATAGAATTGGACAGCGAAGACTAAGGCGGTACGGCCATGCAAGGCGAATGTCTACAGAGCGATGGCCGAATCGAGTTCTGGACGGCATGCGCCGGGAAGAAGGAGAAAAAGACGACCCAGAGGCAGATGGATTGGTGGAGTGGAAGAAGAGATGGCGGGCCGAGGTCTTCGGGATGGAGATTGGCTGGATCGCGACATCTGGAACTCAGCCCTGATGTAAAAGGCAACTCACGTTGGAACGCCTATAAAAGTAAGTAATTATACTCTGCTTATCTCAGTTGAACAGATCCAATACCTAGGGCTCCATCTTCACTAACGTCTTACTTGTAATCCTTATACAAGACTGAAACGTCAAGAAACTGCCTGATGCTTTCGGCTATTACAACATTTACGAGAAAAAACACTCACGGCGAATTCTTCTCGTATTCTTTCAATATAAAATCCTTCATAAACTCTTCAATGCTCTTCAATTTGTTATGAATCAACTAATACATAAGGACCATATTCCATATGTTGCTGATTTGGCCCAAAACCAGGTACCACACTTTTCATGACAACTCCATTCCCCTTCTAACCCACTATTGTCAATCCTTGCATCCTCTTTGACTCCTCATAATCCTCTGAGGCCTCTGAAAAGAAGGTGATCCCAAGACCTTAAATAAATCTCATTTAGATTTTTTTTTTTTTGGTACTACCATTTGGTAGTTTCTCCACAAGTGTATCATCTCAATGTTTAATATTTTCTTCAAATTTACTAGATGTATCCAGGTTTCATTAGGATTAAAATCTTAAACAAATGCTTGACATCGCACATGCTCGGAATCACCATTTTAACCAAAGATGATTTAGTACTATTAAAAATTCCTATAGTTACCTGCCAGGTTTGAACACAGGACCTTTGGCATAGAAGGCTGTTAATCTAGCCACTACACCACAAGTGACCTCAAACTCAAACTGTAACTTAACATTAAAAATGAATTCTTACTTTATTTAAAAGTTATTGAATTGATTCTACCAACGGAGGTAAGTAAAGATTTTGTGTTGCGCGCACCACATTTAAAAAACAACAACAATAGTAGCCCGTCATTTAGCTATCATTCGATTGTTGCAGTAATGTTTTGAGTCGTGTCACAGAAAATAGGCAGCTCTCTTATCAGCTCGAAAAAGTCAATACACAATAGTTGAATAGTAGAAGTGGCGGGTCCTGATTCCGCTTTCAACCCAACCGAATCTGTTTCCATACTGATTGTGAGTCAGGAAAGTCAGTCAAATCCTCTCACGTTCAGCCCAGTTTCGGATGCGCTCCCGTCAAGTCGTCAGATTTTGATAACTTATTTTCATAGCTCACTGGCAAAAGTAAGAGCATTAATACATCCTATCCATTAGAGGGTAATTTCCAATTTTCAGGATATATCATTAAAAATAACTAACTGCATTGTTTATCAATAGAAATATTTATTTTGAATTAAATAGTAATTATTATTTACAACAATCACTTAAGATTATGCACTATTCGTCACATTCTATTTCAATGTTATGTATTTGTAATTTAATTTTATTTTGACTTTCACTTACCTATATATGAAATGTATAGTAAGGGAAAGTATTGCGATCGTGAAAATTTCCAGATTCGAATTTATTCGCTCTCCATTACCTCAGATAACTTTGTATATTAGATAACGTTTCTTATGAAATATTTAGTTTTATACTGTATATTATATAACTATATTACTATTATCATTACCGGAAAACGAAATTTGACCTGTAAAATATTTCTGCTGTTTAGTTTGTTATCACATTCTATTATATTTCTAATTACACATTTTTTTTCAATGCTAACATCAACATTAAAAAAAAAAGCGAATCATTAGGAATCAACAAAATGAAAGATACTTTAGAGGAAGAAATTTTGTAAATTTAGCATTCAAGCCCTGTTATAATAATTCAATTTGAATAAAACCTAAATGCCATTAAAGCCCATAATTTTTTTTATCAATATAGTGAGTTTAATCAACATCGTTAAAGCCATTTTTCAGAAAATGTGGAAAACGCATAGTATAAAGTGGCGTCAATTTTGATCAAAAACTTGCAGTAACATTTAAGGCATCTACGCTTCTAAAGTATGAAATTTAAGTGTTATTAAACTTCGTTTTTTAGCCAGATTTACCATACACACACACCCACACCATTTTTCGGGACTTAAAAAATTGAAATTCGGAAATTTACATGATCGCTATACCTTCCCTAACTGTCTTATATATATATATATATATATATATATATATATATATATATATATATAATATATACATATATATAAATAAATCGAATTTTCCCTTGATCATTGCATCACGCGTGAACGGCTTGACGATTTCTCTAATTCTTTTTTTTTTTTTTTTTTTTTTTTTATGTTTATATCAGTCAGGAGAAGGATCTTATGAAAGAGAAAAGTTACTTTAGTAGACAGTTTTTTAAATATTCAAAGGTAATAATAATCGCTCTATCTCTCTACATACGTGTATAAATGAATCGCCTTTTTCCTTGGTGATCGCTTCACGCTTGTACGGCTTGACCGATTTCTCTAATTCTTTTTTTGTTATGTATATCAGTTAGGAGAAGGATCTTATGAAAGACAAAAAACAGACAAATTAATTTGGTAGATAGTCTTTTTTCTTTTTCATATTCTAAGGTAATAATAATCGCTCTATCAATCTATCTATATATTTAAATGCTACTAAAAGGAATTAGTCCGGGTGGCGGTCGGTGAATGAAACAATTGAGTAGTTTCAACACTTTATTTTTTGCCTACGTTTCGACCCCCATTGTGGGTCATCATCAGGCCTAAAAAGATACAAAAGAGATACATTTAAAATAAGATTAAATATACTATTTTAAAAGATATTGCGCTTGAGAATGTCAATATTATAACATAAAAGGAAGTAGATGTGTAAATAAATCAATTAATTAAATTACAATGACAAAGGTATATAATATTATTATATTATATATTATTATATATATTATATCCACTATGAATACATATAAATGAACCGCCTTGGAGCTGGGTGATCGCATCACGCGTGAACGGCTTTCTTTTGTAACAGATTTCTCTAATTTTGTTGTTTATATCAGTAAGGACCTTATGAAATAAAAAAAAAGATAAACGTTACTTGGGTGTAAGGGTTTTTCTTTCTTTTTTTTTTAAATATTTTTTAAGGTAATCTCTTTATCCACATATTTATAAATGAAGAAAGAGAAAAGTTACTTTGGTAGATGTTTTTTTTATATTTTAAAGGTATTAATAATCTATCTATCTATCTATCTATCTATTATATATATATATATATAATATATATATATAAATTGCCTTTTCCCTTGGTCTATGCGTTACTTGGGTGAATAGGATTTTTTTTTTTTCCAATTTTCTAAGGTAATCTATTTATCTACATATATACAATTGAACCCTCCTTTTCCTTGGTTATCGCATCACGCGTGAACAGCTTGAACGCTGAACTTTCGCTAAGACATTGTTCAGACAAGACATCGTCGGTCGGGTCAGCTAGTATTTTATAAATATGTAAAAGTAAAAAATTAATAAAATAATTTCTTTATAAATAATCTATACTCGTACATCTATGTTTTAATTAGAATGTGATTGTTACAACAAAGATTCAATTATCAGCGATATCCGATATTCCGTCGAACACCCTCGCATATATGATAAGCTAAAATAAATTCCCAGAGTTCCATAGTACCAAATTACATAATAGGATCAGAAACAGTGGGAATACACGTGTAGAGGCGCTAAATATATCCCAATTAAGCTTCACAAATCGCTGAATATGAGCATCGTCAGTCTGTTTTCATAGCTGTAATAATCGGCTTTGCTCACCGCCCCTAACACCATCAAATATAACCGGATAATTCAAATGAAAAGCGTATTTGCACCACTCCATTTAATAATAAACAGCTTTAAAGCCAATAAGGCGTTCGACAAGATTACATTATAAGATTAATCTATACAAAACAAGCTTAATTTTAGGAAGGTGATGAAAAAAAAAAAAAAAAATAGCAGAAATTTGTGGTAGATTTAATGATTTAAATCTAAAACTTCATTTAATGAGTATTTAGCAATATTCAAACAACTTTAACGGTAATATCGCATGTCTAATTTAGGACAGTAACAATAGCACTAAATTACCTCATTCATACAATATATGCAAAATAATTACATGAAATATTGTTTAGTAATATTATATGTTCTTCTGGATAACCACCGGGTCATCACCTAGGTTTATTGTACAATAACGTAAAATACCAAAAAATGGTTATTTTTAATCAATTCACTCAAAAATGAAGTGTATACATTTCAGAAAAAAAAATCGTTAGTTCCCAACGGTATTATTTATCTATTTTACTTTTGTCATTTGCGGAGGACTAACAAGCAGAAATAGTTAATTATTTAAATTCAACAAAATTAGAGGAAGAACTCGGTGTTGGTAACAGTGTATTGTCCATGATGGCCGAGAATATATTGGGTTGTTTCACATGAAATGTCCGTTTTTATAGTTTCTGAAATACATAAAGGATTTTGTAGGTCACTGTTGTTTTCTTTCGAATGTTTACATATTTAAAGTAAACAGTTACTAATCCTCTACCTTTGTATTATAAACATTAGCTTCCCAATCAATTAGCCACTTTTTAGTATACCTCCAAATATGAACATGCAAACACGCGATTTTCGAGTAATATTTTTGTACGAGTTTAAACTCGGCCATTCAGCAGCTGAGGCCGCTAGAAATATTTGCAAGGCGTTTAGGGAAGGGAGTGTTAAGACGAGGAAGACCTCCGTCCGTAATAGACAACGATGTCCTCAAACATACAGTTAAAACAGTCGAAGAACTCTCAGCACAACTAAATGTAAGTGCATCAACCGTTTTCAGACATTTAAAGTGTATTGGGAAAGTAAAAAAGCTCGATACATGGGTACCTCATGATCTCACTAAGCGGCAGCAAGACCCCATGTTTCAAAACATAACATGCAAAAATTGAAATAACTGGGCTATGAAGTTCTTCCGCACCCACCACATTCTCCCGACTTGTCTCGAGCTTACCACCTGTTCAGGAATTTCGACAACTTCGTCAAAGGAAAACTTTTTGAAAATGATGATCAAGTGAAAAGTGCGTTTTCAGATTTTGTTTCACTTCGAAGCTCAGAGTTTTTCAGTTCGGGGATAAAATAGTAGGTGTCACGTTGGGAAAAAAGTGTATAAAAAGAAGGTAAATACTTCGAATAAAATTATCTTGTTTTCATATCGTATTTTTAATAAAAATCCTTTACCTTGAAAACGGACATTTCATGTGACATAACCCAATAATATTGGACTCCCTGGGGATTATTCATCACCTGTATGGATGTTAGGTGGGTTAAGATTTCTACCTAACCTTATTTATTTATTTGTATTTATTTTTTTCTTCAGTGAATATCCGTGACTTGTCTTTTAACTTAAATTTTTCATTAATATGCTTTGATACTGTTGGTCATTTAGGTGTGCATTTTCAATTTTTTTTACTTTAAATTGTAAACTATATTACATACTATAACATATAACATAAAAAGTTATTGATAAAGAAAAAAACGTAAGGTAAATTTATATCATTTCCAATCAATATCACAACATGTCATTAGACTGATAAGTACGCTGTGTACGGTAGCAACCCAATACAGTTAAGTAGCACTGTTTTCTTCAGTTGTACTTTTGATTAAATAATGCATTTCTCTCTGTCATTAAAAAGTTGTGCTTCCAATATATATAACAGCTCCCAAATACCAATAGTTTATGGCTTTATAACAACTCTCCATTTATTTTAACAACTTACGTACGATTTGGTACGTTCATTTATTTATGTATTTTTATTTTACAGTAGCATCTACGAATAGGCCCTTGGCATATAGCATAGAGGTATGCAATACTGTTTTTGCAAACTTTAAGGAAGAACATAACTTGTATGATGCTGTACGGGGCAACACTGAATCACCATGACCTTCCTCATTAAAACATAACATATATTTTTAAGCTTATAGGATTATAACAACTTTATATTATCGGGTATGATTCATTTATTGTAAACTATTATTACTCATGTTAAAGGTGAGATTTATTGATGACTTGATTACAGAAAATTTCACTTTCCTTGTAAAGAAAAACATAATTGCAATTTATTTTACTTGTAAACCTTCAGGATAATAGCCTAAATGACAGAGAAAACCATATAAAAATCCGTCGTGTGGTTCTGAATAAGTTCGCGGAAACCAAGAATCTCGACATCATTTTTTATGTATAGAGAAGGGAAGAGACATCGGATATGGTGGATCCGTATAAGAGCGGTTCATATATTTTAAATGTTATCTACAAAACGAATGAGAAATTTATACCTTATCCAGTATGCTCAAGTATAAAAGATGTTTATATACCTAGACTCTGGAGGGCTAGGGGTGGGTGATGTGATGGTGCGATAGAGGTTAGTGTGGGAAAAATGTCGGGAGAGCTAGAGGCCGAATTCCGGAGCTGCACAGCTGTTTAATTGTTGGCCGATGCCGGATTCTCGAGCTGGTCTTAATGTACCGTGCCGCCTCAGATCTCGCCGACCTCCGCTCACTCTATCTCATTCATCACCCCTCCTTTCATAATCAGCTTCTGTCTTTGGTAATTTTATTCGGAATCCTCCGTATAAGAGGTCCACGCACGGACCTTTCGACTCCCATACAAGACCCTTTGCTGCTGTTTAATTATATTTATCTACCAAATATAAATATTAAGGGTGGGCATAATCGAATGATCGGACTTCGATGATTTAAATAATCGAATGACTCCATAATCGAATGATTAATATGCCATATACATTATTATGATTAATTCCCCTCTCGATCATTGCTGAGCTGGCTGAGCCTAGGTGCAAATTAGCATAAAAAAAAGGTCATTCGATTATTCCGACCCCTTAAATCCCTCGATTATCGCAGTTCGAATAACCAAAATTCGTTTTCTCCAAACCGATTAATTCGATAATCGATTAATTAGAATTATTAAAAATAATCGAATGATCTGATAATCTTCAAACGATTATGCCCACCTATAATATATGATATATTTATATGATGCCTAATAAATATAATGTGGTGCAAAAACCTAGTTTTACTTATACAACCTACACTTTCTTATATATTTTACTTTCTCTTACCTATATATGAAATATATAGTAAGGGAAAGTATTGCGATCGTGAACATTTTCGAATTCCAGTTTTCAACGGAAATAAACGTTTTAGGGTCCCCTGAGTCCTGATCTCGTCCTGAAATTCTCTAATCGATTTTAAAAACAGAGGTAAATGAAAGTCGTGTGTTGCCTGCACCAGATTTTTCTCGATTAGACAGTTGTTTCAAAGTTACAGCTGTAGCTTAGCGATCAAATTGGGTTTTAGAACAAAGTTATACAAATTTGCGGCGATTTCATCGAACTGAATTCAATGACGGTAGCTTTTGGAAATGAAATTTAACGCTCTTTCGTTTTAAAAAGATATTTTTCGTAGGAGGTACCGTTTTTGAGTTATGTTATGTCGGTGAAGAACGTGCGAAAAATTCCAGGTTTAAAAAGTTAAGCTCACCACCTGCAATGGTGTAAACTGAGATTACTTCTATTTAGGAACATTAAAAGGTATTAAAACAATTGCCTGCTTTGTCGGAATTTATTCCCACAAATCTCGAATTTTAGTCTCATTTTACTGGTCTAAATCTTGTTAGCAGCTATAAAACATTAAAAATACTTATAAAGAATCCACCACACCCGTAATATCCTTTTCTGATTTTACCTTTTCATTTAAACTTGAAAGGATTAATTAATGAAAATTAACTTCTCGCTGGTAAGGTTTTATTTGAGGTGGGCTAAAATTGTATAGAACAGTACTCAGGTGGCTAAGTGTTTAATAATTGAGCGGCGAATAAGAGAAATGAAGAAAAGGAAGGGAATTAAAACAATTTATCTTTGGTATAAGAAGTCCATGCATAGAACTTGTAAGCAAGTAATTGTAAGCAACTGTAAAAGATTAAAAATACTTATTACGGATCTGCCACGCCTGAAATATCCTTTTATTTCGGATAGTAAAGGATATTCGAAATATCCTGTTTCCGATCAGAATTTCTCTATCTTTATTTTTTATATAGATTCTATCTAATCTGAAATGCTAGTTCATCAATTAAATTGTACAAGTTACAATAGCTAAATTTGTAATATTAAATTTAAGGAAAATAAACAACAAAAACATCCTACACAAGCACATTTATTTATAATTGTATATCCCTTCGGGGTAGTACTTCATTATGGATTATTATTTGAAAAAATTAAGTTAAAATCAAAATAATTTTATATGCCATATTTTTTCAGGGTCTTTCTCTATAGCCGTTTTATACGTTTACCTAATGCGAAGAAATCAATTCACAATTTTGAAATTTTGTCAGTAAAAACTAGAAACAAAATTAAATATTTAAAGCAATTGGGACTCCAATATGTTATAATATATATATTATATATATATATATATATTATATATATATATATATATATATATATATATAATAGAGAGAGAGAAGGAGAGAGAGAGAGAGAGAGAGGAGAGAGAGAGAGAGAGAGAGAGAGAGAGAAGAGAAAGAGAGAGAGAGATTTAAAATAATTTTAATATTTATGAAATTTTTAGAGAATTCTTAAAACAAATCACCAAGTCGTTATATAAAACCCAAAGTTTTCCTGATCTTATATAATAGCAATCGTAAACAAAGTTTAATGCAGGAAATATAGATATAGGGTTAGGGTTAGGGTATTGGAGTAGGTGCTCAACCTCTTGGTTATTTGCACCGAATAAATTTGTAGTAACAGATTTGTTTTACTCTTTTTTCTTCTTTTTATTTATTTATTTTTTATTATTATTTTGTTCATTAAAACATTCTGAATTAGTGAATTTATTCCAATTTTTTCTTTATTTATTTTTTTTATTATTACTATTATTTTTTTTCTTTCTTTATTTATTTTTTTTTTCTTATAGTTCCGGGAGCAGAGAACATTCTTTGACGAACCTAATCAGTGAACTAACTGTTTCACAAGAGTCCTTCAAGCTCTCACTCAACGATCTAGCTAGGTTAAGTTTATCTATTTGTACATGGAATTTGGGGCAGTTCTCAATTATGTGTTTTATTGAGAGAGGCACTCTACACAAGTCACACATTGGTACGGGCTGCCTGAGGATGAGATGGAAATGTGTGAGTCTGCTATGTCCGATGTGAAGTCTCGCCAAAGCAGCAAACAGGGATCACTTGTAGCTGGGTGGCTAGCGTAACAGCCTCCCATGCTAAAGGTCACGGGTTCAAACCCGCAGGTGGTCCTAGGAATTTTTTAATGGGAGTAAAAAATCCTTAGTTACGCCGTCCTTCGGAGGGGACGTTAAAAGGTGGGCCCGAGCCTGTGCGATGTCAGTTACTCGTTAAAGATCCCTATCCTAATAAAACCTGGATAGGCAAAATTTAGGACTCCCACTGTAGCATCGTCCGACTAGCCATAGTAGCATAAAGTGACGTTAAATAAATAAACAAATATAGATATATAAAGACATATATAAGAATTATCGACGAATGCTATTTATGTATTTCGTTCAAACTTGGACAGTTAACCCATTCATATATTAGGGAAATATATAACAATTTTATAATGCACGAAATTGCACTTTTTGGGCTAAACTGCACGTTTTCGATTTGTATTGCATTAAACGGCATTTTTTGCACTTTTGATTACATTTTAAATATTAAATTTTAATATCAAAACTGATCGAACCAAATTTCCGACAATAAAAACACATAGATATACAAATAAATAATTAAAATTTTACTTTATGATTTTTCTCTGGTTAAATCTAGAATTTAATTATTAGTTAAGAAGAGATAAAATGAATCGAAATAATTGGAGGTCAGTATTCTTCAGTAATTAATCCCATCGTTTTAACATAAGGCGTTTCATTGTTTTTAATTGCTTGACACCACTTTTATCACTACCACCATTTAAGGCCTCTTTCGGATTAACTACGTTAGTTTCATAGTTATAATTAGAAAACGTTTATAGTTATTGTTGTTAAATTAAATCCACAACCTGCTCATGACCCTTCAGTATTCTCTCTGAGCATTTAGTTTTAAGCGCGGGCTCTTCACAGTTTATAATGGTTAAAAAGCTTTAATAGGGGTACTCACTACGTTTGCTATACCATGCTATTTGTGCTATTGTGCTAAACTCATCAATTTTATACAGGAAATAACTGTAGAAACTCGACGGGTTTAGCAAAATAACACAAATAGCATGCTATAGCAAACGTAGTGAGTACCCCTTATATTAATGTTTAAATAATGCTAAAAGTAGGAACAAGTGTCTCGTCAAAAATAAAAATCTGAATATCTAATTAGCCCGAGATTAGATGTGATGGGTAAACTGTCATTTATATTGGTTGTGATCCATTAAAATCAATCGGGTGTGAAAGAAAATCCAAACAGACCCTAATTATTAAACACGTAACAAAACATTCTGTCTTGTCATGATTTAGGGTGTAATTTATAAAAATTATTATTATTTATCTTGTTAGAAGGATATTTACTGTTTACATATTTCATTAATGTTACATAATTATTTTCATATTTGTATCAAAATCAATACTTATATATTTGCATATTTGGCATTCTTAATTTTTTTTTCATTTATTTATTTATTGGAATTTACAATTGTATAATGGAATACAACTATTAAATTTGAGTGGAATATAAAAAGGCATGAAGCACATGTAGAGAAGCTTCCCAATGGAAGTACTCTAATGCATTTTTAATTAAATAAAAATCCTAGTCCTAGTCATTAGTAATTTATATAACTTTTCTTTTTTCTTCTATTATATATACTCTGTATTCGAAATATTTTAAATAGCTTTTTCGCAGTATATTGATATGGGTAGAAATAAACACCCTTAAGGGGTTACTGTAATGTAGAAAACTATAAAAATGCAATGTCTTGACAGAACGTGGTTAAGTTTTAAAAAACATTTAATATTCTAAATAAAAATCTGAGCAGACACGAGACCACTTTTAACTTTTATTGCCCTATAAATAAAATACTGGGGGTTTCAAATAACAATAACTTAGAAAATTTTATATTCCCTAACCAAGTCGTGGTTTATCGGCAATTTTGCGGCTACCCTTAAAATCCATTGGGCGGATTTAGCGATATACTGGCTTCTGATCTACGCATGGGTTCACATCAACGCCCCCTGGACTTCATTTCATGGAGTTGAATAACGCTACTATCCAGCCCGATGATAAATTTGCAGCGCTATAAATTTTGTGAGTTTCATTCAAATTCTATATAGCTAAAACAACAAACATACACAACTGAAATTTGTATTCACAGCTTAATATGTTTAATCATGAACATATGATTTACTGAAATAAATTTGAAGTACTTTCAAATTAATCAACACAAATAAAATTTAAATATTTAAAGATAATTTTACTTCCTCTTAAGTTATGGATTCTGAGAATACCAATTATTAAAAGGTGTGCCTTCTTTCGCACGGGCATGTAATGTAATTTATGTTTAAAAAAGTTTAGTTTGTCCAATTACGCTTGTTGGAGGTTCTCTTAAATTTTATAGAACATCAGGACTCAGCTGTTTTATAACAAATGGCAGTTTACTCAAATTAATTTTCAGGTTATTTAATTTTTTTTTTTTTAATTAGTTAAATAAACGACAAATATCATTTTCTCTTCATGGCCTTCCCGGACTTAGATATTATTTTATTCTAAAGAGAAACGGCTTCAAGACCACAGTGTTCAATTTATTGAGTTTGTTATACTATCCCCAAGGGAGCGGCGTGGTCTAGTGGGTAGAGCGCTAGTCCACTGTGCTCCGGGTCCTGGGTTCGAATCCCGGCTGTGGCGGAAATTATTTATTCTGTTAATTTAGCCGGGGGACGATCCTGGGGTATGCAGACCCTCCTGGGGCACACCCAGTCTCAATCAAGTGGGTACTCAAAAATGGGGAAAAAAACCTGGTGGCTGAGCGTGATCTCGGCCGAATCACCTCATTGCACGGCCGTTGCCCTAGAAACAGTACATGTACTGAACCAAAAACTCTTCATGTAGTGGTACAGGTTTTTTTTTTTTTTTTTTTTTTTTTTTTTTTTTATACTATCCCCAAATATAACTTTAAATTTAAGGTTTTAAATAAATATAACTTAAAAATAACAACTGTATTAACTAATTTGTAAATGAAAATGTAACTACTTTTAGATAATTAAAAATCTAGATTCTAAGACCTCAGGCAAGGCCCTAAATCTCTTAGTAATCAGTGAATTTATATCCATCTTTCTAAAAGATTAATCTTGGAGACAAAATGTTTTCATTTCCTTCAGTCAATTATAGCGAACAAAAACAACCACTTTCTTCGCATGTCCCTTCACTAGAAATTCTTTTCATCCTAATTAAATAGAAACATCTTTTTTGTATAACTTTTATTTTGTTTTTTGCAAGGAAGGGCATGTTTATTACGACACCAGTCAATTCAGCTATCCTGCACCTTAAAATAATCAAGTAAATAAGTTACTAACCCAACTAGTGATTTTCTAGTAAGTTCTGATATGTTATTTTTAATCGTTGTACAGCTTTCATCTACTTTCTAACTTAATACATTTTTATACAATTAGTTTTTAACAGACTGATCTTTGGGGCTCTGCTAAACCATCTGATGCCTCCCGCATCCAATCCTTACAATCCAAAATTCTCTGCTCCTTACTTCGTTACCTTAATATACCATTTGTCGCAGAACTATTTCGAAACAGATTATATCACTTTTAATTTTCAACTCACCCTCATACAAGACTAAAACGACTAGAAACTGCCCGTGGATACCGATTACTACAACACTTACTCGACAAACGTTCAAAACTTTCAACTCATTACAAAAAGGTCATTTTTGTTACCGTCATCAAAACCATCTGGACATATGGAATCGAGCTTCGCGGCTTAACTAAGCTAACTAATTCCTCCATCCAATCCTTACCATCCAAAATACTTCGCAAAATCTTAAATGCTCCTTATTTCGCCACAAAAAAAATCATCCATAACGACCTTAATATCCCATTTGTTGCAGACCTTTCTCGTACCAGATATACCACTTTTAATTCCAAACTCCCAACCCATATAAACCCTCTTGTCCGCAACCTATCAACCTCACATATTCCTGACAACCCTCCGAGGCGATTGAAAAGAAGATAGCCCGGGATCTACTTACTTAAATAAACATCGAAGTACTACCGGTGGGTAGTTTCTTCACAAGCCTTTTACGCCTTTTATTATAATTCATCACTTTTACTTATTGTATTTATGTAATATACAGTTGTAAAATTCAATAAATAAATAAAAATAAAAATTTAACTATCTACCCACACAAATTACCTTGACCGCAACCTATCAACCCCATATATTCCTGATAGCCCTCCGAGACGATTAAAAAGAAGATCTCCTCAGGACCTACTTACTTAAATAAATATTGAAGTATTACTCCTGCTGAGTATTTTCTTCATAAAACGTATACTTTTTTCATCGTAATTAAATTAAGACTTTTTTTTATGTGAGTAGAGGCATGTTTATTAATGTTCAATTCTCACTCTATTCTGCACCTAACAATAATTAAAAAAAAAAAGTACTTACCCAACTAGTGATTTTCTAACTACAAAATATTATACATAGAATTTTCAACTCACAAAAACACTTCTAGGAATTGGAACGTGAAGAACTATATACTGAGTAGTTAAATTTTTAAAAAAATATATTTTATTGATTTTTACAACTATATACAATAAATACAACTAGTTAAAGTGATAAATTATAATTATGGGCAGAAAAAAGACTTTTGAAGAAACTAACCAACGGTAGCTCTTCAATGTTTACTCAAGTTAGTAGGTCCCGAGGCTATTTTCGTCTCGGAGGGTTATCAAGATTTTTTTATTTATTAATTTATTGAAATTTACAACTGTATTAGTAAATAGATCAAGTAAATTGGCTCATAATATAGATAATATAAATGAAGAGAATATGCCCATAGGCAAAACTCAACTAGTTAATCTACACTAGAAGATCTCGAGGCCATCTTCTTTTTCAGACGCCTCGGAGGATTGTCAGGAATAGAAGAGGGAGCAAGGATTGAAACTAGTGGGTTAATGTGGAAGTAGAGTTTGTCATGGAAGGAATGATACCTCGTACGTGCCATCAGTAACATATGGGACATTAAGGTCTTTATGGATGAGTTTGTTGGTGACAAAGTAAGGAGCATTGAGGATTTTTCGAAGGATTTTGGATTGAGTACGGGAATAATTTGATGGTTTAGTAGAGTCCCAAAACTCAACTCCGTACGTCCAGATAGACCTCATGATGGTAATATAGATGAGCCTTTTGTAGTTAAGTGGAAGGTTAGAGCGTCTGTCCAGTAAGTATTGAAGTAAGCAAAAGCGACGGGCTGTTTCTTGTCGTTTCAGTCTTGTGTGCGGATTCCAAGTTAGTCGTTTGTAGGAGTCCTAGATAGCGAATCCGTTCAACCGGGACTAGCGGAATATTATAAAAGGACACTGTAGGGCAGGATGTCGTAGGTTTATGACGAATATTATCAAGATAAGCGAGGAATGACAGGTTGCGGACAACGAGGTTTGTGTGAATAGGGAGTTTGGAATTAAAAGTAGTAAATCTATTTCGAGATAGGTCTACGACAAATGGGATAATAAATTCATTATTTGCAACGAAGTAAGGAGCATTATAGATTTTTTCAAAGGATTTTGGACTGTAAGAATTGGATGCGAGAAGAATTAAATGGTTTAGTAGAGCCCCAAATCCCGATTAGTTAAAAAAATAACATATTACTAATAA
Organism: Piezodorus guildinii; assembly: GCA_023052935.1. Classification (NCBI taxonomy): domain Eukaryota; kingdom Metazoa; phylum Arthropoda; class Insecta; order Hemiptera; family Pentatomidae; genus Piezodorus; species Piezodorus guildinii. The sequence goes on from CM041295.1 coordinate 65,960,130, forward strand.
ACCAAGAACTTTACTTCATTGGTAACTTTTTTTTTTTTTTTTTTTTTTTTTTTTTTTGTAGCAATTACTCGGTTTCTATGTCTTCTAAAAACAATTTATTTCAATAAATTTTAAACGAGTCAACGTTTCGAGGGCCTTCCCCATTATCAGGACCCACTAAAATACATCAACGAATTATCAACTAACATCAAAAGATAACTATTTTATATACTAATTAAAAACATTATCAAAAATACACATAACAATGTTACATAAAAATTATATTTACCTGAGTTGTTTAAAAAATAAAATGTCCATTTTTTATAAAAAATGTTGTCAATAATTTGTGTTAAAATTATTATAATATGCGTAGTGAGAACTAAGCACCTTAGAAATAGAAAAGCTAAAATTGTAAAACTTGCTTTGTTGGCCTATATTTAATAATAATTCAGTTTTTACTTTCTACAGTAAATAGGATGACCCTAATCCATAAGGGGCTAAAGAATATGTGAGTTTAGATGGTTGTTGTTCCTTAGTGGCAATTTTTTTTAAAAACAATTTTAACATGAATTATTGACATTTTTTATAAAAAATGGATATTTTAATTTTTAAACAACTTAAATAAATATAATTTTTATGTAACATTGTTATGTGTAATTTTGATAATGTCTTTGATTAGTATATAAAATAGTTATCTTTTGGTATTATTTGATAATTTGTTGATGTATTTTAGTGAGCCCTGATGAGGAAGGCCCCCGAAACGTTGACTCGTTTAAGGTTTATTGAAATAAATTGTTTTTGGAAGACATAGAAACCAACTAATTATTTGATATCAAATTGCAACCTTCCGTTAAACCTGTTTTTATTTATTTATTTTGTAAAGTGCAGGTTAGCTGAGTGAGAAGTGAATTATAATGATAATTTCCTGGTCCGTCTACGGAAGGATAATTTTTTATTCTGTTATTTACGCCGAGGGACGACCCTGAGCTAGATTGACCCTTCTGGAGCACACCCTGCGTCTATAAAGTGTATAACAAAATATTGTGAGGAATAACCTAGCAGTTGAACTAGGTCTCGGTCAAACCACCTCCTTGGACCGCCATTATGCATCAAACAGTACAAACCACTAATGTGTACTTCACCAATCACTATTTTTTTTTTTTTAATATTGAACAAATTAATTAGTTATAAAACCGGCGCAAATATATTTTATGCGTAAAATTTTACATTCTTCACAGTTAATTTATTTAATTTTTTTTTTTTTTATTGAATTTTACAACTGTATTAACATAAATACAATAAGTAAAACTGTTGAATTAGAATAAAGGGCGTGAAATACTTGAGAAGAAACTACCCAGCGGTAGAACTTCGATGTTTATTTAAGTAAGTAGATCCCGAGGCCATCTTCTTTTCAATCGCCTAGGAGGGTTGTCAGGAATATGTGAGGTTGATAGGTTGCGGACAAGAGGGTTTATATGGGCTGGGAGTTTGGAATTAAAAGTGGTATATCTGGTACGAGAAAGGTCTGTAACAAATGGGATATTAAGGTCATTATGGATTATTTTATTTGTGACGAAATAAGGAGCATTTAGGATTTGCGAAGGATTTTGGATTGTAAGGATTGGATACGGGAGGAATTAGATGGCTTCGTAGAGCCCCAAAGCTCGATTCCATTTATTTAATTTAAAATACGTTTATATCCGTTAAAATAAAAATACATTCATTCATTCGCTAAAATGCTAAATAAAACTGGGTTTGCTTTTGAAACCACTAATTATGAATGACATTTAATTAAAAATTATTTTAAAAATCTGAGTTAATGCATATGCGTACGAAATTCGACGAGTCCCTCAAGTAGCAGAGTTAAAAACTGTAAAATCCCTTCCCCCACAAAAAAAAAAAAAAACGCTCTTGGATTTCCTTTCTTTAAAAATATATATTATTATATTTCAATATTCAGAATTTATTTGGAGTTGGAGGATGAAAATTTTCTCGAAATCACGTTTTTAATTTAAAAATAAAAATAAAACATTCCTGGGTGTTAGGTTGCGAGCTATTAGATGCAGCGGCTGAATAAAGGGGAGTTTCGACGAAGGAGCTTGAAAATTAATAAAGCACAAAGACGCTTAGAATACTGAAATTGAAGGTTTATAGCAGATCACTTAACCGTTCATTCTTAAGTATTCTACAACAGTTATCGATTGTAACTTATTCTCCGGAATCACGGAACTATTAGAACTGCCTATTTAATTTTCTTAATTTAACATAGAAAAGTCTGGTGCGCGCAACACACTATTTTCACTTACCTTCTTTGTTAAAATCAATTAATAAACCTTTAAATTAAGTTAGATTTGAAAAAAGTTAAAAAAATAATCACATTTAGCTTGGATAGAATCATATGTTATAGATTAATTAATATAACATTTTTTATCAATTACTATTATAGAAGAGTAATTTAAGTTATGATTATATTAATCGGAACATTCTCTTATAATTTGTTTATATATATTTATTTATCATAACATATCAAAGATGATTATTACATAACGTTTCGAGGTTCCTTATGCCTCATCTTCAGATTTTCAAATATTATCTAAAATATAATTGAATAAATATTATAAGCAATTATATATACATTAAGATTGATAATGTGTTCTTAATGTATACATAATTGCTTATAATATTTATTCAATTATATTTTAGATAATATTTGAAAATCTGAAGATGAGGCATAAGGTACCTCGAAACGTAATGTAATAATCATCTTTGATATGTAATGATAAATAAATATATATAAACAAATTAGAAGAGAACGTTCCGATTAATATAATCATAAATTAATATAACAATATAAATTATTATATACAATTACTTAGTTTCATCCACTTTTCATCACTCTCCATTACCTTATACAACATTGGATATAACAACATGTTTTCAAAAATCTTTAACTTTCCAACGGTATATTATACAGTATATCTATGTTACTATTACTATATCCAGTTTTCTCTTCGAGTAGGTAATCAAATACGTTGACATTGTGTATTAACCAGGGTATTTTTTATCAATTCTGATAAGATGTCAATTATTCCGAATCAATAAAACCAATGGTAGTTTAGAGAAAGAAAAGATAAATATAAACATTTAAGCCCTGTCAGACAATTTAAATCAGAATGAAACCTGCATGATATTAAAGGAGTATTATCAGGAATTGAAGAGGAAGAAAGATGGAAACTATTGGATTAGAGTGGGAATGGAGTTCTTAATGGAATAAATGGTATCTGGTTCGGGCTATGTCAGCAACACATGGAACATTAAGGTCTTTATGGATAAGTTTATTCGTGACAAAATAAGAAGCATTGAGAATTTTACGAAGGATTTTGGATTGTAAGGGTTGGATATGAGAGGAATAAGATAGGTTTAGTAGAGCCCTAAAGCTCAACTCCGTAAGTCTTATAGATTAGCCTTTTGTAGTTAAGTGGAAGGTAAGAGCGTCTGTCCATAAGTGTTGAAGTAAGCGAAAGCGGCGGGCAGTTTCTTGTCGTTTCAGTCTTGTGTGCGGATTCCAAGTTAGTCGTTTTCAAGTAGGAGACTAGGTAATAGTCTTGAATTTTTTAAACTATTTTTTCGCGACTTGATAAATGTTTTGTAAGAACCAAATTTATTCCCCATTATTATTCTAGTTTCCGTTTTGTTGTAGAATATTACCATATTAAATAATTATTTAAAAAAAAGCCTTTTTATAATTAGTGATTTTTTAGCTCAGTCTCTTTTGAGATCAGTCACTTAAATTTTGTTTTCTAATAACTTTAGGTTTCCAATTGTATATTGTACATCTATATTACCATATTTGTTTGAGAAAAAAATTCACCCGGAAAAATAGGTCTGTGATGCCGGGAATCAATAAAATGAAAGGTACTTTAAAGGAAGAAAATTGCTAAATATCGACATTTAAGCCCTGTTTAAATCGGAAAAGAATCTGCATGATATTAAGGCCGAATTCATTTTACATCGGTATAGCAAGTTTAATCAAAAGGTGCAAGTAGCAGCTCTTTCGGTTTGCCGATTTTAGTTAAAAATTTGGTGTAACATCTCGAGTGTAATGTTGTATAAAATATGAAATTTCAGTTTCGTACGACTTTTCTTTTTCGTGCTTGACTTACCACACACACACATATATTTTCCAGCGACTTGGTTATTTGGACTCAGTGTACTCTAAAACGTGCATTTCCTTAAACAACTGGAATTAGAAAATTTTCAACATCGCAATACTCTCTCTTATTTTAAAAAAATAAATAAATAATTTGTACCTCTACAATCCATGAAGGGTCTCGGGTTCCCTACTAATAGAGATTCGTAATGTTCGTACGGTAATGACCTGATTAATTCTAAATCACGCTCGACCGCCAGGTTTTCCCCTAACTATGGGTACCCACTTTATTGAGGCTGGGTGTGCCCCAGGATGGTCTCCATACCCCAGGGTCGGTCCACGCCTAAAATATCAGAATAAATAATTCTACATCAGCCGGGGTTCGAAGGTGGGACCCGGAGAACAGTAGTAAGTCACGCCACCATGAGGCCATAGTGCACCTGCAGATCACACCATATTCCTTGAATCTTATTCAGCAGTCCTATTAACCTTTATATACCCTGTCCCTTCTCCCAGGGATCACTCGCTCTCTTCAAGTCCTCGCAGTAATTACGGTACGTAATCTATGTCAGATCTAGTATAGCCATATTGTTATTATCAAGATTGTCATTATTGTCTTTTAAAGTGTTATTATCGATATTTTGTAACTTTTGAATAAATAAAATATTTTTTTTACAATAACGAGTACGAACACCAAAATTGGCGCCCAAATAGGGACTGCATATTTTTATCGCAGTTTTAAGAACCGAGTTTCCGCAGATCCGAACTTTTTCCGCAAATCCAGAATTAGGACTACCGCCTAGGATTCCTCACCTGTGAAGACTCAAGATTTTGGCTTACCTACCGAGGACTACCAACTTCGAGATCTTCAGATTCTGGACGAGTTCACTCACCCCGAGCATCTCGCAACGCAGGCAAAGTCTCTTATCTGCACTCAACCTTGGCCGGACTTCACTGTCGTCAGGTATCCAGCTCAAGGACAGATCTTCACACCCCGTCGAAGATTATTTTGACAGCGTACTCAATTTTTGTAAGTTAATTTCCTTTACTATTGTAATTTTATGTCTGATGATTATTTAAATTCTTTAATCCTGCGAGTAAATAATTTAACATTAACTACAAATATGGCAAGCTTTCAAATTAAATCGGCAGACTACGATCATATCCCTAATTTTAATGGAAATCCACACAATCTGTTAAAATTCGTGACAGTTTGTAGACAAGTTTACCAAATCGTGTGTAAACCGGACAACTCGTTTAAGGAACTAAACGAACAAAGATTATTAAGTAAACTTTTAGCAAAACTTACGGATGAAGCTGATTATATAAATACAACGTGCGAATTTAGTCGTGTTGAAGAATTACTAAATTATCTCGAAAGAACCTTCAGAGACAGCCGCTCAATTGAACAATTATCGCATGAATTATTTAATAACAAAATACATCATAAGGAACACCCTCTTGATTTCCTTCAAAGAATTGATAAGATCCGCACTTTAATAATTTCTAAACATCGGATAGAAAACACACCAAATAGAGAAACAATTATTAGCGCATTAGAGAAAAGTATTCTTTATTTTTTTTACACTAACATGCCCCTTCACATAAGAACATATCTTATGACTAAAGCAGAAAAGTTAAGAACATTAGATGATTTGAGAAATTTAATTCAGAATGAGAACCATCTACTCTTCGATGACCTCATAAATTCGGGAAATATGAGAAGACCCGGAGAACATGATTACAAAAGAGGCTTCGACCATAAGAAAAAGTTCGATAAAAAACATCACAAACGATTTAATAATTGGCAAAATCCCAATAACCCGTATAACCCACATAATCAAAGACAAGAGCATCAATATCGACAACAAGAACCTCCACAAGACTACCGGCAGAATAATAATAATAATAATTATTACCAACAATGGCCCCGTCAAGAACAACAAAGGTATTTCAACGGTTCAGGTCGATACCGGAATCAAAATTATAATAATAATAAGAAAGATGAAAATCCAACTGTATCCATGAGAACAGTTAGCGCATTCGGGAATAAACCGAAACAGCCTAATTTCCAAATTCAGCAAGAAGACCCGAAAGACCAAGAAATCAGAGAATTAAGAGAGAAATTAGAAAAATTAGATCCAAATAATTCTTTTTTAGAGAAAGGCCCGCCAGACAATCAAAACACATAAAAGAAGAGAATAAAAGCCAACTGCCTTATGTTAAAGACCACGCGAATCGTAAATGGCTTATTGATACCGGATCTTGGAAGAATTATATAAGACCAGACATTGTACCACCAGATGTTGAAAGAGAAAAAGAAAATTTTACAATAAAAACAGCAACCGGAGAAGAACTTGGCACGGAATCTATTTCAGTTTATTGCAGAAATAATTTTCTTAAAAACCCCGAAAAAATAAAATTTTATCTATTTAATTTCAGTCCCAATTACGAAATACTACTAGGAAATGAGACAATGAGGGAAATGAAATTTAATATCGATTTCGAAACCAACAAAATAAAAACTCGCTATACAGAGTTTGATTTTATTATGGAAGACGAAGTTTTAAAATTAGTTTTGAAAGAAGGCGAAAATCAGATAAAAGTAGAACAAAATAAAAATCTATATTTTATTGACTATGAAGATGATAAGATTAAAATTAAACCTGGCATCTATGATCAAAATATAATAATCGACAGTAAAGTTAACGAAACCATATATTTACCTTTATACTATTTGCAAAAAGAAGAAGTAGAATTAACAGATTCTAATAAAAAAGGAAACCATGAAATAATAAAACAAATCCCCCAACTAATCAGAACCGACCATATACCTCCTCAAGAAAAATCAAATTTAATTAAATTATTATCGAAATATCCATCAGTATTTAAGACTGAAAATGATCCCCTTTCAGCCACTGATTTATTGGAGCATAAGATTAAAACAAAAACCGAAGACCCGATATATTCGAAAAATTACAGATATCCCCACCAATTCAAAGAAAATATTAAGGAAGAAATTAAAAAGATGTTAGAATCCAAAATAATAAGACCCAGCAATTCCCCTTACAATTCTCCCGTTTGGATTGTCCCGAAAAAGCCAGACGCATCAGGAAAAAGAAAAATACGAATGGTGATTGATTACAGGAAATTAAATCGAGAAACAACCCCGGATAAATTCCCCATTCCTAATATTGAAGACCTTTTAGGCAAATTAGGAAAAGCGACGATATTTACAGCAATGGACCTTTGCTCAGGCTTCCATCAAATAAAAGTCGAAGAAAGTTCTATCCCAAAAACAGCATTTTCTACAGATCAAGGCCACTTTGAATTCCTTCGCATGCCATTTGGACTCAGTAATGCCCCAGCAACGTTTCAAAGAGCCATGAATATCATTTTTTCAGATTCTATTAACGTTTTAGTCTATATGGACGATATTATAATTTTTTCTGAAAATTACAAAGATCATTGGAAACATTTAGAAGAAACTCTTAAAAAGTTAGAAAAACATAACTTAAAGATTCAGCTCGATAAGACAGAATTTTGCAAGAAAGAATTGTTATTCCTCGGACATATTATCAGCGAACGCGGCATAGAACCTAATCCAGAAAAGATAAAAGCAGTAAAAGATTTTAAACTCCCTAAAAATGAAAAAGAAATTAAAAGCTTTTTAGGATTAACTGGTTTCTATAGGAAAATGATACCAAATTACGCAAAGATAGCTTCCCCATTAACGAGATGTCTTCGAAAAGATCAAAAAGAAATCAAACCAGAGTTATATGAAAACGCTTTTGAGAAATTGAAACAACTTGTATGTAGTAGCCCCATTTTGCAAATTCCAGATTTCAATCAGGACTTTTTCTTAACAACTGACGCAAGTAATTTCGCCATTGGTGCAGTATTAGCACAGAAGAAAGATGGAAAAGAACTCCCTGTATGTTTTGCATCCAGAACACTTAATAAAGCAGAACAAAATTACTCAACAACGGAAAAGGAATGTTTAGCCATTATTTGGGCTTGCAATCATTTTCGACCCTACTTATACGGTAGAAAATTTTTCATATATTCAGATCACAAACCTTTAGAATATTTAAGAACGTGTAAAACACAGAACGCCAGATTAATTAGATGGAAATTATTGTTAGAAGATTTCGAATATGACATAAAATACATTGAAGGAAAGGCTAATAAAGTCGCCGATCATTTATCCCGTTACCCTATTGAAGAAAGGAAATTAAAAGAACCAGAATTTGATATTTTTCATACAGAAAATTCTCCTAATAACTATTCACAAGAAATCGTAGATTTATTACAAGAAATGGGAATAGAAGAAACCCAAGAAGAAGCTAACAATGAAAACTTAGAAGGAATTAATAATGATGAAAACATAGAAGAAAATAATAATGGTGAACACCAAGAAATAATTCAAGATGATATATCTTCTTTAGCAACGCAGCACTCCACAGAATCCTCCGATAACAGAATCTTAATAGTTGATGATAAATCTAGACCAGTAAATGTTGAGAAAAATCAAATAATAATAAAAAAGGGACACGCGAAAATTCAACGCGAAACAATATTCAATAATAAGCAAAGAACAACAATTGAATTTACTTGGCCTTATCATGAAAAAGATTTTGAAATAGAAGAAAAACTTTTAGAAATCTTAAGACCAAATATAACTTACGGCATATACTGCTCACCCATATCAGATTCTATAGAAAGTGAAAATAATTGGTATAATGCATTATTTAATAAAGTTGCATCACTCATTAGAGAAAAATTTCCCACAAATAGAATTAAAAGATATTATAAACTATTGCCAGATGTAAAGAACACGGAAGACCAGAAATTACTTATCCTTGATTATCATATCGCCAAGACATGCCACAGAGGTATAAATGAAACATATTTAGTTTTGAAAACCAAATTTTATTGGCCCAATATGAAAGATCATATCACAGAAATTATAAACAAATGTGACACATGTGGAAAAGGCAAATACGATAGAAGACCTATAAAACAAAAATTTAAAATTACTCCCACACCTGAGAAACCCTTTACAGATCTAATGATTGATACCTTACACATGAGTAATTATTACATTTATTTAATAGTAGATACTTTTTCCAAAAGAATATTTTCTTATTACGCAACGAGTTATAATGCCATAGAAAGCATGAAAGTATTGAAAAAATATTTAGCATATTTTCCAAAACCCCAAAAAATATTATGTGACAACGGAAGAGAATTCGACAATAACTTGTTTAAAGATTTTCTAAACTACTTAAATATTGAATTACATTATACTACCCCCAATCACCCTAACTCTCTTGGATTGCTTAATCGAGCAAGCTCTTCGTTATTAGAAATTTTAAGACTTATAAACATAGAAAACAAAGATGATAAAGAGGAAGATAAGTTAGAGCAAGCAACGACAGCATATAATAATTCCCTTAATCAAGATCTTAAAATGACCCCTAACGAAATAACTTTCGGTATCACTAATGAAACTTATAATGAATCCCCGGAAATAAAAGAATATCTTGTTCATGAGTACCATCGGAAAATGAAGCAGCTTTTCGAAATAACTAAGAAAGGTATAGAACAAAATAAAGAGAGAAAAATAGGCAAGTTAAATGAAAATAGAGAAGACATAGAAATCCCGGAAGATGTGTATATAAAGAGACAACAGAAAAAGAAAATAGATCCTAAATACGAAAAAGGAAAGTATGTTGATAAAAGATTTCAAAATAGAAATAAAGGTAGAAAGAAAAAACTCCACCCTGATCAAGTCAAACGACCGAAAAAGGTCACTAAGAAAAAGAAATCAAATAATAATAATAATAAACCTAGTACAAGTCAAAAAAACCCAGAAATAACTGATGAAGATATTGAGAATGTCATAAAAGAAATAGAAACGTCTAATGTTACAGGAGTCAGCCAAGATGACTTTGAGTTCGACGACGAATTGTTTCAAGTATCTTCTGATCGCAGCGCTTACGGTTCAGATACAGACCCTGCTAATACAAGATTTATCTGACGGACCAGGAGCATCCATCGTACAAATTAATCCATCTTTTATAATTGAAGATTGGTACACATTTTTACATTATAAGAATCTTACAAATTTAACAAGAGAAATTCAAACCCTTAAGATTAGCATTGACGTATTAACAATTAGTAATGAATATAAAACTTTGCATAATATTATTGAACAAAAATATAACAAGATATTAGAAAAAATTAATCATATTGTAAATATAAATCGGAATAACCGATCAAAAAGAGGTTTAATTAACGGACTAGGCAATGCTATTAGTTGGCTCACCGGCAATATGGACGCCGATGACAAAGAAAAGTATGATAATATTTTAAATAAAATCGAGAGAAATATGTATCACATAGAGCATAATGAAAATGTTAGATTAGGATTAAATAAAGAATTAACATCTAAACTTAATAAAGAAATAATTGTTTTAAATAAATATAAGGATAGTATAGAAAAAATAAATAATTTTACAGATTTAGCTCTTACTAAGTTAATGTATCATGATTTATTAGCCGTATTAGATTTAGTAGAAAATCAATTAAATGATATAGAATTTTCCTTAGAACAATGTAAATTAGGAATTACCCATCCAAGCATATTAACGACTAGAGAACTAGAACAATTAAACATACCGTTCGGAGAACCAATCACAGAAAATGTAGAATTAAACTGGTTACTTAGCTCCACATTTTGTTCCCTATCAGATACAGGATTAATTTATTATTTTATTAAAATCCCTTTGAAATCATTGCCAAAAACAACTTATTATGCTATGTCATATCCAGTTACAAGGAATAATAAAGTCATTACTCTAAAGATTAAAGAACAACTAATCATTAGATTTAAAAATTCGTTTTACAATGGAAATTGTATTAAATTCAATAATCATCATTACTGTAAAGACATGATAGAGATTAAGGACAAATGTATTTTAGAATTATGTAAGAATATAGAATTAAATGATTGTAAAGCTGTAGAAATAAGAACAAACCCTATAATCAAACTTATACCCACATTACACCAATATTTAACCTTTAATATTAGCAATGTAACAACTAGTGTAACAAACACACAAATGTATCATCTACCATCTACTAGCCTCCTTAATCTTAATGAAAAAGAGAAATTTGTAAATATAAATGTACCACTTTCTTATGTTGACAATGTAAATATTCCTTTTATTTCCTATCATTCTGTTAATAATAAAACTATTGTATCAACAAATTTTACTTTTGAGGAATTACAACAAATAGACTTAAGTAATATAGAAATAAAAGAATTAGAACCTTATGATATAACTGTATCCCAATTTATTTCTTATATATTTTATGTAATATGTTTATATCTTTTATGCTATAATCTTTATCGTCAGTATTGTAAACTGGAATTACTGTGTTCTAATCCTTCAAATGATAATCCAAGTACCCATCCTCAACCACCTGAATGTTTTGATGGCAGAGCCAGAGCTTGGTTTCAATATTTACAGAATAGACAAACCGTCCCAAATCCTTAAATTTAGAGTTCAGTGGGCTTCACTCTCATAAGGACGGAGGAGTCACGCCACCATGAGGCCATAGTGCACCTGCAGATCACACCATATTCCTTGAATCTTATTCAGCAGTCCTATTAACCTTTATATACCCTGTCCCTTCTCCCAGGGATCACTCGCTCTCTTCAAGTCCTCGCAGTAATTACGGTACGTAATCTATGTCAGATCTAGTATAGCCATATTGTTATTATCAAGATTGTCATTATTGTCTTTTAAAGTGTTATTATCGATATTTTGTAACTTTTGAATAAATAAAATATTTTTTTTACAATAACGAGTACGAACACCAAAATTGTATAATGCTCTATTCATTAAACCACGCCGCTCTCTTACCTTCACATATGGTCAAGTGTGAGTAACACTTGTACGAAAAATCTAACGAATTGGATAAATTTAACACTGCGGCCTTGTTGAAGTATTTTTGTAAGGTTAAGCAATTTTCTTTAAGAATAAATAATATGTAACTTAAAAATAGTTTTTCATAGTTTTAAAAATAGTCATAGTAAGTGATAGAGAGCAAAGAAAATTAAATAACTGTTGTAATTTATGGTTAAATGTAGTTAACTGTAAACTAAATTTTACCTAGGAAACTACATGCTAAAACCTATGGAAACTAAATGGAAACTTCCCCCATCCAACTAGTCGTGAATTTAAATAATATTGTAATAAATTATTAAAATAACTCTATATGATTGATTATAAATGGACAGTTCTGTAAGAAAAGCCTAGATTATCTAGAATTACGGGTAGAAATAATCTGCCGATAATAGCTAAATAAATTTTATTTTAAAAAAAATAGTAATTACTCTTAACTAAGGAATTTTTATACTAACGTGTTAAATGCAAATATGTAAATCATTAAAATTTCCATAATTAGAATCTAAAATATGCTGCGTACTTGAACAGAAATGTGAGCTACGTTCTTTTCTTTTTTTATCTTCGTAAAGTTTATTTGATAATATCGCGGAACAAAAATCTAAAAATCCTGACATTCGCTACCGTAGATAATTAGAAACGAATTATTCCTAGGACCATGAACTTAAGAAGTTATTATTATGCAATTGTGGCCATTGAACGTATCGTGGAATGTTCCATGCGTCTCCTATTGTTTAGGGTAACTCAAGCAACATGTTGGCAGAGTAAAGTTTATGATTAGTAAGTTCTATGAAAAAGATAAAAATTTGATTTTAAAAAATCTGGTGCGGGCAACAAACGACTTACCACCGTTTTAAAAATCTATTTAAAATTTTTCAAATACAGTTAGAGATAAAAATGAGAGAAACCATTAAAGAATTAATCAAATTGAATTTTTATAGAAACTATATATGTGTATATATGTGTTTTATTAAAAAATCTATTATATTATTCTCTAAAATAATCAGATAGTTGTATCGACTTTTCATCACTATTTATTGAGATAGAGCACTAGTCTGCTGTGCTCCGCGTCCTGGGTTCGAATCCCGGCTGTGGCAGAAATATTTTTATTCTTTTAATTCAGTCGGGGGGCGACCCTAGGGGATGGAGACCCTCCTGGGGCAGACCCAGCCTCTATAAAGTGGGTACCCTAATTAATTGGGGAAAAACCTAGCGGCTTATTAAGGCCTTTTAATTAAGGCCTAATCACCTCATTGCACTGCCGTTGGCCTAGAAACAGTACGAATCTCTATATGTACTGAGCCCAAGACCCTTCATGGGTTGTAGTGGTACAGGTTTTTTTTTTTTTTTTTTTTTTTATAGGCAAGTGAAAGTAAAAAATTTTTTGTACTATGTAATAAAAATAAAAATCGATTATAGCATTTGCTATCAACATAGAGTAGTCTCAAATATAGAACAGCCCGTTAAGTTAAAAAAGAACAAAGGTTTATTACAGGGGCTGTCAATGTTTTAATTAATATAGCCTAAACTCTTATAAATTCATTATCTAAATAAGTTTATTCCAAACAGTAAGCCCCTTGAGGATTCTAAAGGAGCCACGGTTCGAAAAGGCATTCATGTGGTCAGCCGTCAGGGCTGCTTAAAGAATGAGAAAAACCCTAAGAAGATTAAGGAGTAGGCAACTAGGAAGTATAAAAGGTGGAGGGCATGCTAATGGAGGGAGCTGAATGGAGGGAATATTGGATGAAGTAAGGGTTGGAAAATTAATAAAGGAAGGAGATCCCTTTCGGCGAGGAATCCAGCAGGGAAAAAGCGGGACCCTGATTGCCTAAGCTTATCTTTCCACATTCCTCTGGGGCCGGCAAAGGGAGCGACACAGGAAAAACACCGGCATTCCAAGCACAATTATAAGAAACAATGCGTAGAATCTGGCCACCGCCCCGCGCATATTTTCATATCGGACCAACGAAGCCTCCTCAGCGAATAGTTGTAACTGCCTGGCCAACAACCTCCTTCACTTAGGCTGCCTCTTACTTATTTTATTTTTCCTTTTCCCTCTTGTCGATTCTTCCCAACGGTCCTCAGTTGAAACTATATGTTGTTTATGGGTTTCAAACAATTCATCGGTTCTAAGATTTCCCTTGAATGACTTCAAAGAGAGAGAGAGAGAGAGATTAGATTAGATTAGATTTGTGTTGTCTTTGGGTCTGAGGCCCTTTCTTACAGACAAAATAATGATTGTTTACACTTATATTTGTGCCAATTATGATTATTATTCTAGAAACATAAAGCATTTTTTTTTTATAAGTAAACTTAAAATAAAACTATTTTAGAGAGACAGAGAGAGAGAGATCATTCTTTTTAAAGCTTGAAATATTCTACTAACTTACTGAATCCTGAAATACGCACAAAGATGACTTCTGTGGAAGTAATAAGTCAATGAATAAATTATAAGTACCAAGTGCAAAAAGCTTTTAATGTTTTTTAACAAAAGCTAAAAAAATCTGGTGCGCGCAACACACGACTTTCACTTACCTCCATTATTTATATAAATTCAAGAATTTTTAAACGAATTTTTGAACAACAAAAGACAGAGCTCGATAAACGTAATCATAACCACTCGAAAGCACAATAATTAATCCCTATATCAATAAAAAACATTAAATGTAAATGCGAGTTGAAATACGCATGAGCGATAAAAAATACAGCTCGAAACACGTAATCATAACCATCCGAAAGCACATTAATTAATCCCTATATCAATAAAAAACATTAAAAGTAAATGCGAGTTAAAATACGCATGTGAGATAAAAAATACAGCTCGAAAAACGTAATCATGACCACCCGAAAACACATTAATTATTCCTACAAACTATCTCTCCCCTCTAAAAATTCAAAATCAACAACTATCTTGAAACGAAATAGACAATAATTATTTTTTTAAATATTAGTTCGTAAAAAACAATATCAAATATCTAAAAAAAAAAAAAAAAAAATAGCGATAGGATATGCCAAAATTATTAAAAAATTCATAATTTTAATTAAACTAATTATTTTTCAATAAATAAAACGGAATATTTAAGACTAGAAGTGAAGAAAAAGGTGACAATTGCTTTGGAAAAGGTAACATTTGAAATGGAAAAGGTGACATTTGAAATGGAAGTGGTTACATTTGCTTTGGAAAGGGTTACATTTGAAATGGAAAGGTTTACATCTGACTTGGAAAAGGTTACATTTGAAATGGAAAGGTTTACATCTGACTTGGAAAAGGTTACATTTGAAATGGAAAAAGTTACATTTGACTTGGAAAAGGTTACAATTGACTTGGAAATGCTATAGAACAATTGAAGTATGCTTTGGGGGACTCTGTCTATATCAACGGCAACCCTGGGAAATATCTTAAATTACTTTCCGCATAATTTAATTTGTGTACATATTGGTTTAATATACAAAAAAATGAAAACATTATCTTTTGTGTTTTAAATATTACGTGTTTATTGAGAAACTTCAAACCAATATTTCATTATATTACTTCGATTATAATTATGTAGATATATTTTTGTTCATTACTATTAAATCATTATTGTTAACATTAAACCGTGTAAATATTACGTGATATAAATCAGAAAAAATTCCCTGAAGTATAAATTCAATTATAAAAGAGTTTCGTGCCTAAACTATATAATCATGAAACTTTTAGGTGTTTAGGATTAAATTATAATAAGTCGTACATTTTTTACTTTCACTTACCCAGTAAAGGAAAGAATTGCAATCGTGAAAATTTTCGAATTACAGTTTTCAACGGAAAAATACGTTTTAGGGTCCACTGAGTCCAAACGACCAAATCCCGCAAAAAGTTCTGTGTCTGTCCGTGGGTGTGTGTGTTGTAAGTCCAGCGAGAAAACGAAAAGTCCTATAAAACTGAAAATTCGTATTTAAGATAACTATACGTCCGATATGTTACAGAATCTTTTTCATCAAAATCAGCTGACCGGAAGAGCCACTTTATATCATGCATTTTGCACTTATTTACGATTTTTCTTATAAGCTCTAACGATTTTGATTAAACTCGCTATATCGATGTAAAATTGGACGGGCTTTAATATAATGTAGATTTCATTCTGATCGAAATAGTCTGACAGGGCTTAAATGCCAATATTTTAAAATTTCTTCCTCTAAAGTACCTTTAATTTTGTAGATTCGAAAAAACTGACCATATCGTCTGATTAGCATTGCTGAAACGGGTAAATATATAAGTTGAACGATTTCGATATCCAACTAAACGAGAAAACTGCAAAACATATTTATTTAATGCAATTTTTTGTTTTTGAACTTGGGAACATTAATATACATGTATAATATACCGTTGGAATGCTAAAGATTTTAGAAAAAATATTATCTTATACATAGTATTGTAAAACTTAAGGGAGAGTGATGAAAAGCCAATAAAACAAACTGATTGTCGTAGATAATAATATAATAGATTATTTAATAAAACACACGTTTCTATTAAAATCCAATGTAAATAATTCCTTAACAATTCATTTCGTTTCTAAATTTGTTTAAAAATTCTTTATTTGATATAAATAAGTTCGTGTGTTGCGCGCACCAGATTTTTTAATATAAAATATAATTAATTTTATGATCCAAAAGTAAAATAAAAATATTCTCATAGACTATTAGGTAATATATGTGGAAATAATTAGAGTTTACAATACCTCACTAAATTAACACATTTTATTGACGTAAGATGTAAAAAACCAAAAAGTAACAAAAACATTTTGCTTTAAAAAAGATGTTAACAAAGTTCTGTTATGCCACCCAGTAAATTTTGCCGCCACCGGCAAATGCCTCTACAGCCTTCCCCCTAATTTAGACCGAGAATGAAGTATATGTATAAATAGAATTATACATATGTAGGTATATTTAAAGACGAAAATGTATGATATTTATAAAGTTAATTTCCAACACCCTCAAAAACGTCAAGAACTTGACATAAATCATCACCTCCCAACGAAGAATCAATTATATCATTGAATCATGGATAAATTTACTACTGAGAAGGCCCATGATTAAGTGCTTGAGAGTTGAAGATAGTAGGTGGTCAATAAACGTCCTACCTCTTTGAGCATATTTAACTTAGCCGATACTGATCGACCGGCGAGTTCAAATCTTCAGTTATTTTTTATTATCAAATTTCTCAAGTTTAAACATATACAAAAAAAAAACAGTTGTAAATTTTCTACTTGATTACTAGAATCTGTATAAAAGATACATTTTGGATATTCCTAAGGAAAATGAGCTAATTTATTCGAGTATTAAAATATGGTTTAAAATTTAAGACGTTTTAAATTAGTTACTGATATGTGTACAATCTTTGCTTATTTAGTGTTTGTTTCTTGAACATATTAACCAACCTTATGAAGGGAAGACCAAAGAAAATTAATTATTCAATCAAACAGATAATAGTAGATGTATAAGTATACAATAATCTAGTTAAGAAGATTGGAGTGAATATAAACAAATTGTCAATTTATCATATAGTGATGTATTTTGGTAACATTCCCTTTAATGTATTTTCCCTAGAGTTAAGAACAACATCACCCATAGAAAAATTTACATAAAATAACATTTTTCATCAGAAATATTGGTTTTCAGTTTAAATTTGCATATGCTGTTTTTAAGAAGTTACTCTTTTCAATTTAATTAAATATTAATAAAAATGGTGCATCTTATAGTTGTTTGAACGAGGACCTTTTTGTTTTTTTGCAGTCAATAATAATCTACTTCTTCAAGGTGTGATAAAGTTAACTATCATTCTTCATATTCATATTTGAAGTAAATAATAAGAGTTAATAGATAAATATTGTAATTTTTCAGTATCACATAATGAAAATTGTTGACTGAATAAGTATCCTACTAGGTCGATTGTAGAATTGATTAATGTTATCAATCATTGTAATCTTTAGATTTTAATTCTTTGTGAGAAATGTGTTTTGATATAAAAGAAATTAATTAGATTCTCACATTTATGCTTTTACTAATACAGTAGATTTGGAAATTTGAAAATCAACATACAGTAATCGCTTTAAATTAGTCTTTTGAACACACTGTATTTATTAATAGTAATATACTTTCATTGGCTTCAGAGTGAGCCAATGAACACCAATGTGGACAAATAGCGGTGTGCTATGAAATAAAATGAAGGGTGAAATATGATATAGTAATTATATAATGGAAAAAAAATAAGTCTTGAAAATGGGGAAACAGCCCCGAAACGTCGACAAATATGAAAAATTGATAAAAAGCTTATGAAATAAAGTGATTGGGTGAGGAATGGAAGGCAGTGTGTGCTCCTTTAAATGTTTATATTAAGAAAAACTTCCAAAAAATTTAAAAAAGAAAAGAAATGTATTTATTAACTTTTATGAACCACCAAAAGTAGTTCATTTGAATTTCCTATCAAATCATAAATCAATTAAATTTATATAATAAACAGTAATAAAGAACTTTTTTTCTTTTTTTTTTTTGTAAAATACATAATTCTTTGTTTCCTATTTTTCTTTTAAATGATTTGAAAAAATTACTTTTTTAAATTGATTTAAGAGGCATTGAACATTACCTTTTTAAATATGTTATTTTTCAGTAATCTAACATAATATATTCATATTTGAAACAAAGTAAATGATATTTGAAATAATGTTAGTTCTTTAATAAAGTTAAAGTGAATAACAAGAGTAAATAGATAAATATTTTAATTTTTTAGGTCACATAATGAAAATGGTTGATTGAATAAGTGTTCTATTAGGTCAACGATCATGAAATTGAATAATTTTTCAACCATAGTAATATATAGATTTTTAAAATTAGGAAATCATTTGTTTTTTATAATACTGGAAGGAATTAGTCCGGGTGGCGGTCATTAAATGAAACAACTAAATAGTTTCAACTATTTTATTGTTTGCCAACGTTTCGACTCCCTTTGTGGGTCATCATCAGGGCACATGGTGGGAGAATGGAAACTGATTTCCATTGAGTTTCCATTCTCCCACCATGCGCCCTGATGATGACCCACAAAGGGGGTCGAAACGTTGGCAAACAATAAAATAGTTGAAACTATTTAGTTGTTTCATTTAATGACCGCCACCCGGACTAATTCCTTCCAGTAATTCTCAACGGTCAACTAATTACATCCACAATTTTTTATAATAGTCTCCATAATTCTTTGTTTGCTATTTCTCTATAATATTTTTTGAAAAAGTTACTTTTTTAAATTGAATTAAGATACCTTGACTATTACTTATTATACATGTTTAAAACTAAAACTTTTTTTCTATGATAACTACTTTATCATCAACACAAATACTTTTCATATATGATATTAGTCATTAATCTTATAAATTCATATAACATTCATATTCAACATAACAACATATTCTTATTTGAAAAAAAGTTAGTAAATAGTAAAAAGTGTAATTTTTACAAATCGCTCAGAAGAAATCGCTGATAGACCAAGCATTGCATTGATTCTAGATTTATGAAACTGAAAATGGCTTTCATAATTATGAAACTCAACAAAAATAAGGAAATAGTGATTTTGATAGTAACAGCAGAATGTTTTCATGAAAAAAAAAAAGAATTTATATTATTGAATGTGAAATTTAAAAAAATGATTTGGTCAATGAAGTAAATCATAAAGTTCTAACTATATTGAGGATTTACGGTCGACCGTTGAAATTAATAATAATAGTAATAATCAGGAGTCAGTCGCGTTACAAATATTTTAATTTGCCAACGTTTCGGCTAAAAACTGTGAGCCATCAGTTCATCAGCCAGCCATGTCAAGCATAAACTGCAATTTTTTTAAATTTGTAAAGCATTAGACTAGTAAAAAAAAAAACACATTAAAAAATAACTAACAAGATTAAATTTATTAAATACTTTTATAACAACTGTAAGTTATGAAACTAACACTTTGTTCATGAAAACAATGTTCGCTTTGGATGTACATTTTATCAAAATAATTTAGATTTTAAAAAACAAGATATATTAACAATTAAAAGTTTTAAAAAAAATATCAGGGTTCAAGTTTTCTTTATAAACATAGAAACTGAAAAATTAATTTTATGATTTTAGTAGTCAGACTACCCAAAAAGTGTAAATAAATCAGTAATTTGTATTTTTTTAACAATTAAATATTGAATTAAACTTTAATAATGTCATTAAATGAGGATTATTTACTAAAAGTAAAAGGACCTAGATCATTTAACAATATGAAAAATAGCTTTGTTGCATTAGGTCATTTTTATTGAATAAAAGAATAAATACTTTGATTGTTAAAAAAAGAATATTATAATTCAATAATATCCTCTGCATTACATTAGTCAAAATGGTGGGAGTTTTAATAGATTGAAATGTAATACTTGAACTTACCTGCTCAATTAACCACCTCACCTTTGAACTAGATAATTAAAAAGACATTAACTTATTTATCTATATAATTATATATTGATTATATACTAAATGAAATTGGAATGATCATATATGAAAGCTAAGGCTTATGAGAAAACTTAGCATTAACTTATTCAATAGTACACTGAGTAATGAAAATTTTTAAAATTAATTAATAAAATATTGTCGACAAAGTTAAAGCCTTAATGTTTTATAATAAATGTGCATTCAAACCTCTTGTATTTTCTCAGAAGCATATATTCTTGATTCTTCTCGTACTTCAACACCATTCCGAATTTTACTGGTTGTTCTCAATTATTGGCTACGAAAAATATTCTGAGCGAAAATGGTAGACTGTAGGGAAGTTGCGCTTCTTTTTAGTTCCGATTATGGCCGCAGTAGACCTCAACACTACTTCGGCAAGACATACATATATACTACTATGCAATAAAACAATGTTTCTTGCAATTAAATTATTTGGTACTTATTTGAAGAAAATATTTTTATTTAATAATATACAAATAAGATATGCTCCCGTGTAGAGATTTTTTTTGGAATCCCGCAGAGCATACAAATGTCCTGCCCTATCTAAGGAGGGAACAAAACTAATGAATTTGAAAATATGAAAGGAAGGTAAGTCGGCACATAAAACTCACAGCAGTATTTTATTACATGAATAATAAATTAATGTTTGTTTTTTTCATCACCATTATTCAATTTTTAAGTATGTAAGCAGAATTGACGTCTGGGGGAGCCAAATATGTTGAAAATCGTTAGAGAGGGGAGGGCAGGTGGTTTGAAAATATATGTTTTATTTTTTTAAACATTGTCCATATACATATAGATTAGTAAATTATGTACGTGCTTTGAAGTAATATTAATCTCTAAACAAGCCATGTATGCTAATAGCTTATTATATGTATTTATCTTTTATTCTTAATTCTTAATTGTCATAACTATGTAAGGGGAGGGGGAGCGCCCTCTCCTCTGTTGTCCCTGGCTACGCCCATGTCAATTTATTTTTTAATACTAAAACACTTAAATGATGAAAATATGATGGGGTTATTGGTTTATGCTTTACTTTTGTACTCTACTTACCTATGTATATATGACGTACATACACACTAAGGTGAAGCATTGCTAAAATGAAAATTTATGAAGAAAGTCCTGTGATACACTCAACAGAGTTATAATTTTCATTTCCAGAGAGTGAGGATTTAGATATCGAACTTAAAGTGTTCTTCTAAGCTATTTTATGCTATCCTTATTTTACATTGCATCAACTGTGAAGTATCGAAATAAAAAATAAAATACTTACCTTTTCTGTCTTTCACTTTATTCTATTTAAAATTAAAATTAGAAAAAAAAAATTTAAGCAATAAAGCGGGGAAATACCGGAAAATTTGATCAAAAAGCAATGGAACATATGGATGTTGAATTACTATTTGGGCATAAGGTACACAATGTAAAGGCAGCCGATAAAATTTGCATTGTGCATTACCTACATATTGGCCAGCATATATTCGGCCATAGAGGGGTAGAAGAGAATGCAGAATATGCAGTTAATTCGACGCATTGCCTGTTGGCACAGTGTGCGTTTATATTTCACCGAAGAACAGTATCTAGTGATTTGCTATTGATACAGTTCCATAACTGTACTAAGAAATGTATGAAAAATTATCTTTGTTAAGATACAATTTTATTTATTTACTACAACACAAAAAGTAGAAGAAAAAATATATTACAAAACCTTGTAAATCAAAAAATCAGACGTAAACCCTTTTTTCAAAAAAAAAAATCGTAAAAGAGAATTCAATAGTTTAGTTTAAAGTAGATCCGCACTCACAAATATGGGAAAATGTTTTGAAAAATCAAGGAGACTAACATCGATTTAATTTTAAAATAAAAAATAGTCAATTAGGTCAGTTATAATCTTGTTTTATTTGATTGTTTTCTAATCTAAACTTAGGCTGAACCGAGTATTTTATGAAAAAAAAAAAGTATTTAAAGTCATTTTAGAAATAATGCATTTTTTTTAAATATAATTTTAGACACAACGAACTAAATATAGTCATCCTATAAGTTTAACTACAATGAAAAAAAATATATTTGTCTTTTATCAGTATATTTATTAACGTATTTACTTCGTTTTTATAATCGTCATTTAGACCCAAGCAGGTTAACAACATAATTTGATCAAACTTAAAACAATAATAAATTTCATTATTTTTCTGATTTTTTTTTTTTTTTTTTACATTCTGTTTATCGATTGAGTACTCCCTGTCACTTCGATGAACATAAGTTCTTCGGCTGCGCCTCTTGGATGCTAATGTAACTTGTAAGTGATGATTGTAAATTTAGACTTGTTTTCAATATGAATTTTATTGAATTAAAATGGCGGAGACTTTTAGAGGAGGCCTTGACCCGTTAACGGGTTGTTGCGCCAACTATTTATGTATGTATGTAATACAATAAAATATACTACTAATTTTTTTTAAATATCCTTTTCTCTATGATCAATCCTAGACCATCTGATGGATCTGTGAGTGTTAGGCTGAACTGGTCAGATTTATCTTGTTTGAAATATCAAGATCCTATCTTTATAAGATACGAGTATTATTCAAAAATACTTACAGAAGCTAGCCAGCTTTTTATAAACGGAATAAGGTCCATAAAATACTTTCATATCTTTCCCTTAAGATTAAATTTAATATGACTTCAAAGCAATAAAAAAATAAGACTAAATAACTAAATTAATGAATTGAGAAGTTGATTTCTAAAAGGTAATATATCCACTTTAGACAATTTTACAGGAAACGCATAAATCTGTCATTTATTTATTATTGGACTTATTCACGTGATTATTTTTTTATTAAGATCTAAAGTTCATTTTTAAACGTGTTACCAACTCATTTTTCCAAATTATTTCACTTTTCCGTTGACTTTTAAACAATATAATATGGATATAGTACTTTTTGGAATGAAACGTGGATATAGTACATGATGGAAAGAATTAAAAGGGATGTAGTACTTGATGGAAAGAATTAAAAGGGATATAGTACTTTTTGGAAGAATATAACGCGAGGTAAGTTGGTAACTGTCATCACTATAACCTTCATGACACATTACCGATAACTAACGTCTTTATATTTTTAATTACCAAGTTATGCATATTTACTAATTCTCCCTCTGAGAAATATCTTTCTTTGTTGGTTAATTACATTGATCATATATTCTTCATAAAGAGAGTAAATATTCAAAGGACAATTTATCTACTTATGGCACTATAATAAGAAAATATGTAATAATGAAGTTTGTTTGGAACTTGTATTTACTATTTATGTGAATTTAGCAAATATATTTGTATTATTAACTACGTGTGAACAATATTTAGTTATAGAGACTGATAAATAAATAACTTTTGAGCTTTCATTTTACATTAAAAAAATCAAATAAATCATTATAAAGCTAAATCAGGCACGGGTTTTCCTCTCATATTTAGCAAGTTCGTGGAATGCTAATTCCAACTATTTGCTGGATCAAATATCATTATTCTATTAAAATGTAGGCTTCTAAATTTTAAACTAAATTTATGTTGCTGTAAAAAGAAATACTATAAAAAAACTTAATTTAATTGACAACCTACGAGAACCGAAGCAAGGCGGATAAGTTGTTTAAAACAGACTAAAAACTGATTATGAGGTTAAATGCATTAATCAAAATAATAGCGGTGATTCAAGGCGTGCTAAATGAACTAATAAAAATGCACAAAATGAAGAAAACAATAAATTATTGGTAATATGTTCCGGGGTTAGGTGCTTCTGTCTTATAGTGGGAAATATAGTACCTTTTGGAATGAAATGAAAGGAAAGGTTATCTTTTTACAGTGGATATAGTACCTTTAGGAATGAATTAAAAGGAAAGGTTATATCTGATTACAGAGGATATAGTACCTTTTGGAAGGAAATGTTTTTAGTACCTTTTGGAATGAAATGAAATGTGGATTTAGTATCTTTCGGAATGAAATGCAATTTTTAAATACGTTTTTTAAGGATTTTTATGTTTTTTAGATAAAATCTGATGACAGATTTAGATAAAACTAAACCATTAGAATACAAATATGTCAATTTAGTAAAAAAGTTCCTTTAGTACCTTTTGGAAATCAACGTCTCAATTATCAATATTATTAAAGTTCTGCTCATTCTTACGATGAACGATTTGTAGTTCCTAACTCCAATTCGCCATAATTAGTCCAATCTCGAACTAATAATTTCTCTAAATATGGCCAAACGCTGCTTTCCTGCCAGCCTACATGTTCTTTAACACTTATGACTTTTTCTTCACTTAAATCGCCTTGCTAAACATCCCACAGGAACTTCATTATCTATTTATCTTTTGTTAGTCCAACCCTCCCTCTAGTCTCTCAGTTTCTATCAATACACAGTCACTCCAGTACACTGCAATAATAACCGAAAACAGATGGTCGACAATACTCAATACCTTTATACCATAGACACAGAAGTTGTACTTAAGTGCTTAAGTACTTACAAAGGGACCGCTAATTACCTCCTGTTATCGATTTATCTGTCTTCAAAAGACCTGTTCTTCCTAAGTTCATTTGCCTATTACAAGATTTCGACCGACAAAGTATAAACAAACTCTCAAATAACTGTATCATTTTTCTTTAGTATTTTGGTCGCCAACTTTCAGGATTAGCAAGAACACATCAATACATTATTTCGCAAGATAAGTCAATATGATCTTCAAGTTATCAGCAATGCTCAGTTATCCTGATTTCTGTAAGTGCTGGTAGTTTCTTTAAATATTCTGCTTAATCACTATATTTCACCTCTCTCTTCTTCAAAACATCATCTTCAACATAAGACATATTATTATTTTGGAAAGAACTTTCGTCATTCATGATGACACATATTTTTCGAATTATTATTCTGATTATAAAAAAATGTTTTAAAGTTATTTTGGGAAATGATTGATATTGGTATGTAGCCTTATTGAATATTTTTACACTTCAAAACAGAGTGGGAAACGCTAAAACGTCTAGTGGTATATTATCAAGTCCAGGAAAAGAAAATAATCTATTTATTTTTTCATAATTGCATACAATGATGTAATTTTATCCAACATGTTGGACTTTCAGTACTCATCACAAAGGAATATACTTCAAGTACATTACCTTCAATTTGTCATAAATCAATTACATTCATTTCAAAACAACAATGGTGAGATATACCCTGATAAAAACGCAAAACAAACATAGATTATAAATCAGTCCAATATGATAAGGCGGAAGTGAGTCAGTCGTAAGCGAGCGATGTTTATCGGAAGGAGAAGCTACTTTTCAGGTATAATAATAAATGTTAGTGGTGAATGAAGCTGGCTTCCTTGGAGAGTTGGACCGATTCCAAGATGGTCGCCTAAGCAAACAGACTAATATCGCCTAGATGGTCTAAATATAGGCTCCCTCAGCCGGGCGACATTTAGTTTGTTGGCGAAGTGGCCAAAGAAAAAAAACCGACTCTTCAACCCTTCCAGATGAACTTTACTCAACCTTTCTTTTATTTTTACACTGATGAGCTGTTCAATAGTCTGCATACTCAATTACGTTCTCGTTTGTCTCTCCTTCACCAATTGGTATAAGGATTCTCAATCCCGGTTTGCCGGTTAAAAAAAAATAAATGAAGGATATATACAGCACAATATTCCAATAATGAAGAAAAGGCTAACCTAGTACATTTGTAATGTAGTTTAAGAGGTTCACTTCATTTCCTGGACGCGAATTCTTGAGGAAAATGTTCATGTCAACAATGACTATCTTGCGTAGGGATCATTCTGTACTGGACAAATTACCTGAAGTTATGGTCTAAACCCAATCACTTTGACTCCTACACAAGCTTATATTATACAACACACCAGATTGCCAAGGGGAAATTCGAGAAACTTTGCTAACTTGTTCTTTGATATTTATTTTTATCGAAGTCTTCGTTCCCTATTATGAATATTTGGGGTAAAGGTATTGATTAGTAACAATATGCATCTATTAAGACATAACGTAAAAATATGAATAACATCTAAAATAAAACGATCCCATGGGTATGCATTATCTTTTTAGGTATGAAGAAAATGTTAAGACTCTCCTCAACCAATCCGGCGATTGGAAATTCCTTTTGATACTAGAAAAATAGCTGTCTCTACTAGCAATCATTAGATAGTGCTCTATATCAAAAGTTCTAGAACGCCCATCTCTTTATTGGTGAATCGAGCATCCAGTTCATCACATCTTCCTCATTAGATCAGAAAGCGTTCATTCGCGAGAAGGTCAATAGGTAGCAAATGTCAATGATATAGCACACGTCTTCATAAGAAACGATTTGTAATGCAGAAGTGATAGGCCAAATCGTTGTTCCCTCATTGTATAGTAATGCAAGGCCAACAGGGAACTAGTCATATTAATGAATGGTACAAACTCCTATCAGGCTGAAATTCTTCTCATGACTGCTACTTTAAGCTGTAGTATTCATACCATTTTATAAGATCATATAATTTGACAGGTACATTGCTGGGATGGACAGTTGTTGGGAAAGTTATACAAGCCCTGATAAATAAAAGTATTTATTTATTTAGTGAATCTTGCATTTTCTTTTATTGATCTTCATTACTATTTTACCTGAGGTTTGTAATGTTGGTTTGTAAAGATTTGTTTGCTCAATTTTGAGGTCTATTTAATATGCACGCACAGAAAACCAAAGTTGCCTAATGAAGAAGAGATTTTCCTGAAGAATAAGAAGTCTAACACTCAAAATAGGTAAGTAAGTGTCAAACGTCAAGCAGAAAATCAAATTTTAATATTTCTAAAAATATTCGGCGAATAGGCGAACAACTTTCTATCACTCAATTCATACTAATACGATGGGTAAATAGGAAAATTCAGACTGCTAAGAAATGCTTGTTTGATATGGAAGCTGTACTATCCGGATGGATCTTATTTCTATGAATGAAACTATAGATAATAGCAGACATTTTATTTTCCTACATAACCGATGATTTTGAAATATTTGTTCCGTATATAAATCTGTACAAGCGTTTGCGTTAGTGTGTGTTAGTTAAAAGATTGAAAGTAGCATATCGTCTATTATGCGATAGTTGTAAATATGGCAATATCCTTCCTTTCTTAGCTGGACAGTAATTCATCAGAAATCTAAGGCTGAATGAATGTTTTACAATGCAGATGAGAGATATAGTTTGATTCAAAATAAATAATTTCTATTATATTGGTAACATAAGTTTAGGTTGATTTAGATGGAGGATTCTAACGTTGGTGATTACCTGAAGACTGATAAGACCTCCTTGAGTGTGAAGGCCTTTTTTAAAACAATAAATATATATAAATAAATAAATATATACATATATATATATATATATATATATATAATATATATATATAATATATATATGACAACAAAACGTTTAATTGCTGAAATACACTATTCTTCTATATATCTCCATTGAGAATAGAATAATTAAATTTTTAGACCAGTACACATCAGAAAGAAACAAGGCCGAGCGAATCATTGCCACCGAGCTGGCGTAAAGATCTGCTTGGCCATAAATAACTCTTCACCTTAGTGTCAGTTTTCGAGACCGCACCCCACCTCCTTTATTATACAATTCGAGTTATCCTCCAAAGGATCAAGTTCTAGATGTGACCTCTGATGGAAACAATACCTTTGGGTTATCTCGAAAGGAATCCGAGGTTTTCTGCTTTGTAGTCATACACCAAGTAGGAGTAGATAGTATATTTTAACATATGTAGGCTGAATGTTTTATATTGTTACATCAGCGGAAAAAAATAAACAAATCCTTAGTCAAATAGTTTAATTTGCTGATTTTCTCCAAAAACATGCCGTAGGAAACCACTCAATTCAACAAACAAGATTTTTTGTACAATACGCAGTATGTCAATGTCATAGGCCACCATATCGTGTCAGTTGTTGAAAGTGTCAAAATTGTTTTGGTTTACGAAAATAAATATTTTAAGATAATAATATTCTATAATATACAACATAAGACAAAGGTTTCATAAACTGGAGGTTACTCAAATAAAGTTACGCCACCTTACCACAGAGAGCATAACTTGCACTGCCTCGCTGTAGTTCCAGAATTCATTATCGTATTTAATTTAACATGGAAAATAATATAATGAGTACCTCTAATAATGCATCGCCAATCTTTATTCATTTTTTTTTAAAGAGAAAGATGGTCTCTTTGACTGTCAAAGAATACAAACTATGTTGAATGAAAACAAAACGTTACAGAGATAAAGGTGTTTTTATCCATATCCTCAATTGAAAAATTAAAATTAAATAAACAAATTAATAAAAACATTAAATTAAATAAACAAATTGAACAGAGTTTTATTTATAAACAATATTTCAACTCACATAGAAAAAATCTGAAACATGCTTCTCCTCATTAATGGAGGATTATAGGAGATCCCAGCACTTCTTAATCAAGTGCGTTACTGGAAGCCATTCAAGAGCCATGATATTACGAGAAATAGAACATAAAACTAAAAGGAACAAGAATACAAAGTCTTTTCAATTTCCGATGTGGATATAGGAATGAATAATAGAAATTTTAGTAAAGATATTCAAATTCACTTAAGAGAACTCACCTTCGAATCAACATAAATAAATAACAATCTTTACTAGAATTAAAGAATCAATTCTTCATTTCTTTTTTTTTTTCCAACTTTTCCTCTTAATAGAGTTGGAGTTTAAACTGTAGTAGCTGTAGCAACTGGAATAATCCTACCAACAGTGTGTTTCTGGAGGAAGTGGCCAGTCTTCAGGACTGAATAGAGGACCACAAAATAAGAAACAAAAAAAATTTCTGGAGTTGTATCCGGAAATGCGCGGTTAAGGAGCTAGAGTCAAAAATCCAATGTTAGAGTCGTTTCGATGAAATGTTTTGACTAATTCTTGTAGATTTTAACGATCTACAGTTTTTATTCCAGAGATTTTATTGAAAAATATATTCCTGAGAAGCTGGAAACTGATAATTCCTGAAAAGCATTTTCGACTCAAGCTCCTTAACTGTGCATTTCCGAATACATCTCCATAGGTCTTATTTTTATTATTGATTTTAGGTCCTTGATTCGATCCCGAAATCTGGCCACTTAACCCTGATACACTCTGTATATTTTGTAAAGAAATATTTTCCATTCCATAAATCCCATGTCCTTTTAATTTCTTAATTAAATGGCTGTTGAAATTAAAACAGGTAGAATTGATCACTGTAGAAGTAATGACTTATTTCTACCAATTATTATTTTATTTTATTTTTTTTTTGGTTTTTCTTATAATCCTAAAGGATTGCCTCATTTTAAAAACATAAAACAACATAAATATAAATGTGTTTTCAATTAATCCATATGAATAATTTGGAATAAAACACATTAAAACAATAAATTGGAACAAACCTTTATTTTAAGTCTTATACATTCTTGTCATAGTAGTTTATTGTTTTCGTTAACTAATTTGCAAGCTGTTCGATGTATTGAATTTTACTCCATTAAAGTATTTTATTTATTTCTAATAAATTAAAATTTATTGAGAAAAACCTTTTAAAAAATTATCTCTTTAAAAATAATGATTTATGTTAATCACAGCTATATCAAAACTAATATCAAATAATAATAAAAATATCAAATAATTTTCGAAAATCCTGCAATAGACAAATGATAGAATTAATAATTTAAAAAATTAATAATTTTCGATCTATTAAAAAAAAAAAAAAAAAAAAAAAAAATGAGTAATTATTTGAATACAAAAATATGGTATAGATAATTACCCTGTGTGTGAATGTGAATGATAGGTGAACTTTATAATTATCTTTTAATCAATTTTGTGATTTCATATTTTTATAATAAGATAATTTTATGATAAAACCAAAACCAATAAATTATTGCTCCTAGTACTAAGAATATGAGATAATCTTTAAAGTTGGGAAATATGTTAATCATAACAAACACCTTTTCTGTTTACAAACTGAGATTTTTTAAAATTTATATTTTATTAGAGACAGAGACTCTAACCTTTCACTTAACTACAAAAGACTCATTTACATGGCAATCATAAGGCCTATCTGGACTTACGGAGTTGAGCTTTGGGGTTCTACTAAACCATCGAACTCTTCCCGTTCCAAAATCCTTAACGCTCCTTTCTTTGTCACCAATAAAATCATCCACAAAGACCTTAATGTTCCATATGTTGGTGATTTGGCATGTACCAGGTATCACTCCTTCCATGATAAACTCCACTCCCACTCTAATCCACTAGTTTCAGTCTTTGCTTCCACTTCAATTCCTGACAATCCGCCGAGGCGTCTGAAAAGAAGATGGCCTCGAGACCTTCTTGTTTAGATTCACTACTGGAGTGATGCCAATGGGCAGTTTCTCTTCATGTTTTTTTTTTTCATGTGTTTTATCATTGTAGCATATTTACTTGTATGAAAACATACAGTTGTAAATTTCAATAAATAAATTAAAAAAAAAAAAAATATTAGAAAACAAAAATTTCGGAGGGAAATATGGTCAAAATTTTCATGAAATTTCCAATCTTTCCTCCTAATGTATCGTTGCGCCAATGTTGTAGATCGAACCGTTTATAATTATCGTTAAGATTAGAAAAGAGAAGAACATAAATTATTTTTTCTCGAAAATATCATTGTTAACTTCCTCAACTCACAGGTATTTAATTATAGATAAAATTAATTCTTCCATTGTGGCAAACGACACTGTAATCAGTAGTTGTATGAAATTCAGTTTATTTAAATCATATATTAATCTAGTTCTAGATTGCGTGGGAGGCGGAGTTCTTAATACAAATGCAAAAATCGTATTTCCAATATTATGAATGAACATTTTATGTCCTTTTAGAATAATACGTTACATCACGAATATTTGATGGTTGTTTACATTAAAATAAACAACTGGATAGAATAATTTGTGTTTAGTAAAACAAATACAAAATCTATTACAGATTAATAAATGATTTATTATGCAGGTATAACTCCATAATCTAGTGTCTCTAATCAGACTAAAATGTACTCAGCATATACGCGGATTATATTATATAATATTATATTATATTAGGGAAAGGGGAGTGAGAGTCCCTTCTAAAGTACGTTTTTAATCACTAGGAGAAAGACAAGCTATGTCTTTATTTATATATCCGGCATTTATTTATTCGTTTACTATTTATTTATGCTCCTTACAACGGTGTTGTTTACAAGTGTAGTCTATATTCACTATCAGAAGTCCATACATTTTCTCCAGTAGAAACTTAGAAATAGAAACGGAGCAAGTTAAACAGTACCCGCAATACTAAACAGTTGTGAGGGTTTAGCAAGTCTAAACGACGGACACGGTTGAAAGAACCTAGGGAATTTTTATTTCATTAATAAGTTTAATTTAATTTCTCAAACTGGTTTTGATTATAATACTTGTGAAAAGTATACCCAATGTCAGAAGGAAGAAAACGAGAAACATTGCCATAGCGGAATTTAGTTAAGTGTAAAATAATACTTTACATTAAATAAAGAAAATAAAATCAGTTAATAATATGACACCTTACCAAAATCAACGTTCTTATTATAACCAAAGTTGGCAGAAGTAACTGATATAAGTTAGAGAATTATTCATCAAAGCATTATAGTTTATAAATAATTTCAATATTATTTTCTAACATAAAGAATAAAAGTACCGAACGCAATTACAGCACATATTTATAAACATGTAATAAATGGGGTCTGTTTAGTATTATAATATTTTAAAAATTGAATATAATTTAGTTAATAACATATGATTATTACTTTATTATGATTTACATTAACATTTCTCTATTAATATCTCTATAAATATTTCATCATTACGCAACGCTAGTGACATAGAGGAAAATTATGTATAAGGTAAGAAAATACAAATAAAGGAATAAATAGTTATAAAAATAAAATGTAAGCATTAAAATAAAATGTAAAAGTATATATATATATATATATATATATATATATATATATATATATATATATATATATATATACCATGCTTGAGACGTGATTAGGCCGAGATCACACTCAGCCGCCTATTTTTTTTGGGTGCCCACTTTATAGAGGCTGGGTCTGCACAAGAAGGGTCTCCCTAACCGAGGGTGGCCCCCCAGCTGAATTGACAGAATACATAATATTATAACATATATATATATGTTTGTGTGTGTGGGAGCGGCTTCTTCGGGACCTGGGTTCGAATCCTTGCTCTGGCAGAATATTACGTCTCAAGCATGGTATATATATATATATATATATTTATATATATATATATATATATATATATATATATATATATATACTTTTACATTTTATTTTAATGCTTACATTTTATTTTTATAACTATTTATTCCTTTATTTGTATTTTCTTACCTTATACATAATTTTCCTCTATGTCACTAGCGTTGCGTAATGATGAAATATTTATAGAGATATTAATAGAGAAATGTTAATGTAAATCATAATAAAGTAATAATCATATGTTATTAACTAAATTATATTCAATTTTTAAAATATTATAATACTAAACAGACCCCATTTATTACATGTTTATAAATATGTGCTGTAATTGCGTTCGGTACTTTTATTCTTTATGTTAGAAAATAATATTGAAATTATTTATAAACTATAATGCTTTGATGAATAATTCTCTAACTTATATCAGTTACTTCTGCCAACTTTGGTTATAATAAGAACGTTGATTTTGGTAAGGTGTCATATTATTAACTGATTTTATTTTCTTTATTTAATGTAAAGTATTATTTTACACTTAACTAAATTCCGCTATGGCAATGTTTCTCGTTTTCTTCCTTCTGACATTGGGTATACTTTTCACAAGTATTATAATCAAAACCAGTTTGAGAAATTAAATTAAACTTATTAATGAAATAAAAATTCCCTAGGTTCTTTCAACCGTGTCCGTCGTTTAGACTTGCTAAACCCTCACAACTGTTTAGTATTGCGGGTACTGTTTAACTTGCTCCGTTTCTATTTCTAAGTTTCTACTGGAGAAAATGTATGGACTTCTGATAGTGAATATAGACTACACTTGTAAACAACACCGTTGTAAGGAGCATAAATAAATAGTAAACGAATAAATAAATGCCGGATATATAAATAAAGACATAGCTTGTCTTTCTCCTAGTGATTAAAAACGTACTTTAGAAGGGACTCTCACTCCCCTTTCCCTAATATAATATAATATTATATAATATAATCCGCGTATATGCTGAGTACATTTTAGTCTGATTAGAGACACTAGATTATGGAGTTATACCTGCATAATAAATCATTTATTAATCTGTAATAGATTTTGTATTTGTTTTACTAAACACAAATTACATATTAAAAATTACATATATATATTAAAATTAAGTTTAAAGCAGATAAGATTGCGATAGAATATTCACTTTTTTTTATTTTTTTATTGAGTACATTTATACGTAAAACAATTATAAAATAAAATTTGTTTGTTAGATGTAGTAATTGAGTATATAGTTCCATAAAACATGACCACTACAAACATAGTTTAAAAAATTTTGAGCCACGCTGCTGAACTTACCTTCGAATGTTATTAGCCATTACTAAAACATGAAAGAATATAAAAATCAACTAACCCTGAAACAATTGATCGATTTCATAACAGATTGCTTAACAGCAAAGACCATATAAGGCCGGAAGAAATTTTGCAGAATTGTTAGTTTTTTAAACGTTTAACAGAACTGGGGTTTAACGACCTACATGTGCCGCAGTTAACTTATCGAACACTAGTTCTTAACTCCGCAGAATGAGATTATAAGAAAAAGCATACAACTAGTGGTTTGATTAAATTCAATATCTTCCATTGATAATAACGGTTTTGAATCTTCAAATATTATTAATCAGCTATAAATTTATTTCAAGAAATATGTTCTATTCATATTGACATATGTATCCTTATATATAAGAACACACATAAATATCATTATCACCTGGGTTTTACTTCAAAAATTAATTGATAACGTAAACATTTTTTCAACTAACAAGTAATTAAAAAAAAAAAAAAATGCTAAATTTATAAATACTAAGTGCAAGAGAAAATAGAAATCAGTAGAACCACCTGTTTCCTGCATCGCATGCTTCATGAAAGCCTTCCCATATTGTTTCCCTCCGTTTTCTTTAAGACCACTGAGACGATATCGTTTTCAAAATGTGTAAAAAATAATAAAAAACATCAAACTACTATTCAATAGGCCAGCAATGCATTTCTAAACATTAAAACAATCACAAATCAATTTATGAGTTAAACAAAAAAAATGAATTCATGTGAAAAAGGATATTTTTAAAATCAGTACTAAAAATGAAATAATAGAATATATATGAATTTAATTATATTCAAACTGCAATGTTTAATTACATTAACTTTAACCATAACAGTTTTCATTTTATTAAAAATTCCTTTCATAAAAATAAATAAAATTATGATCTTCATTTAAATTATTTAATAAATACTTAACCGTCATTTAAATTATATTTAAATTAGATCAACAATTCACTAGGTGTATTTCATATAGGAAAATAATTTTTTTAAATAAAATAACGATTTTATGGGTCGTTTTTATTTTTCGTATGTAAAAATAAATTACTCAATAGTTAAAAGATATATATTAAGTGATTTTCAAATCAATAATTCATAATATTTGTCGCTTAAAAAATCAAAATCAAATAATTTTAAAACTTATAATTGGTTTAATAAACATTCAAAGCGATATCATAAATCAAGGACAATTTATTTAAGTAAAAAAAAGTATTTCATGGCATATACACCCCGAAAGTAATAAATCAAGATATTTTTGTTTTTATTCGACGTAATTTGTAATATTAACATTCTAATAATATTATAAAGATTATGTTTTTATTATATGTTTAAGTTCCAGAACAAAAATATAAATTAAAAACATTAAATAAAAGTAGTCGGAAGGTTAAGAGCGGACCGGATGACAACCGATACAGGTGGACCGCAATAAAAATGAAACGGAAGTAAACAAAAAGAAACCGATAATGTTTATAATCGAGTAATAACACTAATAAGCGTTAATATAATATTCAGAATAATATCAAATGACCATAGAATATTTATAAGCAATGAGCGACAAAAGTTTTGTTTACATTTAAAAATGCCGCTAAAATAGTTATTAGCGATGATTTTTTTTTTTTTTTTTAATATTAAAAATACATATTTATCGCCTACTCACCAAAATAAAATTTTGCGTCCTCACAGAATGTTGATGAATTTTAGTGCGGTATTTGTTCCGTAAATACAAAGAGTGTGCTCGATTTTGGAATGCCAAGAATGACCCAAAGAATCCAGACAACGCACTGAAGCGGGGCGCAACCCTCTAGGCGCAACTCTCCCCCCCTCCCACTACTACGGCCAAGTAATGGCGTCTAAAGAGAACCTGTTCTCCAACAGCCCTCGTCCTTTGGGACAGTAGCTACTCCTTCACAATATCTTGTTCCAACCGCACCTGAGAGGTTTCTCTTGTACCTTCCGAGTCAGCGTATCGCCAGAGGTTGGTACGGTGGAACGGCAGAGACGATGCGGCGGATAGTTGGCTTCATAAGATGGTACTTCCGGATCGAAAAAAAAACGTTCGACTGTGTTTATAAAACTGGATTTATTTTTAAAATATTTCGGATTTTTACAGGACTTTTCAACTGATGAATGAAAACTTGTTTATTTTGTAACATTCCGCATTTACCCGAGAGGGTCATTAGCGGTGGTATATGAAAACTTTATTATTATTTTTTATAATAATGATTGATTAATCGAATATATATATATATATATATATATAATATATATATATATATATATATATATATATATATATATATATAATTTTTTAATTTATTTATTTTTACTTTCACTTACTATATATAGAAAGGGAAAGTATTGCGATCGTGACAATTTTCGAATTCCAGTTTTCAACGAAAATACACGTTTTAGAGTCCCCTGAGTCAAAATAACCAAGTCCCGCAAAAAGGTCTGTGTGTGGTAACTCCCGGGCGGAAACGAAAAATCCTATGAAACTGAAATTTCATGTTTAAGAAACCTATACGCCCGATATGTTACAAAAACTTTTTCATTAAAATCGGCTAACCAGAAGAGCCACTTTATACCATGCATGTTTCACCTTTTTATTTACTCAAAAATGGCTCAAAATATTTTGAGTAAACTCGCTATATCGATGTAAAATTTAATGGGCTTTAATATCATGTAAGTTTCATTATGACCAAAATAGTCTGACAGGACTTAAATGCCGATATTTTCTTCTTCTAAAGTACCTTTAATTTGAAGATTCTATAAATATAACCATATTATCTTGTTACCACTGGTGAAAAACAGGTAATTATATAAATTGAATGAATTCGATACCCAACTAAAGGAAAAAACAGAAATAATATTTTTTAATGCAATTTTCTGTTTTTGAACATAAGAACAGTAATATACATGTGAAATATACCGTTGGAAAGCTAAGGATTTTAGAAAAAAAATATTATCTTATACACGAACGTGTAAAAGTTAATAAATAGTGATGAAAAGCCGATAAAACTAACTGATGATTTTAAATAGATAATTTTAAATATTTAATTAAATTTTAAATAGTATAATAGATTTTTTAATAAAACACATGTTTCTATAGAAATTCAATTTAATTAATTCTTAAAATAGTTTCAATAATTTTTATCTCTAACTGTATTTGAAAATTCATTAAACGATTTTTAAAACGGAGGTAAGTGAAATTGGTGTGTTGCCCGCACCAGTTTTTTTTTTTTACTTACCTATACATGGAATATATATTCAGGGTAAGTATTGCGATTGTGAAAAAATTTTACTTCGACTTTTCACCAGAAATACACTTTTTAGGGTCTCCTGAGTCTAAATGACCAATGTTTGTGTGTGGTAAAATTAGCTTTGAAACGATAAGTTGTACGAAACTGAAATTTCATATTCTTGGAGCGTATATTGCCTGAGATGTTACAGCAACGTTTTCTTTAAGATCGGCCAACCAGAAGAGCCACTTTATAACATGGATTTTGCATCATTTTACCGTGTTCTCTAAAAAGGCTCTAAAATTTAATAGGCTTTAATTTCACGCAGGTTTCATTCCGATTAAAATATTCTCATAGGACCTGAGCGCTGATTTTTTTAATTATCTTTTTTAATTTTCTAGATTAAAAAAATAAAAGTATATAATTTTAATGGTATTGATAAATGACGGCTAAATATACGATTTTGAA
Organism: Piezodorus guildinii; assembly: GCA_023052935.1. Taxonomy (NCBI): domain Eukaryota; kingdom Metazoa; phylum Arthropoda; class Insecta; order Hemiptera; family Pentatomidae; genus Piezodorus; species Piezodorus guildinii. The sequence continues at coordinate 65,998,092 of CM041295.1, forward strand.
GAATTTGGTAACCATCTAAAGGAGAAAAAATACAAAAATATTGTTTTACGCAATTTTTTTTTTCAGAACATAAGAATAGTAATATAGATGTATAATATATCGTTGCAAAGCTAATGATTTTAGAAAAATGTTATCTTATATAAAAATATATGGAAGGTAATGTAGAGAAAGATAATAGGTATAACCTTAAATGATTATTGCACATATTATTTTTTTTTTAAATATGATTATTACAGTATATTCATTAATGATATACATACATGATATACACTTTGCTGCCATAACCCCATATGTCAGAAATGGCCAAGTTTCAGGGGGAAAAAAAGCTGATTATGATAAGATAAATAAGACTACCACATTAAATAAGAAAAAAAGCTAATGAAGTCTCGGAGTATGTGGAAAGTCAAGGTAAGATTCCGAAAGTCGTACACGAAACGTATATTACAATCTTTTTCGTAGAAATGAATCACAACAATAATTAAAATAAAAAAGTAAATAATTTATTGATAAAGATCCCTTTCACAAAATATTATCAAAAATAATTTCTAAATCCTTTCGTGATGTTTCGGTCTCATTTTGGCATTCTGAAACCATTGTTTTACATAAAATAAGTTTTAAGAAAATTTAAATGTCCGACTGATATAGTCGAAAGGTTAAGCTTAGTAAAATATTTCTCAAAATATAAAAACTAGTCAATATTGACTGACTATCCGATGTTGTCATTTTATGTATAATGTTTTAAAAAAGTAATGTTTATAAAGGCAAGGCTAGAGAATACTCAAGATGAGGCCGAAACATCACGAAAAGATTTAACAATTATTTTTTAAAACATTTTGTAAAATAAATGTTTATTGGGATGGAAGTTGGCGGGGTGGGAAAGGGCTCCCATAAAAATAATTCAGACTATTAAAAAAAAATTTAGGATAAAAGGTATGGTTAGAGACTTGTTTTACTTTTCAGATTTATAAGTACCTAAACAATGTTTAGAAGAAAATGTCCAACCTACTTGACCTCAAATTTCAATTAAAAAAATTGTTTAAATCCTAATTTATAATTCTTAAAATATGAACAATCATAATAAGATTGTAAAATAATAAAACTGTATATTTAAGATAGTCATTTGCCTGAGATAGCAAACTACAGCAACTTTTTTTTACAAAAATCGACTACTTGGAGCCCCTTAATACCATGAATTTGAAAACCGCTCTCATGATTAAGATCAAATTTGTTATGCCAATTCACAATGAAAACTTTGAATATTAACTAGTTTTTATGCTCGTTAAAGTAGAATAACAGAATTAATTAGGCAATTTTTTTTTTCAAAATTTCTTTCTCTAATGCACCTTTAATCTTGCTTAGTAAATTGATGGCCAGTACAATATTCGTACGTTTTAAGTTCGGTGAAATGTGTAAGACACGCTATCCATCATCAGCTATCACAAACAAAATACTAACAAATAAGAAAAAAAAAAGCCTGTGCCACTACAACCCATGAAGAGTCTTGGGCTCAGTACATATAGAGATTCGTACTGTTTCAAAGCCAACGGCCGTGCAATGAGGTAATTCGAGATCACGCTCAGCCGCCAGGTTTTTTCCCCATTTAGGGTACCCATTTTACAGAGGCTGGGTCTGCCCCCCCAAGAGGGTCTCCGTACCCCAGGATCGCCCCCCGGCTGAAATAACAGAATAAATAATATTCCGTCACAACCGGGATTCGAAATTAGGACCCCGAGCACAGTAGACTAGCGCTCTATCCACTAGACCATGCCGCTCCATTAACAAATAAGAAAAGACATATATTTATATTTAATTATATATCTTAATGTTATTCTCAGTAGTTAAAATATATTGTGAATCAGTAATGATCACTTCATTTAAATAACTTTTATTCAATGGACACAGAAGAACCATGGATTATTAAAAATTATGAAAATCGTTAAAATAAATATTATAGTGGAGAATAAAATTACCTGTAACAATTAATGAATATAATTATAAGTTATATATATGCTATATACGCAAATTATTACTATAATAAATACGACTAGTAACTTTGCAGAATGATTAATATGACCTGACTGTAGCTGGTCAAAAACTAACCATTGGTAGTTTATGTTAAAATGGTCACCAAGCAAGTTTGTCAAGTGCCTTGAATGAAAGGATATGTAGGCGAAATCTGTTTTTATTTTCCGATGTAAAAAGAATGATTTGAATAAAGATATATACATATAAATTCTTGACATGTGATTGAAGCGAATCATGAATTGCTTTGAAACATTTGTCTTAAATGACTCAAAAAGGTTTATATATAAATTCTTGACTTGGATTCTTCTCATGAGAGCCAGGTACATCGGACACAGAAAGGACCACTAGCATCACTCACACACATATATAGTTCCTGTCTTTCCATGACCTAATGCAATATCCAAACTCCTAAAGATCATTCCTAAAACCAGCGCTTTCAAATATCTTGATGCCCTCGCCCATGAAAACATCCAACCTGATCTTGAATCCTTATATAGAAATTAAATCTATCCTTGATCTTGCATTGACTCAATGGTAGATATCCTCACCACTTAACTCCTCATTATCTTAAACACCCATAGGATCGATGGGGTACCTGTGGCTGTCTCCTTTGTACCTATGATTTTCCTTTCAAAACCCTTTCGTATTCCTTGTCTCATGGAAAATAGCCTAGGTTCATCCTCTAAATAAAAGTTAAAACCTTAAGGACACTGCCCTATGTCCATCATAGGTACAACCTTTCCAAACTAGAAAAAATAGTAAAATCTCAAATATATTATTTCCTTGGAGGATTCAAATTTATCAATCACTTCTAATCTAGCTTCTTCACGCAAACCGCTTTGACCAGTAATAACATACATAGGTATGTACCGAGAAAATGTAACAGTACTAATACTCCTAGATTTTTTTAAAGCTTTTGACTCCCTGGACCATTCTAAAATTTACTCTAAATTAAAATCCCGATCATTCTCCAAAATTTCCTCTGGTTCCAAAATTTTCTTTCAAACAGTACTGTAAGCAGTTGTCATTTCCAATCAACCCTTATCTTCTTTCTTTACCTCCTTCCTCCTAAGAAATGATCCAAGATTCAAGTATTTCTTCTCTCTTTTTTTAGTTTCAACATCAATGATATTCCCAATGAAATTTACCATGTTACCAAAGGCTATACGCTGACGACATCTAGATCTATTCACCCTTTCCTCCCGCTAAGCTTTTAGTAGCGTTCGCCAATATTAAGAAATATTGGCCTAGATAAACCTAGATAGGATCAGTGCCTGGGCTAACCTAATTAAACTATGACTAAATCCTATTAAAATTCAGGTCATTGTCATTTGTTCTGATTCACTCTTCAGATCTATTACCACCTTTAATTTCCACCGTAAGAAACTTGTAATGCATTTACCAAGATCTGTCCTGAGAACCCCATGGCCAATAAGCACCCTATTCAATCATTTCCATCATCTCCCACAATCTACACTTAAGCTTCTATTATCCTCATCAATTTGACAAAGATTGTATAATATAGGGAGGCCTCTCAATTGTACTCAAGGACAGATGTGATTGAAGCTAATCATGAATTGCTTCATAAGATTTATCTCTAATAACTCAAAACATTCTAACATGTCCCTCCTCTACAGTGAGTATATATAATGGAAATAGAAATGACTTCGATGAATTTTGTTTTATTGAGTAATAAAAACAGAAAAAAAAAACATGTATCTTATAACATATAAATACCTTCCTGTAACAGGAACCAATGATTATTCATTTATATTATAGTTTCATATTGCATTTTTATAAAGTCATAGGTTTTCTTTTTTTTTTTTCCACATTACAGTAACCCTGCAATGGGTGCATTTGTTTCAACGCCTACCATTGTGGGATACAAGGCGTATTATTATTACAATACATAAGTTACATTAAGTAACATATTTCGAACAAATAGTATGTAAATGTTAAAGTAAAACTTTGCAGGCTTGGTGTATTTTTCAATGGTAATAAACTTCAATCATTATCAAGTTTATAAAGCTTTTATTATTTCAGACATAATTTAGAATAACAAAGATTCAATAAGAGCCACTTGTATATTCCATTTAATTATTTAAATTAAAAAAAACAATAGTATTTACAAAAAATTACACAAAATATAGAACATTAAATAAGCCACTCATTGGCTAAATCAATTACCTCAGAAAATTACAATTATGTAAAAGTAAAATGGTAAATTGGAAAATGTTGAAAGGCATAGTCAATTGACAAGCAAAATTATAATATTAATAAACTCCAAACATCAATATTTCATCTAGAAAATTTGGATTTGGCATATGAGTGGCTCAGATAAAAATAATGTCACAAAAAGTTAACAATAATCACATAAAAAAAAAAATTTAATAGAAAACAAATTTTTAATAACACACTGTAAATGAGCATTGAGAGAAATATTAATAAAATAAATAATTAAAGCCAAATGTAACTTCTTTTTAATAAAAAAATTTAGTACAAGGCCTGTTTATGTATCCAACTTATTTTTGATAAAAATCAAATGTTTATTGTTGAATCACAGGCATGACTACCAACTGTATGCTTCTATAGAGCCTTTGTGTAAGACTATATAGCAGATAGTTCAAAAGGATAAATGTTATTACTTATTATAAAGTCAAAAATCACAAAAAATAAATAAACTACAGCTAAAGTTTTATTAATTATTTTAATTTATAATGATTAAGCGTAGTTAGCCTTAAAATATATTTTCTGTTAATGTTTTTTAACTATTTGTTTTTTTAAATTTAATTTCATTATCACCTCACATGACTTGGAAGAATAAATTTGAAATTATTGAACATAATGAAATTAATTAAAACAACCATAAGAAGAAAATAGCTGGACTAGAATATAATAAACTTACTTATATAACCGAAGACGAAATGATTATCATTTTTTTTTTTTTTTTTCCTTCAGACTAAAAAGCTTGCAATATTTTTAACATAAGCCTGTCAATTATTGAGACAAACCCAGTGAAAAGAAATATAACCTAATATATTTTCTATGGTGAGTCTCATGTTCAACCCATGAAAAATCTCCACTAATTACAAAAAGTACTACTTATAAAAATTATTTAATATGATCCTGGAGATTATAACTAGCTAATGACACTAAGCCACTGAATGAAAATGAGATTTTGTCACTTAATTCAACAATTAATTAACTTTGGAGTAATTTAAAATTTTCATTTTTTTTTCACTATAAGTTGCATAAAGAATAGAATGAATAATTTTTTTATTAAAATTAGAGCCAAATATCTTCTAATTTTTCTAATAATAATCATTTCTCTATCAGCTTCTAGAGATCATTCAAAGTGAAAGATTTTATTCTAGGAGTGAAATCTTGCTGTGCTGTATTCCTAAAGCACTATCTCAAGCATTTTAATAACAGAACAGCCTAATTAAATACTTAAAATTTTAAGATACCATAAAAAGTGGCCAAATGAATTACAAGGAAATTAAATCTGATGAAATTCAAACATCCCTGATATGTGTTAGATAGTATAGCCTGCTATTGATAGATTTTTAATGGTAAAAAAAAACAATGAAACCACCCAGAAATTAAGAATAAATATCTCAAGCTTTCCTCAAAATTGACAAATATCAATTGGGTTCCATTAGCTGGATGACATTTATAATTATTACTGACATTTAAAACAGTTGTAACACATTCTATAAAACTACAGGTCTGTTCCTAACTCGACTAATTCAGATGCTGTGCATGCACAGTACCCTGTTGATGCATGGGAAGTACAGATTTCTGGTCCTAAACACGTACTGCACATGTGGAGCTGTTGAAGTAGTTGGGGTGGGGAACAGACTTTAATTTACTTCCTAAATAATTTCCTGACTTCATTATAACTCGACCCTTTTAGAACAAGAAAATATTTAATGGATAATAATATGAACATTTAAACTTATAAAGATCATACTTTACGTTTAAATCCCAAATTAAAAGAGAAAACATCTAAGAAAATACATTACAACTGAGTTAAAGCAATGTTTTCATCAAAATATACAATTAAATTTTTTAAAAAAATAAGTAAAAACAATAACTACATCAAATTTTCAATAAATCAAATTATATTATTTAATAAAAGAGATAAGAGAGGTTAGACTATCTACTCAACTATTCATAAAATTAATATAAATTAACTATGTCAAATGTTATCTGATGGATGAATGGATGACAGATTAAAATGGCATCGTAAAGATCAAAGTAAAATTTAAACCCTTATCCATTAATAATGAATCTATTCATTAATTACACACATGACTATTTATTTCAACGAGTCGAAAGTTGTTCAGTCTTGATTTGAGATTAATCTTTTCATTAATAAGATGATTTCCAAATTTAAATATTTAAAAACATTTTTATTTCCTCTTTTTTACTATAATTAAATTGTCTATAACTATATTATAGTTTTAAAATTTAAAACTTGAAAAAAGCTTTCTTCAAGAAATATTTAAATAATACAACAGCAAATAAAAAAAAAAAATAATGATAATGAAGTAGATATTTAAGAAAACAATAATTATTAAATTGAATACTTCTGATCAGGATTTCAATGCCTAAAAGAAAATCAATGTAAATAAACAAGTTAATGAAATATGGTATCAAACTATCATATGCAAACAAAATGTATCATGAATCCTTGAGTTATAATGTGATTGAATATATGCATTATCAATGTTGAATTGTTCATAAATCTAACAATCATTCTGACCTATGAGGTTAGACATACTGAAATGTAAATGATCTATAATTTAAAAAAAAAAAAATGTTATGAACCCCTTTGATGGTTTTTTTTTAAATAATGATTAAAAAAAAAATATATACAATGGTGAATTTTTCAATTACGATTAATTCCAACCATGATAAATAATTTTTAAGGCATCATTAACATATTTACAAATATATAATTATACTGCAGCACCTACAAAAAATAATATAGTCACAACTCCTTTAATAAATAAATACATTAAAAAATATTTCATCACATTTTTTGACAACATACAAAGCTTTATGATAAATTATTAAAGAACATCAAAATAATCATGTTCATTTATGGAAGTTTTTAATTTCAATGTCGTTAAAACATACATTTACATGTCCATATTATAACATTAATTTTAGGTTTGGAGGACTATGTTACTCATTACTTTAATAATAACATTGGGGAGTATTTGATTTCTACACTGGTGTTTAGAGCACAGCCGAATTGGCACCAACAGGACCGAATATCAAGTCTATTTTTCCCGTTTGTTTCTTTTTTATAATGCAAACAACTGAAATATTATTCTGTGTTACAATAAACACAAAATCATACATCAATTATCTAAGCATACCATGAAATATTGTCAGATATTGAAATAATTAAAACATATATCATAAACTAATTAAGTCATATAAAGATGTTATATACTTTTGATTATACAAAATTATTAATTTTTGGCATACACCAAATGTGTACACACATGTATACATGCAAGCAAATTCCAATATTTAAATAATCACATCTAATAAAAAACTTGTGATCTTTTATTCTTTTCTTTTTTTATAAATTCATATTCAGTTTCCTACTTCATTAAAAAAAGAAAAGTTGTGAAAGATACATATCGGTCAGAGTTACATTTCACTTTCAAAACCAAATGCAATAGATTAATTTACTTGAATTGAACTAAGTGTCAAGGAATTCAACACATTCAGTAAATATATATTTTCCTGTAAATTTATGAAATTTAAAACTATAATTGACATATGCTAAAAGAAATAATTCCCCAAGCCCTTAAACTACAATATAATTAAGATTGATCACACTTAAATTAATGTTTTACTTTAACAGGATCAAGTTGAAAGTGAAGTAATTTCATGAGAGGATATCAGGTATTTTCATTAAGATAAATATTTAAAAAGGTTACAATGTTTTCAATTAATTATTGCTAAATTTAAATTTTTAACTTGGAATATTTTTTGATAATTGTAGTTACTAATTACTGTTAAAAAAATATTAACACTGTAAAAAAAATATACCGTATACTGTGAAAAAAAAAAAAAAAAAATATATATATATATATATATATATATATATATATGTATATATATTATGTATGTTGTGTGTGTGTGTGTGTGTGTGTGTGTGTGTGTGTGTGTGTGTGTGTGTGTGCAGAATACAAAAGAGCTTTCAACCTTTTAAGTCTAATAAGAAAGCTGTCCCAACAAAACTAAAAAATGCACTTTAAGTAATAAAACATTACAAGAGAAAATAAAGAACAGAAAACATGGTTTGATAACATAGAACTCTCAAATGAGATTCATCATTGAACACATATTTTAAAATTAAAAACAAAATATTGCCAAAGTCATTCCTAAAACATGATAATTCGCTACAGGAAAATACTTATATTATTAGATAATTAACAGTGAAATATCCCTAACCGTCCCAGCTTAGATTTCAAGGACCAGGCATCTAAGGGTATGCCCAGAACAATGAATGAAGAATACTAATGTGCATCATAAGACCAAAATCTAAAATTGAGGAATTTACTAATTAATGCTCCTGTGGGTATGAGAATACATACTCACTTAAGTTTTATAAATTACTTTAAAATCTATCCCTAAAACAGCTATATCTCTAGCCATTGCCTTTGATTTTTGTCTACTATTGAGTATGAATAAACACCAATTAATAAGAATTTAAATACAAAACAGAAAGAAGTGTTATACATAAAACTTTTTTTTATCCAATTCAGAATAAATTTTTCAATTATATTTAGGCCTAAGATCAATTGATGACTTAGAACTATAGGCAATTTACTTTAAATCAAATAGCTAAAAAATAAAAACAAACCACTTAAAATAAAAATAGATAAACAAATTATAAAAATACAGGCCTTATAACAAACAAAATTTTGTAACATTTTGACTATTTTAAATCAAGGAACACAAAACCAAGCACTACTTCATGATTTACAGTTTAATCCTTCAGAGGGGAGGGAAAAAAAGAGCACAAAGAGAAAAATAAATATTTTTGAACAGTTTAACTTGGGAAAAAGAAAAAAAAAATTAGAAATATATATACATTAAAGATGGAAGCATAAGATACTTTCTTGACAAAGAAAGTAGAACTTAATTAAATTAAATAATATACTTTATGGAAGCAACAACAAGAAGTAATAAAAAAAAAACATTTCTAAATGCAATACACACATTCTTAATAATTAATGTCCATTCTATGAGAAATAAATAAAATGAGTGAAAATAAGTAATTAAGGGGGAAAAAAAACTAAATGTTGAAAACAAGTGAACAAAATGGAAAACTTTCATATTTCAAGATTCTCAAAATATATGATTTAGAATTGAAAATGTAGCAATAAATCAATTTTAACAATTGAATAAAATATAAAAACGAAAATTCAAAAGAACAAAATATGAATACATAATAAATATTTTAAAAAATCAATAAATAATGACTGATATTCTTAACACTGGTAAATAATTCTTTTAAACATATAATTAATATCATTCAAAGACTAAGCACTAAGATTACAAAATGGTCACATCACAGATAACATACAGTCATTTCATAACCAAATGTTGAGTCTAAAAGCAGTCAATCAATTGGTCTTAGTTACTTTAGAAAGACAATCAGGATGAGTTATAATAATATGCTCTGATGGAAAGTCCAAAAAAACTGTAATATGGTACCCCATATTGGCAGAAGCGATGATGTATTCACACAAAGCAAACCAGCTAAACGCTTGAACAAAAATACATCAGCATTACAAAAAAGATTATGTATTTTTAAATTAACATAAAATAGGAAAACATTACTTTTCCAATAACATCTAAATTTTTTAAGTTACTTCCTACATGGCATTCAATATAATATTGAATAACAAATGAATGGCAAATAACATAATATTATACTTATCATTAGAAACATAGATTGTATTTAAAAAAATATTTATTGCTAGTTCCAAATGTATTTTTATAATCCTATAAAAAATAGATTATTAGTTAAGAACTGAAGTCATAAATGTATTGTGTTCGCAGTCCTTTTGGTTTTTCAGGGTGAAATAAAACTCAATGTATTATAGACATAAAATTTATTTTAATCTACAATATATTGATCATTATTTAATATGGCTTTTTCCCATCTTTTCACTAACTCCATAATGCCATTTTTATAGAATGTCTGGAGTTAATTGTTAAAAAACTGATCCAAGTGGTTTTTGATGTCCTATTCCTTTTGGAATTTCTTTCGGTTCTGCAGAGACCGGAATAGGGGGTAGTGAATAGAGAGAATGGGGCCAAAGGTCCCAAACAAGGCTCAATAATTGATTGCGAGTGACCAGTGAGGTGTGGGGCCTAGCTTGATCTTGGTAGAACACAACATCCTTCTGATTTGCCAGTTCTGGGCGTTTATTATTATTATTTATTTGATTAAACCATTTGGAGATCACAATTGTAGGCTATTTTGAAGCCCATTCCAATTTCTTATTTCTTCTTCTTTCCCAAGAAGCCTTCATCTGCTCAGAAAACCACTGTTTTCGTCCTTCCCTCCACTTGGTTCCCGCTCTTACCTTCTCGTGTTCGACTTGGAAACATCCCTTCATACATTCCCTTTTTCTCCAAATATTTTTCTGGGTGTTTATTTATAATTGATTGATCTAATTTAGTTAATTGTGAGCAGTATATAGTTGAATAAATTGTTTGTCATGATGGATGCAATCCAGTTTTTTGCATTCTTCTACGAGCCTCTCTACTAGGTCCCCAAGATTTTCTATAAAGCATTACGACTGCATTAACATAAAATATCCATTTTTCATTTCCTGTTACCAACCTTTTCAATAATGGGTCGTTTTGTTACCCTTTCCGTAATGAATCACTATCAGAAATATTTTACCAAGCTGACTTCAATCAGAGAGTGAGAGATCCAAACATTAAGCCTGGAAACATAGCAGAGCTTGTGGAAATGGTTTTATAGGCCTGTGTGTAACCCATTTAGGGCCATAGCAATCTATCGCACTGATTGGGTGGAATTTTGATCAACAATGGCCAAAACATTGCTCATTTCAATGTCATGTGGGAGACCAGAGCGTTAAGCATCATTGATGTAAAAATTTCTTATTAATGTGAAGAGGCTAGTTTCTTTTCTTTTTAAAAATTAAACTACATTTTCAAAGGACAAGTAAAAACTATCCTCCTATCCTAGGTAGATGGTTCACAAGGCAGACTATGTTAATCGAAAGTCGAGGAATGGATAGAAGTCGGAAAAGAGTCAAGAACAGAACAGCCAAATCTAGAGAGCAATCTCACACTTTTTAATTTTATTATAGAAACGAAAAGTATATGATGATGTTAATACGTTTTTCCATAGTAGACAGTTAAGTGCACTGATGTAATAATTGAATAACACATAATACTTAATTGATATTGAAGTTAGTATGACTATACTAGAAGTACCCAAAAAACCACTTTGTCATTAAGTTTATAATAATAATAATACGCTTACCGAACCTGAAGGTTCGATGCCGATACCACCAAATTTCGCCTACACAGACTCGTCCAATGTCAACCGTTCAAGCTCAAGCCCCCAAGATCAGCCTTAATGCAATCCTCCCATCAACGCTTCGGCCTACCTTTCAGACACCTACCAGTCGGATCAGCGAATACCAACTTTCGCAGAATCCACTCCTCACCGAGCCCAACATATTTCAGTTCATTAAGTTACTTTCATTTTATCAGTTTAATATTTTAGGTAGATGTTACTAATTATTTTTTCGATCCTTTGTTCGATAAATATTAGGCCGTTTTACAAAAGAAATTCTTGGATATATTTTTTTAAAAACAATTTATTTAATCCAGTCATCCCTTTCAGCCTCTAGGGCCATTATCAAGCTTCTGTAATCAATTAAAGTTTCATTGCATTTATACATTTTCAACAATTCAATTACAACACATAATAAATTATTTTTAATAATTATGTCACCTATCATGCATATCCATCTTAATTATCTTTTCATTTCACTGCTTTTCAGCAGCGTCGTCATAATTTTTTTTAAATATCATTTTTCAAAAAAAAACCTGTATTAAAAAATATCATATTATTTTTCATCATCAATTGAAAAAGGGATCTATTTATTAAAAAAAGAAAAGAAACATTTTTTCCAACTTACTTAACAGTTTTCGGCCGCCTTTTAGGTGTTCTCGTGCGCGACTGAACTTGGGGTGGGGATGCCAAAGGATTTATATATTTACTCTGTCGATAGCACTTGCATAAAAGGTGTTTAGGTTTTCTACGTCTGTTTGGTGGTTAACTGATTTTTCTAAATTTTTTGTTATATAAATTGATTCTATGATTCTTTTATGGCAGTTAATTGTAAATTTTTGGTTTTCAAAGTATTTATATTTATATCATTGATTATTCACATATGGAGTTTATGGAGCAGAAAAACACATAGAGGTACAATTAAAGTTTTCAGATCTATAGATACAGTTGTAGGTATGCCAAATAAGTTTTTAGCCAGTATCTTATATGGACTTTATTTAGTGAACTTCCCTTGTGATATCATATTACCATAAGTTAGTGACAGGTTTTCAAGAAAAAACAAACAGCCAAGAAGAGGTTGACACAAGCATGCAACAAAATGTCAGAACAAAGATACAAAAAGTGAAAAAAAAAAAATTCCTCAAAGACTGCAAGCTGTTAACAACTGGCAGACTGGACAAAAATGCAAACTCTAAACTGAAAATGAATTAAGGAAAGAAAATGATTAAATAATTCACTTGGTATGTATAGAGATGCATCGTGGAGATAAATAACAATTAAATACATTATCAGCATAATGCACTCATAAAAAAAAAATAATCCCCCACCTTAAAAATGAATCGGTATTAAAAAAAAAAAAGTAAATCCCATATGCATTTTCTGTAACACACAAAGCTCTGCAAAAGAAGAAAGGAACATAAGGACAATGGAAAATTATAATATTACTCTTAAGTCATAGAGGCTCCCAAAATCCATTTATATAATTATGATTATTAATAAAAGAGAATAAATTGACTCTTACTACTAAAATATATTTAGAGTTTTAAAAAGAGACAGAACATAACATTGATTCATTATTGGACTGGGAAACCACTGTTACAGAGGTATTACACTAAATATGATCTGTAACATTAAACTGGCTCAAAAATATGGGAGAAAAAACAACAAACATGTACAGAAAATTAAATTCATTTTCTGAAACATTGGGAAAAAATCATATTGAATTCAAATGATACAAAAAATTTACGAACCATAGGATCATAATTAAAATTTTGTGATTCATGTTAACCTTACACACAGTAATAGAGGCAGTATAATTGAGTTTTTACTTTTTAATGCCAAAACAGACAGGGTAGAGCAGAAATTTTTTAAAAAAAGTTAAAGCTGTGTGATGCATGCACCAGATTGATTATATTAAAGATAAAAAGAATCACCAAATTATAATATTTGATCTACCAGGAAATTCATTTAAAAAAATATTAAAATGCAAATTATAAGCTATAAGATATATAAACATAACTGTAAATACATTCTTACCCAAATCATGACAAAACAGCCTATGTTTCATAAAAAAATCACAAGTCCCAAAGTGCATATTATTGATAACAGGAATAATACCTTCTTAATTGAATAAGATCTGAATTGTGATTTGGTCATAACTGGATGTGTACGTTGAAAAATCTTCAATGATATTAGCATATATATCAGAGAACTTATCATAAATATTATAAAAATTTTTTCATGAAGAGCTAAAACAATAAAAAATGTGATCAGTCAATAAAATAAATATATATATAAACATTTTTTTTTTAATACCTTGCATTTCTTAACTCGATGTGAAAGAGAATACCCTACACTTACATTATTTCCTTACTTTTAGTTGAAAACAAGAAACGTTTTTGTGATTATTTTATTAAAAATTACATTTCTTTAAATTACTTTAAAATAAAACAAATTAAAATTTATTAAGTTTTAAACAAATAAATCAAACTTTTTTGTTACTTCAGTTTGCTATAGCATGCTATTTGTGTTATTTTGCTAAACCCGTCGAGTTTCTACAGTTATTTCCTGAATAAAATTGATGGGTTTAGCACAATAGCATGCTATAGCAAACATAGTGAGTACCTCTTTTATAAAGTAATATAGAATAAAGGAATAGAGACCATATAAAATGAGGAAAGTGCTTTCTCTAATTTTCATCTCTCACATATAATATTTTGGATTTTCATCTAACATAATTTGAACTTCAATTTTTCCAAAACAAAGTTTTTTTGTTTTTTTTTCTGATGTATTTTATGGTGACTTACATCGTCACTAGTTATTAGACCATAACTAATAACTATGGCCAGGATCAAAGACCTGTCAAAATTAACATAATCTATTTTACTGCCATTATTTCTAAACTTTTACAGAAGATGGTTAGGTGAAAGGTGTTTTGGTTGTCAAAGAAAGGACAATGAAATAAGGAGCTTTAGTTTAACATATGCTGAATCCAAAAACAAAAAATTAAAGCCATTCTTGTAATTTTGAAACACCTCTTTAATTGTTATCTTAATAGCCTACATATTCATCTTGACTCTACTACAAGACATCTCAGAGCCTTCTTCAATGCAGCCCCTTGCCTGGACTAACTGTATTTCACATATTATACATTTATATCCTTGAGCAATATTTAACATTCTCTTTTTCTACTGCTTAATTGGTGCCATAAACAAGGAGAAACAGCCCCATCAAGTGAACACTGACATAGGCCTTCAGTTTCATTTCCCTCTTGTAGTTGTATCTACCTCATATTAGACTCTCTTTACATAGACTTGCTAAATGACTTTTGGTTTTCCTCCCCACAACCATTTAACTTTTTTGGTATTCCCCATAAAATGCACATGGCAATATCATTTTAGAAGTCCCTAATCCAAAATATGTTTGACAGGCCTAACACTTTAGATGCCACTTATTCTATTAATCCTCTAGCAATAAATTTTAGTCTTGCCAGCGACTTTTCCTAGGTTTATCATTTCTATAGTAGCTATCCACAGTCGTACACTTGGCAATATAAAGAAGAACAGTCAGGAATACTGTTTTGAATAAGATAATTTTAGTTACTTTTTTTGTCTCCTGTCTTCCTAAATTTATTGTGCTGACAGAGTAAACTACTTTATTGGTTTTTCATTTTAAAAATTAAAACAGTATTTTCTATTCCTGAATAAAAGTAAAAAGGAAAATTAAGGTAAATATAAAATGCACTGACACCAATTTATAATAATAATAACACTTAAATCTGAGACCTTGATTCAGCAAGGAGAAACCTTGTATTGGTAATAGATTCCAAGAGTGGATGACCTATGTCAGAGATGGAGTAAGAAGGAAAAGGATAGATAATTTATTTATTTTCTGAATGTGATCTAATAAAGATTAAGAAAGACCTATATGATCTTTGGCTGGACCTGAAAGTAGCCATATTGGAGTTCGCATCAAAGGTATGTGGTGTTAAGAAGGTATCAGCTAAGTTAAGTGAAAGCGTTCAGATTGGTGGAGTGAGGAACTTAGGGCTGTTATCCGGGAAGAGAAGAACTTCTGAAAAAGGTACTGCAGAGAAAGAAGCAGAAGCAACTATGATCTATACAAAGACGCGAGAAACAGAGTTAAGGTGGCAGTGAGAGAAGCAAAAGTAAAAGCTTGGGAAGAGTTCAGCCAATCTCTAGATAAAGACCATAGGGAGAATATTAAACTCTTTAGGAGGAAAATAAAAACCCTCAGATGCAGAAAACCCAAACAAATAAGAAACATAAAGAATGGAAAAGGAAAGGTGCTATCTGAAGAGAAAGAGGTCTTGGAGACCTGGTGTAGGTACTATGCGAGACAGTTCGATGGCAATCAACAAGAAGAGCTGGTTGTGGCCAATGGTGGAGCCTATTCTGCAGGAAGAACAGAGTGCATTTAGACCAAAGGGAATGACAATCAATACCAGAAAAAGCAAGATTCTTCAAGTTGGTAGAGCTCAAGAAGATATACAGATCTCCTATGGTGGAGCATTGATGGAGGTCGTGACAGATTTCATGTATCTAGGCATGGTGATCAGTAGATCTGGGAAATTGGATTCAGAAATCCCAAGCAGAATTTCCAAGGCTAATTCCATCTATTACCATATCTACAACACGGTTATCAGAAAAAGATAAGTAGCACGGAACGTGAAGTTACACCTATTCTAGTCCATCTTTCTACCGGTGCTTCTCTATGGAGCAGAGAGCTAGATTACGAATGAAAGGCTACAAAGTCACATCACTGCCTCGGAAATGAAGATTCTTAGAAGAGTCGTGGTGAAGACACGGAGAGACTGTGTACGGAATGAAAGGGTCAGGGAAGAGCTTAATGTATGCTCTGTTCTGGAAGTCCTAGACAAGAGGCAATTGGGATGGTACGGACCACCACCAGAACCCAGTTAAAACAATGGAGGTAAGGCTCTTATGAAGAAGACCTAGAGGATGCCCAAGGACCTCCTATATCACCCACATGGAGCGAATAGGGATGCGTAGAGGAAAAAGTCTGGGCAAGATAAGAAACCTTGCTAGGAACAGAGACGGTTGGTACCAATGGCTGGGACCTCGCCCACGCTGAAAGGCAAATGGGTCGAGGAAGAAGAAGATAAATTTATGTTACAGTAATGTATAGATAAGAAGTTTTAAAATAAATAATGGGTTTACAAGCTGAGATTAAAAGTAAGTAAGACAGTATAAAATAGAAAACAAAAAGCAGAAAAAATGACCAGGTATTAGTTCAATGAAAGAAAACAGGACAAAGTAGTATTATACGGAGAGAGGGACAAAAAAAAAAAAAAATATATATACTTAACGAAGCTGTGAGTACAAGATAACTGAAGAAGGACTGTCCATAAATGGAAGACTATAAAATAATAGGTAGGATTTTTTTTTTTTTTTTTTTTTACCCAATATTTCAATGAAATCCAAATTTTTTTTTATTTGTTTTTATTGAAATTTACAACTGTACAAAAAATACATCATGAAGAGAAACTGCCCATTGACAGCACTCTCTGCCCATTGACAGCACTCTAAGAAATCCAAATTTAAATAAAAATAAATACGATTTTAGAAACACTTCATTAATAAACCAGTTTCTAAAATAAATAAATTGATAAAATTATGATCTAAATCATGGTTTACTTACGATAATTATCTTGATTAGATATATAAGTAACTCCAACTAAAGATAATATTTCTGTCAGACTCAGCCAATAAGAAATTCTGACAAATTTAAGGTATCTGTTTTGTTCACTGATAGGACTAATATCTTTAATCAGTTTAGAATAGTAGTTATTGTAAACTTCTGAAATCAGGAATCTTGGACCAAGATGCAATGCTATCGAAATTCTCCATAGGTATCTTTCAGGGCTTATACCAGTTATAGCACTAATTGATGGAATTATATTGTAAACCTACAGGGGACATTAAAAAAATATTAATCAACACATCTTAATCACATTATTTATTTTAATCAAAAATGAGGTATAATTTTTATTTGACTCTGCCTTAATATTTAATGTTTCACTTATATGTTTATATGAAATTAAATGATTACTAAAAACTGTCAAACAACGCTATTTAACACACAGAGCTAACTGAATTTTTCATTGTCATAGAATAATCATATTCTCAACGTTCAAATTTAAAGTAGAAATAAATTGTTCTAATTCTGAAATAATTAACAACCAGAACTTTTACATTTCATTATTAACACATAATCATCAATGAAAAAATATAAATTTTCATTTTTTTTTTGTTTATGTATATAACTTGTGGCAGCAAATCAAAATAACATTCAGGCAAAAGACAATACGCTAAAACATTAAAACGAAGCGCCCACAAGCAAAAACATTTCCACATCCCAACATCTTGTTTATGCAGCAGAAACTTAAAACAGCTTCAAAATGTACCATCCATTGCACATGTTCCATCTAAATAATCAAAATTTATGAATAGAAAAATATTTATAATACAAAAATATGAAATCAGTAAGTATCAGAATGGATAATCGTTTTAAATTTAGATAAATAAATAAAAATAACTTAAATATAAGTCACTTAAAAACACAACACTTAACCATTAAAGTAATGTTTAAAATATGTTGTTCATGTATTCATTTTAAAATAATATTAACTATTTTCCTTAATTTTCAATATTCAAAGACATTAAATTTGCTTTAACCCTCATATTAATCAAATATATGGTTTTATATTAAATAATCCTTTCATTTACTATCCAAAACAATAACCAACAAGGCAAAAAACTCATATAAAATCTTATAAACAATTTAACGACTGATATTCCATAATTTATATCATAAGGGCTATGACATGACCAATATATTTGTTTTAGTGAAAAAAGTTCCATTTCAAATTGTAAAATATTTCTCTTAAAAGTCAATTACATAACAAAGCCTTATAAAAATCAATACTTTAAAACCAGACCTAAGTGGTAAATTTACACATAAATTTTAACATATGCATAAGGAAAACTGGAAATGATTTAAGGGAAAAACTTATTTAAAAAAACAAAACAAAAAAAAATGGTTATTACAATTAAAATGTGATTTGAGGTTTTTCAAAACTTTGATCAGTTATGTAAAACATCTGCAGCATAGAAAAACACTAATTTTTCAAAATAATGGACCTATCTTAATTTGGAACTTCGCAGGAACTGTAGCTGTAGGTAGCAAGTGTTAACTAATAAGCACTAAGGTATAACAATACTACAATAATACTTACTCTACAGTGTGTCTCGTGTATTTCACTTTGTTGAAAAATATAAGCAAAAACGAAACAAACTATAAGAGTGAAAAGTGGTAATGAGACAGTAAATATACAGAGTTTTCGAAAACTAAGAAGAAAATAAACATTTCTACTAGAATTCTTGGGTAAAATTGAATAGTCAACTTCCATTACTGATTAGATTTCAATAACAAGTTGATAGGAAACTGTCAATAAGAAAAACCAACAAATACAACTTGATCAAGGAAAAATAAACAATTCAATTTCTAAGCTATTTCAAACATAATGAGGCAGAAGTCCAATGAGACATCCATTCCTTGAGAAAAGGTGATTTACGAAGGATGATATTAGATAACATCTTAATAAATTCTGAGTAAATTACTGTCATAAAACATTGGATAACAATTTTTCCCAATGGCACCTTTCAAGCAGAAATCAATGGCAAAAAACAACTTAAACAATTTTAACCAGAATAAGACTGATAGAGAAGTGTTTCATTTCGGCCATGTGTAATTTACTTATAAAGATCATATTTCGGAAGCATTTAAAAGTAAATGAAAGCTCGATTTTAAGAATTTTTCATAGTAGTAAAGAACATTTGAAACACTAGGTTACGGAGACCGATATCTATGACATAGAGGTCGATATTGTTCAATTAGTAAAAAAAATACAATTTTACCTTCCTTTTTTTTTTCTTCCCAATTCTGTTTGTTTTATTGGTCGGAAAACAGTTCATTATAACAGGCACTTTGTAGGAAATTGCACCGGTAATATATTTGAAATTACTCTAGATATATAAATGATATAATAAAATAACTTATTTATTTTTCAATATACATTCACAATTACTTAGTTATACATACAATTGTAAGAGGAGTAAAAAATATAACAAATGCTCTTCCTAGATAAACAACATTTTATTACAGACAGGAGAATGTAAGGTAGATATAGATAAAGAAAAGAACATCTGTACCAGCCAAGTTCAGAGGATGAATCAAATTAACTCGAAATCTACAACAAAGAAAAAAAATCGTTATTAATATGTAAGTGGCTCCTTATGGTACATTATCATGTACTTAGTCCCGTTCTACTAGATCCCGTCTTTCTGACCTCTACCCTCCTCCTCACCGTACTGCTGCCTTTGACAAGTCCTTTCTAGCCAAAGCAACCACTCTTTGGAATTCTATTCCTCCTGAGATCCGTCATGTAAGTACTGCTTCCTCCTTCAAATCGCTACTTTTCAACCACCTTCTCCTTACCCAGTCAAACAGACAATAACTTCAAACTGCAGATGCTATAAATACCAATTATTATTATTATTTTTGTGTGTTTATAGTACTCAAATTATCATTGATGAACCAGCTATTTCTGTTTTTTTTTTTTGTTTTTCTTATTCCGAAAGTCTGACTTGTAAAGATGTACATATATTACTACCTTAATTATTTTTTAGTTTAGTATTTTGTTATTCTAAGCCATGACCACACTGTTCCGGTCATCAATTATGTATTTTATTTTATTCTTAAGGGACTTTAGTCCCAGGATAATAAACAAGTTTTTTCATTTCATTTCATTATCTAAATCATACAGCATAGCGATCAATCTAAATTTCACCTTCCCAAAACATTTGCAATAAAGTTTTTTAATCAGCACCAGATGTAGATTTTGCGGGATCGTCTTCGAGGCGATAGTGAGTATAAGATTTATGATGAAATAGTCTCCAAGATGAACCCGGAAACTTTAAATTCGTCTGAAAATTATTTAATTTGTTTCTGTTTTTTTCCTATAGCTCAGACTCAACTCGCACCTCTCCTTGGATCTGCTGTTGTATGTCGTCCTGTCTTCACCATTCAAAAATTTCCGAAAAACATACCAAAAAAAAAACGGATAACGAAAGGGGGAAATCCAAAGGTGTTCAGTTAGTCTCGTCCAAACGCTGTATCGGCGCTACCCGAAGCACGAATATTTGCAGAAACCTACAGGTAGACAGACCTAACAACATAGCCTGTCTACCCACTAAGTTACACACAATACTGCCTTGAATAAGGCATTTACTTCAAAGTATTAGGTAGGTCTCAGTAAATGATATGATGGCTTATTATGAATCACAGAAGGCATTGCAAATGAAAACGTTCTTTGATGGATGTTGAAGAATAATAAAATAAATAAAGTTCGAAAAAAAAAAATAATAATAAACTATTGCTTGGTAATCAAATAAAATTAAAAAGAATTTCATAAGTCCACACACACGAGATCTTTAACAATATTACCACAAAACAACAAGATACAAACGATGCACACAATGTAGGTAATTGGTTGGTTACCTCAGTGTTGCAGGTAAAAAATTAATATTAATAATTAAATTACTTTCCACCTGGCAACAATGAGGGACATGAAAAACTGTCGTGTAACCTCCATGTTTTGATTGACAGTGCAACCGTTACATCACTTCCCCCCCCCCCAATGACCTCGTCACAGAAGCGAACAGGGAGTCGGATGCGACGTCCTCTTCGAGTTGTTCTGTCCGATGAGGGTTGGTCTGCTTCTGTGGCGCGGGCGTTCTCAGTTTGTGGAGGTTGCTGTCGCGATGTAGTCGGTGGTATCGCAGTTGGAGTGGTGGGGTCCTCCAAGGTGTAGGCTGGCTTCAGGCGGTCCACGCTGACGGTCTTCTCTCCGGAGGCGAGCAGGACTACGAAAGTATTCTCTCGATCACAAGGTGAGGTCCAGAGTAGGGAGGAGTCAGTGGTGGCGGTGTCGTCTCGTAAGAAGACGTGTGTGCATGTCCTTAAGTCCTTCGGAGTGAAGGTTGGCCCTTGACTCGGTCTATGCGGGGCAGGCTGCAGGCGCTTGAAGTGTTCCCTTAGCCTACGCAGAAATCCATTAGGTTCCTCTGGTTTTGAAATCGACTCCAGCGGTTCCCCAGGAAGTCTCAGAGGTTGACCATACGTCATTTCTGCAGCGCTTGTGCAGTTGTCATCCCTAATAGCTGCTCTCAATCCGAGGAGGACTGTGGGCAATAGTTCCGTCCAAGACCTTGAGTTAATGAGATGTGCAGTTAGGGCTGCTTTTAAAGTTCTATGCCATCTCTCGATAGCTCCATTGCACTGAGTATGGTACGCAGTGGTCTAACATCGCCGAGTTCCTAGGAGGTTCAGCAATGTCGTAAAAAGTTCGCTCTCGAATTGGCGGCCTTGATCAGTTGTGATGCGTGTGGGGACGCCAAATCTGTAAATCCAGGATTTGTAGAGCGTTGATGCAACCACTGTAGCGGAGATGTCCTCAATAGGTTTAGCTTCCGGCCAGCGGGTGTACCGATCTGCCATAGTAAGGCAATAACGTTTACCATCCGTTGTCGGTAGAGGTCCGATTATATCGACATGAATGTGCTCAAATCGACCAGCTGGAGCGAAGATGCCTGGAGGTGAAAAGGTGTGTCTATGGATTTTTGAGCGTTGACAAGCGATGCAGCTACGGGTCCAAGTCGTTATGTCAGAATTCATATTCGGCCAGAAGATCTCTGAGACACCAGGCGGCGTGTCCCTCGGATTCCAGGATAGCTGAGCTCGTGAATCTTCTTAACGATGTTCTGAAGCAGAGAAGTAGGAACATATGGTCGAGCTTTCGAAGTAGTGAAGTCACAAAGAAGTGGCTTGTTCGAGTGCGGGAGTTCGACCAGCTTCAAACACAAGTTCGGGTTCCGAAGTAACTCGGGAATCAGCGGGTCTTCCTGTTGGGCTTCGACAATGCTCCCATGTCATCCGGGCTGCGAATTTCCCCCAACCTTGACAAAGTATCGGCCACTTTGTTTTCTTCTCCCGAAACATGTCGGATATCGCAAGTGAATTGGCTAATGAAGTTCACATAGCGAATCCGCATGGGTGTTGCTGTTCTGGGCTTCTGATAGAAGGCATAAACCAGAGGTTTATGGTCAGTTAGAATACTGAAAACCCTTCCTTCGATGCAAGGCCTGAAATGCTTGACTGCGTTAAAGATAGCGGTGAGTTCGCGGTCGTAGGTTGAGTATCCTTGTTGAGCCGGCGTAAGAACTCTTGAGAAGAATCCTAAGGTTCTCCAATGTTGCCCTTCTCGTTGTTGAAGAATTGCTCCCATTGCTGTGTTGGAAGCATCACAAGCGAGAGTGACTTCAGCATCTGACGATGGGTGCGCGAGTGTGACGGCTTCTCGAATGTTCCGCTGGCATCTGGCGAAGGCTTCTTCAGCCTCAGGAGTCCATTCGATTGGCCTCCTATCATTCTTCTTAATGTTGCTAATCAGAGCATGTAGAATGCGCTGAACTTCTGCTGCCTTGGGGAGGCATCTTCTGTAGAAGTTGATCATCCCCAGAAAACGTCGAAGATGGCCCTTGGTAGCAGGACGTGGAAATTCGGCGATTTCGTAGAACTTTCTCGGGAGAGGTTTAATGCACTGCGAGTTAACAATGAAGCCAAGAAACTCGACTTCGTCCTTGCAGAAAGTCGACTTGAGTTGATGGTCAATCCATGCTGGTCCAGTCGCCTAAACACTTCTTCCAAGTGAGTGCGATGTTCTTCCTCCGATGATGAAGCTATCAGAATGTCGTCGAGATAGACGAAAGCATACGGTAGGGCGAGAATGCTGTCCATCAAGCATTGGAAAGTCTGTGCTGCGTTGCGGAGTCCGAAACACATCACCTTGAATTCGAAGAGGCCGAAAGGAGTGATGACTGCAGTCTTCGGGACGTCTTCTTCAGCTACAGGTATCTGTTAGTATGCCCGTTTGAGATCCACCTTACTGAAGATTGTCTTTCCGAAGAGGTTGGTGTTGAGGGATTGAATGTTAGGGACGCTGTATTTGTGAGGCACAGTCTAGGCGTTGAGACGGCGGTAGTCTCCACAAAATCTTATTGAGCCCTCCTTCTTTGTTACTATGAGGAGTGTGCTTGCCCAAGGACTGCTTGAAGGCCTGCAGATTCCCTCATCTACCATCTTCAGGAATTCTTCCCTGGCGGCGTTGTATCGCTCAGGCGGAAGGTGTCAGGCTTTGGAGGTGACAGGTGCTCCCTTCGTCTCAATAAAATGCTTGATGGGGTGTTTCGCCTCCTGTGGTACCGTAGATGGGCGCGTTACAGCAGGGTATTTGCGTAAAAGTTCATAATACCACCCGCCGCTGGGTACTGAATAAACGGAAGGTGCATTGTTTTGCTTGAGACTGCCCTTGGATGTGAGACCTGTCTTGGCGTCTACAAGCTGTCGGCCCTTGAGATCGACCAGGATGTGGTGAAAGAAGAGGAAGTCTGCTCCGATGATCGGGTTGTAGACCTCGGCGATGATGAAAGACCACCGAAGGGGGCGACGAAGACCAACGTCAAGTATCTTCTTCACTTCACCGTAGGTCTTTATCGGTGTACCGTTAGCTGCAAAAAGGGTGAAATTGGCGGGCGTTTTGCGATCTGGTCTCCGTACTGGAAAGACCGATATTATATCGTTCTCCGGTTGCCTTGTCCGCGACGAATAATCGGCTGTGGTTGATATCAGCGACGGAGTCCGCCTTCTCAGTCCCTGAGATTAGTTTCCCTTTTGGTTTCCAGCTGCAGGGTTGTTGGCATTCCTTAGCCTTCTCCCGGAAGTTGCGGTGGTAGTAGCATAGTCTGCGACTTTTGCTACGTTATCGGTTCCGTCCTTGGTCACGAGATGTCGATCTGCTCCTTCTTAAGTTAGCCATTTCGTTTTGGAGCTCATTTATTTGCATTAAAAATTGAGATGGCCGTTCCCCGTCGGTGAGGTGCTTGTCCTTCAATAAACGCCTAATACGCTGATTTTCGGACGGCGTAAGTGGAAATAAGCCTTTCCTTAAGGGCTTCATAGGGCTCTGTTGGTGTGTTTTTCACTAAGTCCGAAACTTGTTTTAGAATTTCAAATTCTAAATTAGCGACCACTATTTGAAATTTTACTCTAGAGCTTACGACTTTTGGTGTGGCAAATACAGCATCGGCCTGGCAAAACCATAATTCTGGGTCAGCCCTCCAGAATGTAGGGATTCTAATATTAGTATATGCACTAGCACTTACCTCTACATCTGCTAGTTTCTTATCCATCTTTTCGGTCATCACGTCGGGTTTCACCACTTTGATGGATGTTGGGGAATAATAAAATAAATAAAGTTCGAATATAAAAGTTACTTTAATTAAATGAAAAACGATTTTAACACAATTAAAATGATGAAAAATAAGAAATAAAAAAAATAAACTTTTGCTTGGTAATCAAATAAAATTTAAAAGAAGGTTTTATAAGTCCACACACACGAGATCTTTAACAATATTACCACAAAACAACAAGGTACACACGATGCACACAATGCAGGTACTTGTTTCAGTTAGTCTCGTCCAAACGATGTATCGGCGCTATCCGAAGCACGAATATTTGTAGAAACCTACAGGTAGACAGACCTAACAACATAGCCTGTCTACCCACTAAGTTACACATAATACTGCCTTGAATAAGGCATTTACTTCAAAGTATAAGGTAGGTCTCAGTAAATGATATGATGGCTTATTATGAATCACAGAAGGCATTGCAAATGAAAACGTTCTTTGATGGATGTTGGAGAATGATAAAATAAATAAAGTTTGAAAAAAAAAATATAATAAACTTTTGCTTGGTAATCAAATAAAATTTAAAATAATGTTTTATAAGTCCACACGCACGAGATCTTTAACAATATTACCACAAAACAACAAGGTACACACGATGCACACAATGCAGGTAATTGGTTGGTTACCTCAGTGTTGCAGGTAAAAAATGAATATTAATAATTAAATTACTTTCCACCTGGCAACACTGAGGGACATGAAAAACCGTCGTGTAACCCCCATGTTCTGATTGACAGTGCAACCGTTACAGTTCCTAGTACTTTTATGTGTGAATCGAGCTCTAGTGTTAATGATCATTGAATAACAAAATAAATAATTAACTATATATTTATCAGTTGTGACGTCCCTTTCAATCGTTCCCCATTCAATGGGGTTTCATTTAAGTAGCCTTATGCTCATCGGTCTTAATTAAGCGGCGTCGATGATGAGGTTGCTTTATTAACACCATTAAGTATTTTATTACAGTGAAGGAGTTTAAAAGCTACCAAAAGAATCGGGAAAGGCTGTGAAGTTGTGATGATGAAACACAAAATCTTCAAAACACCCAATAGCCAAAAAAGCTTCTGCAGACCAACATCATTAAATTTTTTTTTTATTTTTTTTTTTTACAACTTTACATCTTTATTCACACCTGTCAATAGTACAATAAACAATCAGTGAATTTGCTATAGTATAATACATATGACATGATAGGCATGAGGGAGAGTAGTACCCAGCGGCACCCACTCCTGGCATGAGTTTAGCGAAAATTATTAAAGGAGAAGGTCCCTCATCCAACTCCTATTAAGTCTTCTGTGGGCATTGTCTGGCATAAGTGTTGTCGCCATGCTGTTGATGAGTGCGTTCGGATGTCCTTGTAGTTTGTCGTGGAACCGTTTGTAGTGTGTCCGTATGTGCTCATTGACGGTTGGCATGTGAAGGTCAGTATGTAAAGTTATGTTGCTAACGTACCATGGTGCTTTTGTTATTGTTCTGAAAGTTTTAGCTTGAAAGATTTGAAGTTTGTTAATATGGATCTTTTTCGCTGACCCGTATATCTGTGATGCGTATGTCCAAATAGGTTTTAGTAAGTAAGTGTACGTGTTTAATTTTTGTCTAAGTTTCAGTTTTGAGTGCTTTTTAAAGAGTTAGTAAAGAAGTCTCAGTCTTTGGTTGAGGGTTATTTTTTTCTTTTTAATATGTGGACCCCAAGTCATTCTACGGTGGTCAAATGTCAGACCAAGGTAGTGTACTGTGTCTGTTTGTGGGATTTGAGTGTTGTCTAAGAAAACTGGAGGACACGTCTCATGTCGTAGAGTAAAGGTTGATTTTCCAGAGTTTGAACCAGTCGTGTAGTTTGATTAAATAATGTTGTAGGGTCTTTGAGGCTTGTGTTGGGTTTTTATGACATGTTAAGATCGCTGTGTCGTCTGCGTATGTCGCTGTTCGAATGTTAGAGGTGCAAGGTATGTCATGAGTGTATATAGTATAGAGTAGTGGGGCAAGCACTGCACCTTGGGGTACTCCTTCTGCAATAGATCGAATAAAAGATAGATCCGACCCCTGCCTGACAAAGAAAAATCTGTCAGTAAGGAATGAGAGAATAATAAGGTAGTAAGTAGGAGGAAGTAGAGCCTTGAGTTTGAAGAAAAGTCCCTGGTGCCATACTCTGTCGAAGGCTTGAGCCACATCCAGAAATACGCCAGTAGTGTATAATTTTTTCTCTAGTGCCGTGGATATGAGTGATGTTTTCGAAATCCGAATTGATGGTCTGGTATGATGTTTTTTTCAGTTAGTATGTCCAGAAGTCGTTTATACAATAGATATTCAAAAAGTTTGGAGTAAAGCGGAAGTAAACTTATTGGTCGGTATGATGAAGGAGTATTTTTGTCCTTGTTTACCTTGTGAAACATTGTAATGTGTGAGTATTTCCATTGCAGTGGAAATTTAGTAGTCCTCAGTATTGCATTATAAATTGTGGTCAGAAACACCAGAGCTTTTCTGGGCATTTGCTGGAGTATCTCTGCTTTAATTAAGTCATGTCCAGGAGCTTTTCTTTTTGGTAGCTTTTTAATTTGTTCAGCGACCTGGGCGGGCGTGAAGGAAGGTGGCGGTAATGTCAGTTGTAAGGGTTCGTCCAAAGTGTTAAGTACGTTGCCGTCTTGTTCAATGTTGATGAATCCCGTATGTTGTGTAAAAACAGTCGATAGATATTCGGCAAAGAGTTTGGATTTTTCTCCATCAGTCACGGCCCAAGAACCATCTTCTCTTTGAAGGGGTGCCGGCACCTCCCGATGCTTATTAAGATTTTTGGTGTGTCTCCACAGGCTTCCATCATCAGTCGAGAGGTTACTAATGTAGTTTTCATACGACGTTCTCTTTAATTTTGCAATTTGTCGTTTGAGTTTGTTGTTGAGTCGGTTGTAAGTTTGTTTGTCTGTCGGAAGTCTGTCTGTCTGCCATACTTTCCGAGCTTTCTTTTCGATCTGATCAAATCCCTTATATACTGCGGATAAATAGGTAGATTTTCGTGTTTTCTTTGCCTAGGTGCCGATGAAGACCATGCTGCGTCTTGTAGATTTCTTGTGAAACATTCTACAGCATTTTTCAATTCTTCCTCGTTCTTAATAGATAAAAGGACTGAAAAGGTAACATTTAGGTGATTTTTGAATGCCTCCCAATCCATAATACCACAAGTGAGGGATGGTTTTCTAGTGGCTAAACAAGGTTCGTCAAATAGAACCAGGTGCAAAAGGGAATAATCAGAGCAAAGATCGGAACTCGTGCTTATGGCATGAGATGTAGTTCGGAGTCCTTTAGTAATGAAAAAATCAAGTAAGTCTGGAGTCTTGCGTATGGAAGTTGGCCAGTAAGTAGGTGAGTCAGGTGATATTGTGTCTAGTGAAAGCTCGTGAAGGACAGACCTGAGATTTCTTCCTCTTGGAGTAAACAGTCTAGAACCCCATGAATGATCTTTTGAGTTATAATCGCCTCCTGAAACAAAGCACCTACCGAGGCATTTGAAGAAATCACTAAACATCCTCGATGTCAGCAAGTACCTCGGAGGGCAGTACACTGCAGCAAAAGTAATGTTGTGGTGTTTAGAAAATAAAGATATCGCTGTAGGTTGTATGTCAGGTGTTATGGGTAGCTGTAAAGGATGATGTTTTAATGTCGATTTGATGAGTATGGCAGTGCCTCCAAGTGAAGTGTTGTCTGGATGGTCAATTCTGTAGATTTTGTAACATTGAATATAAAATTTGGTCTATGATGTGAAGTGAGTTTCGGTGATTAGTGCTATGTCTGTTCATTTTTCATGTAAGTAAAAATCTAGTTCTGTCCTGTGTTGGTTCAGTCCGTTTGTGTTCCACAGTATGACAGAAATGGATCCTACAGTAATTTGATTAAGGGACATGTGCTTGTCTAAGGGCAGTGGTAGTCTGAGAAAGTTGTTGCAGAAGCCCAAAGAGGGGCTGGATGAGATTGGTAAGATTATTAATTAAAATGTACAGCTGGCCAGAGGGGTTATCAGTCGGTGGGGCATAGGGTAGTGTTTCCACTCATACCTGTAAATCTGTGCTCTTGGTGCGCTGCTTGCTGTTGGTGGTGTATTGCATGAGCTGGTTGCTGCTGCTGGTGTATTTGGTTGCTGCTGCTGGTAGACTGCTTGTGCTGGTCGCAATTGCTGTCTCTGGTGCTGCTGGTACACTGCTTGAGCTCGTTGCTGTTGCTGGTCCGGTCTTAGATGATGTGGCTGGGAGGGCTGTGACTGAGGAAGAGGTGGGAACTCATTGAAACCAGGGGGTGTATGTTGTACTGGGGTAGGAGATCTCTGCAGAGTCTGATGTCTAGTGCAACTGTTTCTGAGAGTTTTTAACGTTTCGCAACCCCTATAATTAGCAGTATGAGGTCCATTGCAGTTGGCGCAGGTTGCTTCTGTATCCCTTGCCTTTGTACAAGTGCTGCTGTCATGGCCCAGTCCACATTTCACGCATTTGGGCGGGTGGTTGCAATATGTTTTAGTATGCCCATACTGCTGACATCTGATGCACTGAGGAATCACTTTTTTTTTTCTCGGTTCTTCTATTTTAACGTGAGTATAATATATGAATTCCACCTCAAAATTTTTTTCATTAAATGTGTTCTTTGACACATCAACAAAAAAACATGGGGAGAAGCGGTTTTAAGCGTGAGATGACATTCACTATATTTGTTGCCTCGTAACCGTACTTAGCCAACTCTTCTTTGATAGTTGTAACGGGTGTAGCGTGATGCAAGTTTTTAATTACCACTCGTGGGTTTCATTCTTCTGGGAGTTGGTAAGTATGGAAGTCAGCACCTCCTCTTTTTAAACCAGAGACTAATTTTCTGTATACATCTGAATTTTCAGGGTGTACAGTAACTCCTCTCATAGAGGTTTTGAGCTTAAAACTATTAGGTCCTGTTTCGTTCTGTAGAAAGTCACTAACGCAGCATAGTCTTTCACGTCATTTAAGGATATTGGAGGTTGTTTTGCGTTATCAGGCTGTTTGTTTGTCGTTACAGTGTTTTCTTTTATATGTGATAGAGGTTCATACCTGTTTTGGGTGGTAGTAGGTAAACTAACCTTCATGAGTTTCCTAGGATCTCGTTTTGAATTCATGTGTCTTTTTCTTCCTGAGACATGCTCCCAGGTGATAGCCTCCTGCTCGGTAATATTGTTGACAGTGTCCATTTCACTAGTTAATGATGCACAAGAAGTTGGCGGTTCCGTCATTTCTGTTACAGGAGTGCCCGCTTACTGTCCCTCGCAGTAAAAGTGAGGAAAACAAACGCAATAACAATAAAATTAACCGCTTAGAACATTGAACTGAAGAGAAGTTTTAAAATCTATAACTAAAACTAAATCTCACATAGCACTTTTAACCTATAACGGTCACATATGGTTCATCCGTAAATTTGACGAATATAAGTTGTTATCAACTATCGGAAAAGTAAGTACGAGTTTTAGAAACACATTTTTGTACACTAAAACATACTTTAATACACTTTAACCATAATTATATTTAAAATAAGCGACACTTAAGGTGTAACCTTATTCCTGTTTGGCGTCCAAGATGGCTGTTCCTCATTAAATATTTGATTTTAAAAAAATAATAAAAAAGATCGTTTCTAAATTTTTCTTTGTAAAATATATGAATACTTTAAGGAAAAAGCAGAAGGAATATTAGTTGCTTTGTGTAGGTAATTTATTTCTATTATATATTTTTGTATTATGAGACCTCGAGGTATGGTGTCAGAATTGGAGAATTAAAATCAATTCCAATAAATCCCATCAGATTACCTTTACCCTTCGTCGTAAACCTATGACATCCTGTCCTACAGTGTCCTTTAATGATATCCCGCTTGTCCCTGTTGAATAGATCCGTTATTTAGGCCTTCTAATTTACAAACCTCTTACATGGAATCCGCATACAAGAATGAAAATACAAGAAACTGCTCGCCGATTTCGGTTACTTCAACATTTACGTGACAGACGCTCTAACCTTTCCCTTAACTACTAAAGACTCATTTACATGATAATCATAAGTCCTATGAGAGTTGAGTTTTGGGGCTCTACTAAACCATCAAACTCTTCCCGTATCCAATAAGGATAACAATAACAATCCAAAATCCTTCGCAAAATCCTTAAAGCTCCTTACTTTGTCCCCAATAAAATCATCCACAATGACCTTAATGTGCTATATGTTTCTGATTTGGCCTATACCAGGTATCACTCCTTCCATGAAAAACTCCACTCCCACCCTAATCCACTAGTTCCAATCCTTGCTTCCACTTCAATTCCTGACAATCAACCGAGGCGTCTGAAAAGAAGATGGCCTCGAGACCTTCTTGCTAAGATTCACAACTAGAGTGCTGCCAATGGGCAGTTTCTCTTTATGTTTTCATGTGTTTTATCATTGCAGCATATTTACTTTTTGTATGAAAACATACAGTTGTAAATTTTAATAAATAAATTAAAAAAAAAAAAATTTGTATTATCAGTTTATTTTATATTTTTCTTTAGTAGGCAAATAATTGCCCAAGATATTGGAAATTTTCCTCCTGCCTAGTCCTAAAAAAATAAGCAACTTGGGGACAGACCTATTGTACATTTGCGGTGCCTATCTTGTTAGGAAGTCTTTAAGACTTATTGTACTAATCTTGGGAGATAATATTTTTGCCTGTTTATGTGCAGGGTCAGTCAGGTGTTTCAATTAGAACTGATGTTAATGCGTTTAGTGTGTAAAAATTAATGCGTGCAACTTTTACACGCCATTGAAGTAAAACTTTAACATATTGTGACAGATGACAATTAAGTTAAAAAAATAGATGTCATGTTACAATTAAAAAAGTATACATTGATAATATAACAACAGTTATATATACACTTATTTATATTGAGCATTACACATAATAAATAGAATAGAATAGAATAGATAGTAAATTTTATTCTGGGACAGTGTTCCTTGAGAATAATAAATTTGTACAGTTTATAATATACAACATGTCTGGCCAACAGACAAAATGAACATAATTAACTAATATTTACAATTATGGATAAATATATACATAATGCAGAATAAAATAAACAAATAAAAACAATCCTCAGAAAATAATTGTGTTGAACAAAATAAAAAATAAATGAGTTTAAATATAAAACAAAAAGAAGAAGAAAAAAAAATGAATATTTACATTATTCTGATATTTAGTCTTCTAAGAATAATATAAGCTTTACTATAATAAAGGATCTTTATTAAGCTAAGAATTAATGAAAAACAAACTAATTAAAACATAAATGAAAATAATACACTACAAAAATAAGAAACAAATTCTTCTAATGACAATATAAAAAATACTATAACGAGTGAAACAAAAGAAGTTTTCAAGATAAAAAATTGAAAAATCATAAATAAATACTTGTATAAATAAAAAATAATAATAATATTGAATAAAATTTTATTTAAAATGATTACATTGTCAGGCAGCGTCATTTTGGGATGCTAAAAGGTACTGAAAGAGAAGGTATCTGAATGTGGAGAGGGAGGGATCAAGACTGATGTTTGATGGAAGGGAATTCCAGAAACTAGTCGAACGGGCCAGAAAGGAGCATTCATACTTTTTTTGTTCTGTGGGAAGACATATATAGGTTGAACATTCGGGATCTCGTTTCTAGTGGATGAATTAAGGGTTTGAACTGCAGGAAATTATAGATATAGGAAGGATGTTAGGAGTTGATAGTTTGGTATAGGAAAGATCCAAGGAAGTATTGCCTACGGGTGTGGAGAAAACGCCAATTTGATTCGGTATAAAGATGGGATACATAAGACCACCTCGACGTGCCACAAGTGAATCTTAAAGAACAATTCATAATCTGCTTCAACCTCTTCTCCAGCATCATCGAGAGGCCACCATATACCGCACGTCCATAATCAAATTGAGGGAAAATTGAAGAGGATACGAGGAGCTTGCGCTTGTACTGTAGGAGAACAAGACGGGAGCGATGGAATAGCTATAGTGTGCTAATTGACCTTCGGGAAATTTGGGCCACATGAGGTTTCCTGGATAAGGTTTGGTCAATATGGATGCCTCATCTTTTTACAGGGGAGCTGAAAGTGATGGGATGATTATTTAGTAATAGGGTAAGAAGAGATGGAATAGATGTAAGGTGGGAATCGGATCCAATAATGATTGCCTAAGATTTCGCAGCGTTTAAACTTAGTTTATTCTGATAGGAGAAACACTTACATCCTGGGCCACCCCAGAGGTAAGGGTCAGGAAAGAGGCTGGTTGGGAATGTGAACTGCTTGGGACGGTCAGAAAGAAAAGACTGGGACCAGAGAATAGAGCTGTAGGAAAAGGAAAGAGATTTTAGTTTGGAGTAAAGGATAGAATGATTCAGGGAATCAAACGTTGTGGAAAAGTCAAGGAGTATTAGTACTGGTAGCTGTTTGTTGTCTAATGCAGTGTATATGTCATTAGTAATTTTAGTAAGAGCAGATTGGGTGGAGAAACCAGATCGGAAACCGGATTGAAGAGGATTGATTGATTTGGAATCTTCAAGGAATTATGACAATTGTGATTGTCTCTTTTGAAGATCTTTAATTTCTTGACACAACCATGGATCAGGGCGGCGACGGAAGGTGCAGGTATTAAGAGGAGCGTGGATATCAACGATCCTAAGTAGGTTAGAAGTTAGGATATCTAACACAGAGTCAATAGAAGAGGAGGTGTAAATTTCTTCCCTTTTTAAGGATTCAAGGTCTGGTAGAATGGTTTCACGAGAGAGGGTTTCAAGGTTACGGAATGTTATGGTTTTAGGAAGGATTGCTGGAGTTTGAATATTGTAAGATATTGGATTAAATCGTGGGATGACAAGAATGGAACCGGCAATTGGGAGGAGGAAAGAAGATTCTCAGCTGTATCTATAACATAAACGTCCAACCAGGTGTCAGTCCAGCGGGTATGATGGGTAGGGGCAAAGGGAACGATTAATATATGGAGAAAGAAGAAGAGATTTTTTAAGTGAAGTCTGTCATTGGAATGCGAAAGAAGGTTGGTATTAAGGTCACCGGAAATAATTATGTTAGTATAAAGAGAAACGTATTTGTAAAGGATTGATTCAATGGATTCATCGAAAGGTACTAAAGGAGGTTAGTAGGCTACAACATATAGGAGAGGATTTTCTTTGAAAGGGATTTCGATAAATAGGAATTCGATATGCGGGTGCTCAGTTTAGGATGAAAATTCAGAATTCAAATTCAAATATACATATAAACAAAAAAAAACACGCACACATACATATATATACATACAGATATCTTTGAGGTGAAAAATTAAATTTAAATTTGAAGAACTAATACCAATAAAAATCACTGTACCATAAGATGAATGCAAAAATAACATGACATAGATGGTAAACGTATAACTGTTAACCGTTGGTAAATTAAATACGTTAATTCAATTATTATTTTACTTTAAATGGGAAATGATAGGTCTATGGTAACTGAAATGAGAAACATGAGAACTAACTGATGATTATTGGTATTTACAAGTCTTGAACCTTTAATAGTGAACTGGAATCATTCCTGATGAATAAATTTTATTATATTTGATACAGTTTTGTTAGAAGAAATGTAATCAACAATGATAATCAAAGGTTGATCGTGTGTGTTTACACACCGAACCATAACAATATCAACTATTTGTGAAATCGGAACGGAAATTTTCATTAGTATAGTTGGTGCAACATTTTACATGGTAGTTAGATTAAGAAGCATATCAGTAGATGAATGATACACAGCTACATTACCAGCTTTTGAGGTTGGTCGCTTGTATTGAGTAAGGGACATGGTCCACATAGCCCGTTGCCGTCCAACCGGTTTATAATACTAGGCTTTCCAGCCGGCCAACCGGACGTTAATATAAGGACATGGAGCTGGCACACATACCCGGGTCCCGGCTAGCCGGTTTATAATTCCACTACAGCCGAGTAGCGACCGACGACGAAATTTTTCTCTATCTTGACAACTACAAGGAGTGGGTAGCCTGGCAGTACGTGTGCCACAATGGATTAACAACCGTCCGGGCAGAATAGCCGTTTACCCGACAGTCGGCTGTGTGTGCAAAGGCCCTTACACAGTAAACATTCTGAATATAGATTCGCTCTTCATTTTTCATCACTGTCAAAGGTAAATAATGATAAGCAAACGAATCAAAACATCTAAGGATCTAAAAACTGTTTAAAAGAAGTAAGGTTTAATTTAATTTAATTGAAAATTTAGATTAATGTGCACGTGAGATTATATACTACTTAACGTTTAAAATTGCTAAATATATATATAATAATAAAAAATATTTTAATAGGTAAGACATTTATAATTAAAATGATTATCATTATGAGGATACAATATACATCCAGCATAAAAATTTAAAAAGTGGGTGCTGTATAAATACGTCATATCCGTTGCATTGACGTCATCCAAAGAATAAAACTTCAGCGTAGTAGCGCCTGACGAAGTTTCACTTCATTACCCTACTCAAAAATCCATTTAAATGAAATAATAATGAGTTTATTTATAATGCTACTTTGTTAGGTTTAATTTAATTGATTTCGATAAGATTTAGGAAAAAGAAATCAAAACTTAGGTTGATAGGCATTTGGCTTGCCTACACACATATGTATGTACATGCATACATGACCATCAGACATCTCAAAATAAGTTTTTAGGAATAAAACTTTTATAACATCCAGATTTCTATTTAAACGTTGGTTATTTTCTGATTATATTTATTAAACATACCAAGACAATTTGAAATAATATAAAAAATAATTTAATTTACGAACTCACTGTTAATTAATTCCATTGAATCTTGATTTCTTTTTACAGAAGTGTGAATCAGAGTTAAAAATAGACAATGACGTCATACGTCTCCGTTATGACCCCATTGCTTAAACTTATATACCTTTTTTCTGTTCATTAATATTTTTTTTTAATTTACATTAGTTGCCGTAATTATTATTATATTTTTTCCTATGATAAAATATTTATACTTATTTGAACAAATTTAATCTTAACATTATCACTTTGCTATTTTAAATTTACTATTTATGTAAATGAATAATACTTCATAGATTTCATCATTTTATCATTAAAATTTGTAATTATATCTAGTAATTTAATGTTATACCCCTCTAATATAATCGAAAATTTAATCAATTTCGGCTCCTTATCTAAACATCGTTTTTAGGTGTATATCGATTAATGATAGTTACATTCCAGAGTAGGGTAGTGTAACGTCGAAAGTGAATTATGTTTATGTTTAATGTTTGGTTTTGAACATTTGACTGGTCCATATTTATTTTGAGTATTAATAGGAATAGAATTTATGTACCAGGCCATTAATATATTTCAATTTATTTAGTTGTTGAGTCAGCTACTTCTCATCATAGGTGGGTGTGTTGTATTAGTTAAGTACCGAACATCTAAGTTCTACTGTCAATTATAGTGAAGATTTTTGATGGTTTTAGGTGTTCGATGAAACTGGAATTACTTCAGAATGGGCTTCTTGATATATATATTTTTATCGTTCGCCATCGTGAATGAGGTGATATGTGTTTGTAAGTATTCATTGGATTTTAACTTCAATGACAGATCTCAATCTTAGTTTTACTATAAATCTTTAAATAATTATTTTGTTAGGATATTAGGTGTAGTATATTAATTCAGTGTAATTTAATTATTATATCTTTAACTGTATACACTTCCCTTGATTTAAATTTTGTGTATATCCCTCACTGTGGTAAATTAGTTTTTTGTTGCATTTACCAGTATCAGATATGTTATAGAACCAGGTTTGAAAACCTTTTTTAATAAATTCCATTTTTTAAAATATTTTGCAGCAATTGTGTTGTGACTTGTTGATAGGTCTTGTATGTCAAGAATTTGATAACTACCTTGCAGTGATTTACTTATAAAGCTTATTGCTGCATATTATTCAATTTACATAATGTAACAATTCAGTGTTATTATCCAAGGTCTTGTATAATATCATTGATACATTTACTTTCATTTCAATTTCTGTCCAGTGATTTATTTCTGGCTAGTTTATTTTAGTAATTTACTATTTTTAATAGTTGTTCATTCCTGCCAATATTGAAACAAAGCCGTCTTGTTTTTGCTATTGATGCGAATTCAATAGAAGTGTAGTTAATCTTGAATTATAATTTAATAAATCATGATGAAAACTATAATTAATCATGTTTTATTAACTAACAATTATATGTTTATTAGTTTTACGTGATGGATAGGTGTGGCTTCTAATGACATTTTAGACATTATGAACTGCCTTGAAATTACTTAAATACATGTTCCCATGTATTAAGTATATTACAATAGACTTTGCGGCAGATATTCATCATTCAGCTTTTAACTTAATCCAATTACTATTTCATCATTGATTCTGTTGTTAGTGGTATTTATATTATATGTATTTTATTTATATTACTCGAATGAGCTGTTAAATCACACAGTACTTCTTATTCTCTATTACAATTGATGTCTGAATTTAGTAGTATCTAATATAAGGAGCACTCACTTCTCTGTTCTTTCATTTGAAAACTTTCAGTTTTTATCCTCCTGTATTTTCACTCGTGATTTGAATTTTCGAGCCATATTTTTTGAAATTATGTAAAGAAGATAATTTTAAATAACTGTAAGGGTTAGAAATTTTATGAATAGTACTTCTGAATATATTAGCAATAAATCTCTCTTTACAGTTGATAATGAATAATATTTTCTATGTTTAGAGTTAAAACATATTTATGTTTATGTCTTATAAATATATCATTTTCAAATATTGTAGGTCTAATTTTATTTAATTATTGAAATACCTGTTGCCTTTTTATAAGTTTTTTATCTATAGCTCACAAATTAAGCTCTCTACTTCCTACCCCTAATTAAAAATTTAACTTTTCGCCATGACAAATTGAGACATTGATTTCCTAAAGGTACTGTATCCATTTCAAGAAATTTTACAGGAAGCACAAACCTCAATTTAACCTATTCACAAAAAAAATGAGATTAGCAATAAATAAATACGGCAATGTTATAATTCTATCAAGCAGTACAGTATGGTTTAAACACTTGCTTGTTCAAATTAAGTCTCATACTGAAGTGATGAATATAAAGATGATTCTGAAATATAGTAGAAGCATTCTAATCCAAGATTCACCACTCATTTCAGTTGGACTTACTGAAAATCTCATTACTTGGTGATGGGTTATTTTTACCTGATAAAACTTTCAGTACATGTTGATTTAATATTCTCATTCAACAGCTTGACATATTTTTCTCCATAATATTCATATAAGCATTCATTATTATGTGAGTTAATTGGTTGTTAAACTGTGATTGTTTATGTTAAGATCAGTATATCTGATTCAAATAAAGACATGTAAGCATACCAAGCTTAACTTCATTCTTACTTGTGTGTTAACTTCATTGTTACAAGTGGTGTATTATAAAAAATTTGATAATGGGAAAACTATTACCCTATCAAAAATATATCATATTGGCAAAATGATTGGAGTTTTTTTGAGTGACCATAAAGGAATATTATATTTCAATATATATTTAGGAATTATGAACATATATATTATATATATATATATATATATATATATATCACTCCTGTTTTCTTTAAACTTGATAATGATCAGACAACAGGTATTTGTTGTTGTTTTTTTATTATTTTTAGTTTAACTGTATTTTAAATTAAAATTTATTCAGATCAGTGAACACGAATAAACAAAATAAAATTTATAGTCGATATAATTTGTTGACTGTTGAGAATTACTAGAAAGCATTAGTCCAGGGGTGGGGGTAAGTGAAAGAAACACCTAAGTAGTTAAAACTACTTAGGTGGTCATTCACTGACTGCCATGCGAACTAATGCCTTCCAGAAAATAAAATTAATTTCTTTGAAGCCAAATTTTGATTGTTGTATATGACACATTTAACCTTTTTGCAATCAATCACTCAGTATGATTCAATTATGGCTTTCTTTTAGTCATCATCAACACTAAAAGGTCAACCAAAGTATTGATTATCATTAAATGAAAAATCTCTTGAACAAATTTTTTTAATGGGTTCTGTTAAACAATCAATATCATTAACTTCACATGTCTCTTTGTGAGCCTCACCCCTTTCTGGCTTTTATTAAAATATAAAATTAAAATATTTCAAAAATTCTTATTTTTCTCTATGTTAAAATTGACTGTAAACTAACAGTTGTAACGAAAACTACATGGAATTTTTTTTAAAACAACCACCAAAACTCTAAAGATACAAATTC
Source organism: Piezodorus guildinii (assembly GCA_023052935.1). Lineage (NCBI taxonomy): Eukaryota > Metazoa > Arthropoda > Insecta > Hemiptera > Pentatomidae > Piezodorus > Piezodorus guildinii. The sequence goes on from CM041295.1 coordinate 66,037,473, forward strand.
TAACATTAATACAAGAATAACAAAACAAACATAACACTATCTATTGAGGCAAGCCAAAATTACTTTCTTGCCAGCCCAACGTCTGGATGGATAGATATACATATAGTTATATTTCATATATGAAGGTTTTGTGTGGGAAGAAATTAGAGACAAGCTGAATTTTTGTCAGTTGTTATAACCTTATTAGAGGAGTATTTTCTCCTATGTCCCCACTCCTCCCCCTTGTGCTCCTCCCACTATCTCCTCTTGAAGATCCATTTTGGGAGTCTTCTAGTTATTGCCCATAATTATGCTATCATTCGTTCAATATTAATGCGTGATGTGTTGTTTTATTTCTTTACCTATGAGCTTTAAAACATGTATATAATATTTTTGCATAACATTTATACTTTCCTTCGTTTTCCTAAAATGTGCAAAATTTTCTAATTGAAATTCATATTTTATGTGGTCTTCTTGAAATATAATCTTTATTTGAAGTAATATGTTGAATAAAAGTTATAGCGCAGTTCCTACTCTTTCATATTATGTCTCTAACTTAATTTTTTTGGAGTTGAGAACCTAGTATTAGTGAGCGGTTGACTCCAAGCAAGCCCCTAAGTGTGGTCGGATGTTGGGAATTTTATGCTGTCTCTTGTTAATTTGTGCTTATTTCAGTTTCTGTTCTTCAGGACTGATAAAATATTATTACTTATAATGCTGTAATTGTTATTAGTATAGTAAAGTTTTCTAAAAAAAATATTTTAAAGCTTTTTGTTTAAGGCAGATTTGCTTTTGAACTTTATATTGAAGACTGTTTTATTGTCTACTAACTATAAAACCGCCATGTCCTGAGTGTGTAAACGTCAGTTAGGGTGTTTTAGACCAACAATTCTAGAAATAATTATTGTCTTACTAATACTGTCCAAAGAATCGTGGGCATAGATTATTTTACAGAAATTTTAAATTAAAATTTTAATATATTAAATTTAATTCATTAGATTATTCTTAAAATACCTAAACATTTATTGATTAATGTTTAAAATATGTATTATTTTCATTGCCATCGATTTTATCCAATAATCTTGTTCCCAATTCCTGTTTAGGATGAAATGCGAATAAGAATTCACTTTAATAGTTGGGTATAGTTGTTCAAAATTAACTTGTAATGTTACATCCACAAACAGATTTAGAGCAGCTAGTTCTTTATAAAACAAATTATTCATTGCAAATAGGTTTGAAGAACTTATACATTAAAGTATGTTCTCTCCGCCAACATCATTTAATGACTAATTTCCATCCGTGCTTTGTTTATTGGTTACTTATTTCTGTGAATGAAATTATCTCTTAATATTTGGTATTGACATACTTCAGTTGTAGTAAGTTTGTCATTTATGAGCTTCCCCCAAATCATCTCAACTTTCATAATAATAAATTCCTGTTTCTTTGGTGTCAGGATGACTGCTAAATTAACAAATTTTTCCCCAATCCTTTGACTGCCTCCTTATAGCTCTCCTTGAGCTTTTTTTAATGCAGAATTTATGTTATCTAGTTCCTAGCACTGTTCAGCAGGTAGAATTTATATTTTCATTTTATTAATATCTCAATCATTTTACTTTTACTCCTAGCAAGTTTTCTAAGTATATGGTTTTTCCAAGAATAGTCACATTGCAATTTTCCAAAATATTCATTACAAGAATTAATTTATCTTAAGGACCCTAAAATGTTTGTAGTTCGGTGCTCAAGATATTCTTAAAAGACAGGATTGCATTCATAGCTAGATAAAATATTTTCACAACATGTATTTACTATTTTCCCATTAAATAATTGTTTGAACACCAAACTCACAAACATTGCTCTGTGCCATTTTATATACCTTTCCTTTATCTATTGGCCTTAAATCATGGGAATGATCTCGAAGCTAAATTGCATCATATATTTTCTATTATTTTCGAAGTATTAACGCAATACATAAATTTTATGAGATGTGCTGTTCATTACTACTTTCTTTAATATTTCCCAGCTTGGCTTCTGTCAAGACTTTTTTCGCACATCTTATGTGTCCCTGAGATATCTACATAATATCACAATTCACGGGTCTATTGGATTCATACCCTAATGTTAACAATACAAGTTTTTCAGATTATTTTTTGAGACCAGATATCTTTTAAGGAAGATAGTCCGAGTGGCGGTCAAGATTATTCATTACAATAGTTTCAACTACATATTGCCAACATATGTAGGTCCTTGTAGTAGGTATTCATCAGGTTGCCTCAAGGTACTAAGTGAGAAATATTTAACCTACAATATGGACCTAGGAATGTTGTCAATAAATAGTAAGGACAATTTCTATGTACTTTCTTGTCCAGGTATCTTCCCTCTGAATTTCTTAATAATCAACTATTGCTATTTATTATTATTAAATATGATTATTAGAGAATTAAAAATGCTCAAGTACTTCTATTAACAATTTTATTTATTTATTTTAAGATAGGAAAAAAAATGTTTTAAGAAATCTTCCCACCATCACCAAATCTCATTAGTCAATAAAAATTTTAAAATATAATAATTATTTCACATTTAGAAATATAATATGTCAATACCACATTGTTTCAACGTATTTAATTTATACTTGAACAGTGAAAACCAAGCGGCTTTTTGGGTAGTATTTCATTGTGCCAAAAAACGGGTATGTGTGTATGTAAATGTGTGGTTAAATACATCATATGAAAGATGAAAAGTTACACTACAGTGTTTATTTGAAGATTTTTTAATAATTATTATCAGAAATTATTTTTTTAAATAATGAATTTATTGTAAAAAAAGTTATTAGTAAGAAAAATTATTAGATTTTAGCAAATAACAGCAAAATTATTGACCCTATAAGAAAATGTATATACACCTTATTTAACCATAACAACCTAAGAAAGAGAATGACACATTGAAACAAAGTATTAGATAGATAACAGAGATATTATGCTAAACCTGAACACTTGGAAAATGAAGTTCGAATTGGGCTAGGGGGATTAACTGGCAGCTAACAACTGGCAAATCAAGATCCAAGTTTAGATTAATTAAAAAAAGAAACACCAAATTAATTTTTCCAAATTAAAATTAAATAAATAGTAATGTTTTTCTGAAAGTGGGACATTGATCAGTAATCCACATGGGATGAGAGAAAAAGTTCACAAATAAAAGTTGTATTGTAAAGATGAAATAAAACTTTTCCCTACTGACGGTTCGCCGGATAAATTAATCATAAATTTATTTAAGGCAAACCATTTGTTTTAAATTATTTGAACTTTATTGTTGCTCTTAATGTGCATAAGCTACACCTCAAGCTTCCTGGCTCTGATGCTCTACCTCTTGTCCACAATTTATAAAAATCTTTTTTTAACATACTAAACTCTTAATTAGTGTTAGGTATCGAGCTTGTGGAATTATTTAAATACAATTACACCTGTTATTTATAATTATATTATATTTGTTATTAGTAAAGTCTGATCGAATTGTTGAAAATATTTTTCATTCTTTAATTTATTTTTCTTGTGTCTCAGATTATATGATTAAGTTTTATTCAAAGGTTAATTTATTAATATTATATATAATTTATGAATTAACTTTTCTAAAGTGAATTAAAATTTATTTTGTGCCTAAAATAAGTTATAAATTATATGTTTTGTTACTATTTATTCCTTCTTTATGTCCACAGACCAGTCTCCTCCAAGAATCGTAAAACAACCTCCTACTGATGAATTACTTTTTCAAGTCCATCAACCACAAGAAAACATAAATGAGAAACCATTTGTTATTGAATGTGAAGCAGAAAGTGAACCAGCACCCAAGTATGAAGTTACATTCACTTTGTTTGCTATTAGGAAAATGTATAAATAATTGTAATTATATTTGGTTATTTAGTTTTCAATTTTTTGTTGTACATAAATTGACTTACTGAGCTCAGATAGAAGCAATACTCTCTCTACAAGCTCAATTACTCACTATTTAGGTACAGCTACAACTCCCGCACACTAATTATCAGCAGTATTAATCCTGAAGGATTCAAGTAACACGCTATGGTTTGCCTTCTTTACCTCTTCCTTTGTTCTATGGAAGGACTTCGAATTTTCTAGCTGCTCCTATTTTGAACCTTATTTCACGAGCTTATCTTTTATTTTATTAACGTGGTGACCAGGCAGAACAATAACCGTTGGCATCTACGTTTGAGAGGACTTTCATAGATAATAGTGTTGCATAAATTTTACAGCCAAAATTAGTGGTCTATTTTCCTACTAGTTTCGAAAGAGTAAAAAGATGCAAGTACGTGCCTGCTCATCAATTTTGTTTTGTTTTTTCAGCAAAACCATCAGTATACCCATAGGTCAAAGGAGGACTGGGATAAGTGGAATTAGTAAAATTTACTGTTTTAGTGCCAATATTTATATATATATTGTTGCCAAGTGTATATATTTTTAATTTTAGATTTTATGCTTGTTGTATCATTGTTTATTTCTGACAAAGATTTGTTTCATACCGGTGTAGTTTTTGATACATATTTTAGTTAGATAAATCTTTGATTCATTGTATTGGTATTATTTTTAATTTATAATGGTGTAATTTTATTATATATTTAGTTTGATTGGTATAGTTTGTTTATTTTAAATTCAATTTTTCCTTTAGGTATAGTTGGATGAAAAATGGAAAACATTTTGATTGGCAAGCATATGATGACCGCATATCACAGCAGCCTGGCCGAGGAACATTAGTAATAAGTTCACCCAGAGATGAAGATTTAGGTATTCTATATTGATTGCGTATTAATGTACTGACTCGTGTTTGTTTTGATTAATTAATTATTAGGATGTTATATTTGTTATATTACTTCTAGTTATCTCTCTTAAAACTATGTTAAATGTAAAGTAATTAACTAAATTTAGTAACTGTTACCCTCTGTGCTGAACCATAATTAGGAGTAAATATAATTATTTTTTATTTATGTTATTCTAGGACAGTATCAGTGTTTTGCTTCCAATGAATTGGGAACAGCTACTTCTAACTCTGTTTTTGTTAGAAAAGCAGAATTGAATTCTTTCAAGGATCAAGCACCTATTACAGTTACTGCTCAGGAAGGAGATCCTTTTAAATTGACTTGTCAGCCGCCAGATGGTTGGCCTAAACCAAACGTTTATTGGCTCATTCAGGTACTTTATTGTGTTAATTTTTTTAAAATATTTGGTTTCTAATGTTGTTTTTGGTTTGTTTTGTTTTATAAGTAAAGCTGTGAATGAAATTGTTGGTTATATTATAATTACGATTTATTTCAGAAGTATCTATAATTAATTAAATTTTTGCCATAATGTTGCTTATTTCAAGAACCTATTTTGACTTAAATTAGAGAATTACTTTATTTCGCAATATTTAGGAGTTAAATATACTGTTTCAAGATTTAAATTAGGTGTAATTAGAACAAAATTCTATTACTGTAATGCTTTTCTGAGCTGATTATAGTGCAATAAGTTAAAGTTTTTAATTTAAGCAGTCATAATATATATAAAAGGCTTAGATAACCCAAAGTACCCATGCCGTTACCACCAACCGCTGTCTATACACCTTTATCTCTCAACCACTGTCCAAACCCAATTTCTTATGATCCGTTTTAGCGTGATCATCCAAATACTCCTCAGCAATTGGTTTATCCTCAGATATTTGCCAGTGAGCTCAGTATTAAATAATTTATCTAGGAGTTGTTCGTTACTAAGCCCAAAAACTTTACAGGTCCATTTTAATCATTGCAATGCTTTCATCTCATTTGGACTGATAGGATGCTCCACAGTTCTGAGTTCTGAATCCTTAGTGACCATGTTTTAGTTTCAATAGTTTTGTTATTATAGCTTTTACTTTTCTTGACGCCACGTGATAAATAATTTCAAAACTGAAAATAACACATATTTGTTATCTTTTACAGACATCTGTTACCACAACTTCTTTTTCTCTTCAAAAATTATCATTGTTTTTACTGCTGTTGTTTAGCAGAATTGTTTCACTTATCTGTATTTATTTTGTGCTCGAATTTTTTTCATTGTTAATTCACACTTTTTGATGTTTGTGTCATATCTATTTTAATTATGTTTTAGACTCAGGATGGCAACATTAAAAGTATTAATAACTCTCGTATGACTGTTGATCCTGAAGGAAATTTGTGGTTTACTAACGTAACTCGTTATGATACAAGTGATGACTTCAATTATGCTTGTGCTGCAACTTCGTTATTTAGGTAATTAAGAACTAGAAAAGTCAATAACCCCTTTCAATAAACTAACTATTTTATGTTTATGATTTTCCTGTATAGCAGTGAGATTTTTTATTCATTTATTTTATTTGTCTTTTTTTTAAATAAAGAATTAATTGTTTTTAATACATTATTAATTTTCTAGAAATGAATATAAACTTGGAAATCGTGTTAGACTGAATGTTGTAACTACTGGTGCTTCAGCTGCACAAAATAAACATCCCCCTGTAGTGCAATATGTTTCAAGAAAAAATGAAGTAGCTTATCGCGGTTCTAAGATAGAACTGTATTGTATTTATGGAGGGACGTAAGTATAACCTTATGTTTATTATAACTGATATATAATTTCTTTACATGTTGTGATAAACAGTTAAACACTACTGAAATGTGGTTTACTCTTGAAAAAAGTTTTTATTTGTTTTGGATTTTACTAAGCCTATCAAGCAATTTAAAAAAATTATGTTTATAAACAGTTACAAAGTGATAATAATAATATAAAGTAAAAATAATTATACAATTAATAATAATAAATAGTAATTACAATTTTAGCGCCAAAATATTGCACTAAATTATACTGAGGTACAAATTTACAATTGATATTAAACAAGTCTGGTCTAGTACCCAAGACTGCTTTACAAACTCTGCAAATTCCTCCCTCCTACATACTACCTCATTATCTAATCCTACCTCTCTGAAAGATCCTTCAAAATAAATCACAGTAGTTCCTATTCATCCCTTTTTACTCAGTCTGCTGGTGTTCCTCAAGATAGTATCAAGGACCCATCCATTACACAGTCTCTACAGCTGATATCCCAACCCATCCCAACACCATCCTTTCTACCTTTGCTGATGATACTTGTGTGGTATCAGTAAATAATAATCCTTCTATTGCCTCTCAAACTCTTCTATCCCACATCAGAGTCTTTGAGGTATGGTGTCAGAATTGGAGAATTAAAATCAATTCCAACAAATCCCATCAAATTACCTTTACCCTTCTTCGTAAAACTATGATATCCTGCTCTAAAGTGTCCTTTAATAATATTCCGCTTGAACAGATTCGCCATCTAGGACTCCTACTTGAAAAACATCTAACATGGAATCAGCACACAAGACCAAAATGATAAGGAACTGCCCGTCGCTTTCACTTACTACAACACTTACTGGACAGACGCTGTAACCTTCCTCTTATCTACAAAAGGCTCATCTATATCACCATCATAAGGCCTATCTGTACTTAAGAAGTTGAGCTTTAGGGCTCTACTCAAGCATAAAATTCTTCCCGTATTTAATCCTTACAATCCAAAATCCTTCGAGAAAAATCCTCAATGCCCCTTAATTTGTCACGAATAAAATCATCCATAAAGACCTTAATATCCCATCTGCTGCTGATTTGGCCCAAACCAGGTATCAATCCTTTCATGACTAACTCCACTCCCACTCTAACCCTCCATTTTCAATCCTTGCTTCCTATTCCATTCCTGATAATCCTCCGAAGCGTCAGAAAAGAAGATGGCCTTGAGACCTTCTAGTTTAGATTACCTAGTGGAGTGATGCCACTGGGAATTTTCTCTTCATGTATTTTATCTGACAGCTAATTTACTTGATGTATTATCTAATAGAGTTGAAAATCTCAATAAATAATAAAAAAAAAATAAAATAAAAAAAAATAATTAGGCTAAGGAACAAAGTAAAAATGGAAATTAACAAATTACTCATATACATAAACATTTACTGATGTATGTAATATAATTTAATTGGAATTATCACTAAGAAATGACATTTCAAATAAGTTACAAGGATTTACAATATGTTTTATTCGTAATATCTTTTTGAACTAGTGGAAATAGTATTTTGTCCCATGCAATGAATGTATATTACAAATTTAATTCTCTCTCGTTATTGGAAAATAATATAGTGACATTGTTGATTGTAGAGTGTACATGATGGAGAAAAGAATATTATTAAAATTGATCAATTTTATTTTCTTGAAAATTTTATATTTATAAAAGAGAAAACATCTTCGGGACTTAAGTAAATTCCCTTTTTTATATTGGTATAGTGAAAAAAACAGATAAGAGAATAGAGAATTTGTCAACCCTTTTAAAAACAATTACAGTTAAATACATTTTGTATTGTTAAGTGGAAGATTAGAAAAAACTAATAGAAGTAAGAAATTATGTTGACTGTTTTCAGATCAATTATATATAAGGATAGATGTGATATTTTAAGGATGACCTGAAGCTTAAATTTAATTTTAAAATTTTTTAATGAAAAGTTTGGATGTATTTATTTATATCCCAGAAGAATGTTTTCTGTTGTATATTTTACCTGACTTTAAAGCAAAATTTTAATCAGCAATACTAATCCTAATCCTCTGGTGATGATTTTTAACTATCCCTGTTCCCTCCCACCCTTATCTTAAATTTAATTTATACATACACCATATGTTTACGGGTCAATCCATTTGGAATCATCCAATTTTCATTAATTCTGCTGCTCAACATTTGTGATTTTAATTATTTTTTGATCAGATATTCTCTATTCTTTCATGAACAAAAAACCGTGGATAACAATTTTTTTCTGGCAAACTTTTAGTGTTGCAGCCATTTTAAGTCAGCTTTGCGACTGAAAACATGTGTTTAGAAAATTTCTCTATTTCTGGTAATTTTGCAGATATCAAGTCAAAATAAAAACTAACAATAAGATAAGGATATGATTTATATATTTTGTCCTTACAACATATTACCTTAAAGATGAAGAAAGTAGCTCAAAAAAAATTCTCAAAAATTAATACAAAATAATACCATTAGCGAGTTAAAAGTCTCTAAAGGAAAAGATTCTTACCTTAATTATTTTTTTAATTCATAGCTTAGACACAGCCCTATTTGCTGTAAAAATTTCGATCTTTAGAACATATTCCATTTTTGTATATGAATTTTCAAAAATGGCAAAAAGTGGGATATCATAAAAGGGATCGAATAAAAAATAATGAAACTTATACAGATTATATACCTCTATATAATATGTGATGTAGGATAAAATTTTGTGGTTGAGACTGTTTGTTTTTGAAATCTAATACATTACACATTACTGCCTGGGAATTGTTGCACCCATATTATCAACCTACTTGATGCCAAACCAAATTAATAACACTGGAACCAGTTGAGTCCCAGCTATTAAATTATATCTTATATTACTTATTATATAGAGGTATAATATGTACGAGTTCCATCATTTTTCACTCAGTTTCTTTGAGATATTTCACTATAAATATTGCTGAACTTGGAGATAGTCATTCTTTGAACATTTGTATTAAAAAGAAGGTCAATGCTTACACAATCAAAATTTCTACAAGTAGTGCAACAATAAGACTAAAAAGGAATTAAGGGTAAGACTTCTTTCTAACCTCCCTTGTAATAGAACCAAGACTGTATACAGTACTCTAATCAACATTCTAGTTTTTGTTTTGTTCTGAAATATGCAAAATTACAGGAGTTAATAATTTTTGAAGATAACATTATTTTAACAGCGAAGAGAATTTTATAACTCGAGAGCCAGCTCAGTCTCAGTCACTAAATTTATGTCACATATAAACATCGTATAGTTGTGAAATCTGTGTTAGTTTAATAATTTTTCACTCAGTCCCATTTGAGATATTTCCGTGTAAACTCCGCGATAAACGACTTTTTGCCATTTTTGAAAATTCATATACAAAAAAAGATTATATTTACAAGATCGAAATTTTTACAGCAAGTAGGGCTGTGACTAAGCTATGTATGAAAAAATAATCAAAGGCGAGTCTCTTTTTCTTTATAGACTTTTAATTTGTTAAATGTCTCATTTTTTATTAATTATAAAGAATTTTTTTAGCCACATTCTTCTTCTTTAAGTTAATAAGCAGTAAGGACAAAAGATATAAAGTATATCCTTGTATTATTCTTAGTTTTGGTTTTGACTCGATATCTGCAAAATTACCATAATTAAAGATTTTCCCAACACATGTTTTTAGTCGTGAAGCTGACTTAAAATGGCTGCAACACTAAAAGTATTTGTGAGAAAAAAATTGTATCCATGTTTTTTTATTCATGAAAGGATAGAGAATCACTACTTAATTAATAATTTAAATAAAAAATGTTGAGTGGCATGGTCTGGACGGTTTCTAATGGATTGACCTATACACATCTTAATTATTTTTCATTCTTAAATGTGGCTTATTGTGTTTTTTGATATTAATTTTAAGTTTAAAAAACTGAATAGGTCTAAGTTAAAAAACAAATTTAATTTATCTGGTGTATTAAATTATTTTCTTATTTATCTTGAAATTGTAGACCTCTCCCACAAATAGTGTGGAGTAAAAATGGTAACAAGATACATTTATCTGAAAGAGTCACTCAAGGGAATTTCGGCAAAAGTTTAATAATTAAAGCTGTGCAGTTTGAAGATCAAGGGAGTTATACATGTGAAGCAAGTAATGGTGTCGGTGAAGCCAAGTCTTACTCAATAGATTTGCGTGTTATGGGTAAGTTATTTTTTTTTCCACTATGAGTCACCTATTAATTATATATCTTTTAAGATTTTAATGATTAATTATGTTTTTAGCTGTTCCTTATTTTACTGAAGAACCAGAAATTATTAATGCTGCTGAGGATGAAACTGTTGAACTTCGCTGTGCAGCATCTGGTGTTCCTGAACCTCAAATAAAATGGATTTATAATGGTCGCCCATTAAATGAAGCACCGACGAATCCTAGGCGCAAAGTTACCCAAAAATCCATTATAATTGAAAAGTTAGTTAAAAAGGATACTGGAAATTATGGTTGCAATGCTACTAATAGTTTGGGTTATGTGTACAAAGATGTTTATATCAATGTTCAAGGTATGTTTTAATCGTTAAAAATGAAATTAATCTTTTTCTTGCAAATTTTCCCGGTTTTGTTTTCCGTGTATGTAGCTTAAGATGGACTTAAGAATTCATTATTATTCATTATATTAATTAATTACTTTAAATATTTTGATGTTTTTCTTTTTATGCTGTTTAAGTAGTAATGGACTCTTAGTGTTGAAGTTTAATGAATTGGTTGTATTTGGTTATTGTTTAGCACTTCCACCTGAAATAGTGGAACCTCCCAAAGATAAACAAGTTGTAGATGGCAAAACTGTTAAACTTACCTGTCGAGTTTTCGGTGCACCAAAACCTGAAGTAAAATGGGACCGACAAGGAGTAGAGTTGACTGGTGGAAGATTCAGTGTTCTTCCTGAAGGAGACCTCGAAATTAGGTAAGGGTTCTTCTTCATCTTTTCAGTACTTAATGACAAATACTATTTTTTTTATAGATAGCTGAGGGTAAACAATAGAAAGTATAATAATAGATAATTATACATTCTTATGTTCACGCTGGCGTGTCACACTTGACTATTCTGTGGGGTAAAGTTCATTCAAGGCCTGGAACTGTTGGGATCTTGCATTAAACAAGTTCCAACTTGCAACAGTGTTGTCCTGCCTCAAGCGAAAAGAAACGTATATATTCGCCCCGGCGTGAAAGTGTTAATACAACAATAGATTGTTAAAAAATACAATTTAAAATGTTTGATGAACATTGCTTATAAAAAGTTTTTTTCAAATCTTTCGTCAAGAAGTAGTTGTTGATATCTTTCTCTACAGCTTAAAAAGTATGTCAGCATAGTATGTGAACTATTAAAATGAAAATAGTGCCGAGTTTTGCTGTGGATATTAAATCATAATACTAAATGATGGTACCGTAGAATAGTTATAATATAATCTGCTTTTAGGGAAGTAAATTTTCTGGATGCTGGGAACTATACATGCCATGCCACAAATAAATTGGGTATGCAATCCCAGACTGCTGCATTACTAGTGAGAGGTATTGTATTGACTATTTAATTCTTAATTTATTAATAATTTGTTTTAAGCTTTGTAATTAAATTAATTTTTAATGTAGAGCATACTCGAATAACGGATGAACCTCAGGATTACGAAGTTGCCGCAGGAACTGCAGCTACATTCCGTTGTAATGCAGTTTCTGACAGTTCTTTACCTTTAACTATTGATTGGAAAAACAATGGGCGCTTAATTGATTTTGAATCAGAACCTCGATTTATTAAAGCCAATGATTATTCTTTGACAATTACTAAAACTACTGAATTAGACTCTGGTGTATATACTTGTGTTGCTTCTACACCACTTGATGAGGCCACTGCTGAAGCATCTTTGACTGTCCAGGGTAATTCAAATAATTGTTATAATTTATTTTTTTATTAATCATCAGTGTTTTATATTATAAAAAAAAAATATATATATATATATATTTATTTTTAGATGTTCCAAACCCACCTGACTTGCTGGATGTAGAATGTAAAAGCCGTGATGCTACTATTAGATGGAAGCCAACTGGTGACAATAGAGCTCCTATTCTTCATTATTCAATTGATTATAATACTTCTTTCAGTCCAGATTCTTGGGAAAAAGAAAGTGATGATGTCCCAGCCACTGATACAGCATATACAGTAAGTAATGATGGATACAAATTATGATCTTATGGTATTTACATTTTTTAAAGTTAGCTTTAATTATATGCCCTCTCTAAACTTTCTAATTAAATGTAAACTAGAATTTAATTTTGGAGCCCCCCAGAAGGAGAATAGTAGGCGTAGAAGGGAGCTACTTGAACTGGTATGTAATGTGGATATTTATGAGAGAATAGAAATGAATTGGAATACTGTGTTTATTTAGCATTGTAAGGTAATACCTCAGCATTTTTATATAGGAAGGATCACCGGTTGGTATCCTGCCTTAGAGTTTTGACTTCATTTTATTGGAGACCAATGTAATAAACCTTCACCTTCATGCTCTTGTTTGAAATTGTTGATTGTTGGAGCATGTACATCATAGTGAAAACAGAGGGAATATTGTACTTAACTGTTCCATATCATATACCAGGAACATTTTGAGTGATCTACTTTACTGTTCTATCCATTTTATTTAAGCCCTTGTGTTTTGTACTTAACATATTTTATTATAACTATATTTGCTTGTAATGTAATAATTTAATTGTCATGTTCTTTATATTTACTTGTTTCATTTTAAAATTATTTAGTAGTATTTAATTATTTAAGGATTTGTATATCTCCTGTTTAATGAAATGTATGACATTTTTAGGTTATCATGAGTCCTTGGGCAAATTATACATTCCGTGTTATTGCATGGAATAAGGTAGGACCTTCAACTCCATCACAGCATTCACGAGTTTGTTCAACTCAACCTGATGTTCCTTACAAGAACCCTGATAATGTTGAAGGAAAGGGAACAGCCCGTGATAATATGGTCATAAGTTGGACAGTAAGTGCTTGATTGAAAAAAGTATTTATCTTTGATTTTCTCCCATATTATTTCATAGAAAAGATATGTTTAATTTCCATTAGAACAATTACTGTAGTTTTATCATCTAACACAAGTTTTAACTAATTTGAAACTATAATAATTTATTATTACTAAGCAAAGCTTATATTAAATTTAATACTATTTAATTTTATATTTGTTCTAGCCTATGCCAGAAATAGAACATAATGCCCCTCGCTTCCAGTATAGAGTGTATTGGAAACCAGCTGCTGATGGCTCATGGCGTCAAGCAGACATAACTGACCCTAAACAAAATCACTTAGAAATTAACAATTTAAGTACTTTTGAGAAATACATAATTAAGGTAATTGCTATTAATGAAAAAGGTGAATCAAATGTGTCTCCACAAGAAGTAATTGGTTACTCTGGAGAAGATGGTGAGAGTCTTTTTATTTTAATACTATTTTTCACTAATGGTTAGAATAAAAAAATAATTACAGAAAATCCATTCATTATCAAATTTTAATATCTTTATTCTATGCCTTATTAGGAAAATTATTTTTTAAACAATTTAATTTTGTTAACAAAATAACATAAATATGCCTGCCTATATATTTGACCTATAAATATGCTCTCCTTGATGAGTTAAATGGAATTGTTAAATAACAAATTATTATTTATGTAATGGAGAGGTTGCACTGAAGCATCAGCAGAGCATACTACTCACACAATAATGATTTGTATTAGTATTTGTCTTATTATAACAGGAGGGGTGAGGGTTTGGATTAAATTTAACTTTAAAATTTAATAACATTAGTAAGTTTCATTGATTTAAACTGATAAACTTGTTAAGTCATTGATATAAATTACTTTTTAATTAGCATTTAGTTACCTCCCCAGTGAGCATCCCTCTTCATTGGGAAAATGTGTTGATACTGTCACTTGTTGAGCAGTTTTTCTGTATGTATGTATGTGTGTGCGTGCGTGCGTGTGTTTGTGTGTGTGTGTGTGTGTATGTATGTATGTATTAAACACTATCAAATGCATCGTTTTATTGAATAAATAAATAATAAACTGGTTTAATGATTCTGATATTAAATATTTCTTATGATTGTTATATTGTGTTTTTTGTTGTAGTACCTACTGAAGCACCTACTAATTTTACTGTACGTGAGGTTATTAGTGCAACAAGTGCTCTTTTTAATTGGAATCCTGTTCCACTATCTTCAGTGAGGGGTCACTTCAAAGGATACAAAGTATATACCTTATAAGTTTTTTATTTTCCTTGTCTCTCAAATTAATTTGTGTTTATTCTAATTTATCATTTAATAAAACATTAGATGTTCATGCAATTTTAATTATTTAAATCTTGAAAATAATTAAAGTTCTATCAAAGCTTTCTTTGTAATCAGGATCTTGTCTTTAGGGACCATGGCTCTTACTGAGGATGTCATTATCTTTGGTAGAGTTTTCTGCAACTTGCTGTTGCAATCCCAATTCAATTGACCTTATTCCACTTATTTTCAGAAATTTCAACACTTACTCTCTCATCAACTATTGTGATGAGGGGGAGGAAGTGTTTTTCTTCAAGTTCCTTTAAAGAGAAATTTTGGCTCCCATTTTCTTTTCTGAATCTCGGCTTCATAAACTCTGCTTTTTGGGGGGAGGGGGCTATTTCTGCAGCCATCTGGATACACTGGGGGTGGACTTTAGTGTCCATATCTATCCATAACAAATAATGAGTTTATGCTTGGACATGGCTCAGTAATGCCCTGATGATGGCTAACAAGCTTGAGCTGAAACATCAGCAAAATTAAAATATTTAAAGAAAAGACTGACTCCTTATTATTTCCACCTATAATAGTTTCTACAGTTGACTATACATCTTCAATATAGACCAAATAATTATTCATATCAGTAGCAGGCTAGAGTGGGTGAACAGGACTGCCGGTTGCCGGCAACCTGATAATCGAAGTTTGAGAAGATAAAATAATTATGAGCTGGTATCTTGGTGTCTGGGGGCTTATAACTTTGGCATTAATCCCCTATTCTCAGAAAACCGGAAAATTCCCGGAGAAAATCTTGTTTAGCCTTAAAAAGTAAAGTTGGGCACAACAAAAAAAAAACTCAATACCAACTCTCCAACAAAAAAGTATTCTCAATGCATAAAACACGGTATTATAGCTGTTTATGAAAAATATCTCTCTCTTCATCTTTCTCTGCTTTCTTTTGTTGATTGTTTGGTAATCTTGGATCACAGATCTTATTCTATTTAGGGCTTTAAAGGCTTATCATCCAAATTTATGTTTGTTCTTTGTCTTATATGTTGTATTATAAAATCCTTTCCCTTTATGTTTCCTTTTCAAGTCCATTTTATCCTGTATGGCTTAGATATTTTTGCATCTTTTCTGTGATTTGTCATTATACTCCTTAATGAATAATTTTCCTTTCTTTATTTCAGCTTGAATGAGATTAGTTAGTAAAAATATAAGTAATTTTACTTTGTTTATTTCAAAGACTATTAAGTTAATGAAACAATAATGTGTTTTTTGTTTTTTTTTTACATGTGTTTCCAACATAAATATAAAATACACAGGTTATATATTGCAGACCAGTTGTAAACAAAAAAGTAACAGCCTTCATAATGAAACTTAAATTGATAATTCATTTATTTTCATCGTAAAATTATTATTACCAACACTCCTCCTTAATTATTTTACTCCTTAAATATTCAAAGTCAAAGGAAACAGAGGCTTGTTTAGAATATCTGCAAGTTGATCCTTACTCCTAAGATGGACTAGTATTACTGTAGATCCATTATGCTGTTGGATGAACTTCCTAGATGTCTCAATGTGCTTCTTCTCTGTTGTAATTTGTCCTTCTTGAGTGTTATTCAGCATGTGAATAGCAGACTGATTGTCAATGTAGTGTGGTGTAGGCTGACTTGTATCTAGTTGTTGTGATTCCTTATCTTATCTTATTTTCCAGCAAACTTCATCAATGGCTGATACTATTGCTCAGCTTCAGCGGTTGAGTTGGACACAGTTCTTTGTTTTTGAGTGAGCCAAACTATAGGAACACCACATAGTAGGAGAACTTACCTAGTGAATGTCCAGTTTCTGAATCTCCACCATAAACAATATATACTGACAGATTTTTACCTCCATGAAAACAAATTCCAAACTTTCTTGTCCTTTTAGCATACTTTAAGACACGTCTAACCAATATCCAGTGACTGTTCATGGGTTTATTGTTGAATTGACCAAGGTAATTCACTGAGTATTAGATATCTGGACGTGATATGGTGGCCAGATATAACAGAATATCAACAACTTATGTGTGCGGTTTTGGCTTATCCAAAGGACTGTCATTTACAAATTTTTCATTTTTAAGAGCTTCAGAGGTTGAGATAGTATTTTTCTCACCAGGCACACTTTCTTTAAAATCTTGCAATATTAGAGCTGTATCAGTTACATTATCATTTAGTCTTGCTGGTGCTCTTATAGCTAGCTAGCGCAATCATCTCGCAGATTTCTTCTGACAGAAATTACAAGTGGACTCTCAGCTATCAGACTGACTTTCGTTCTTCAGTATTTGTGACAAATCTTCATCTTCAGCCTCCACACTCATATTCTGGGCCTGTGTTTAATGTTTCACATGGCAACATTTCTATCTAAGCAAAGCTTTCAGTTTCGATTTTGTCATTGAAAACTACATTACTAATCAATGCATCTCGCAAATGTGTGATATTTTGATTTGCAAGTTTCTCGTGCCATTTCCTCAAAGAAATATTTGCAAAGCATTTTTCTAACTCTCTAAGAAATTTTATTTTGTAAAGGTTACCTTCTGTTACTGCTGTTGCACCTATATTTTTATTTTGATCCTTTAAAACTGATTCTGCATTTGCTGACTGTCTACAGCCCTTGTCGAACACAGAACTAACTAAGAAGAGATTAATGGGCATCTTTGTGGTGTATAGTACATCTTTCAGAACTATTTTATGCCAAGTCTCACCATCAAAGCTTTAGGCTCGATATCACCTATACCAATTCCTTCTGGTTCGGTTCCATCGCCAATAATAATCACTGACGGTTGTTCAAGAGGGGTATAGTTCTTGAACCATTCCTTATGTGAACTCATATGTTGTGTTGCAGCACAATCTTGATAGCAACAGTCTTCTGAATTTTTATTAAAATAATTTATTGAAGATAAGCTTACTGTTATGAACGCCTGTCATTCTTATTGTACTTATCAGATTTGTTCTCTTGCTTATTTGAGTTTACTTTTGGACAACCTTTTGCAAAATGCTTTAACTTTTGCATTTATTGCACCTATATGTGTTTTTACAGTACTGTAAATACTTTTACTGTGACTTCATGTGGCCAATTTTTCCACATTAAAACGTTCTAGTGGCTTGCTTTTCTGACTTCCTGTTAATTCATCTGGCTTGCTTCTGTGCTTTGATTTAAAGCATTTTGAGACGTTGACTGTCTTTCACTTAATCGAACCTCTTCTAATCTTAATTCATCAAACAGATTGCTCAGACTCTTATCTGCCTTACTGACCATTATCCCAGGCTGTTCTAAAGTGATTAAGTTTTGGTGGTAATATACCCAAGATTCTCTGCATGACCCAGGCATCCTTTACTTGTTCACCTTCTGCTGCCAAACTATCAGCTAGCTACTGAATTTTCATGCAATTTTCTATCACTGACCTACCTTCAATGGATATATCTGCTTTTTACCATACAAAGTATCCCATTTTGATAACATGCTACTGGCAGATGTGCATCTTAAAATTTTCAGAGCAATGGAGTTACTGCTATTCAAACCAATAAATGTTTGGGCTTCCAAGTCTTTATCAATCCATGATGATACAAATTTACCCTCTTCTCCACCTTCAGTCTTAACTTTGACTCCAGTTGCAATATCAAAAATTGTCTTACTTTTTAGGGTTGAGTTCAACTTGAATCGCCATGACTTACAATTTGTATCACCCTGAGAATCTTCTGTCAAACTCTCAAGTTGAGAGTGTATACTTTCCATCTTGAGTTAATTCTTAATTTCTTGTTTCTGACTGAATAGACTTCCTTAACTTACAGACTTAATCTCAGTTCATGCACAGATTCATGCCTGGGTCCATAACCTGATGAAAAATTTTCTTTTCTTTATTTTAATATGAATGAGATTAGTAAGTAAAAATATAAGTAATTTTACTTTGTTTATTTCAAAGACTTAGAAGTTAATGAAACAATAACTTTACATGTGTTTTCAACATACATATTATATAGACTGGTTATATATTGCAAACCAGTTGTAAATAAAAAAGTAACAGCCTTTATAATAAAACTTAAATTAATAATTAGTTTTCATTTTCATCATAAAATTATTATTACCAACACTCCTTGACAGTTCTGTATAGAGTTTGTACATTCCATGTTCCTATTTTGTATATCCATTTCCATAGTCCAAGTTGTTGCCATCAATGAATCCTACATCTGAGACTTCATTGATTTTTGCATTACTATTTTATTTATAAGATTCATGGAGGGTCAATCCATGAACCAACCCTCCATTATCCAGACCTGGTTTAGGTAATATCCTCTAGTACTACTGCTTCCTAGCAAAGTTCAAATTCATATTCATGTATATGTTTTTGTGTTTATACTTAATTCAATTTTTTCTAGATTCAAACATGGGCTGAGAAGGATGAAAGTAATATGAAAGAAAGCTTACTGGAAGGTAATGTGACAAGAGCAATCATTAATAAATTGACCCCTCATTCGAAGAATTTTGCTCGCGTGCTTGTTTACAACTCAATGTATAATGGTCCTGCTAGTGAAACAATACAAGTTGATACTCCAGAAGGAGGTAATTAAGTTATTTTTTATTATTCATACAGTCTATATTTTGTTCTATACTTATTGGTTTGATTAATTTAGTAACTTCAATTAAATACTGACATTAAATTTTTTTAAGTATTAGTAATCATGTAGAATAATTCATTAATTTTTTAAAACTTTTGATTAAAATAATAAGATCAAAGTGGTTTATTTTAAATATGGAGAGATGAGATACTTTATTAACCAACTAATACTTTATCATTGTTAATAAGTTTTCAATGTGTTTTATAAAGTTATATATTTAATGTTTTATTATCATGAAATTCCTAATGAGCTATTGCTGAATAGCTTTTTGTTTACTACCATTAAAGTAAATTGTACAAATATCTTTAAACTTCATTATAAAGATATTTTTGTTTCATAAATTAGAAAAAAGTTCATTTGGATTTTATGTGCAGTTCCAGGCACTGTGAAATTCTTTGAAGCTTATCCCATGGGGTCTTCTGCTCTATTATTAATCTGGAAAGCTCCTGAGTACCCCAATGGAATACTTACTGGATATAAGGTAATGCATTTATTTTTTTTTAAATCTTTTTAATTTTAATATTAATATAAATTAGTATATTTTTGTGGATTCAAAGGAAAGCCCCCAAAAGGTGGGAGAGGCATGCGGGCAGAAGTGAGTATATTAATGAAGGGAAATTATTTACATCATCAAACTAGCGACATTTACCTATCAAAGAACATGAACTGTTTGTCTTGGACTAGATTATAATGAAACCCTTATAGAAAAAATAGTTCAGCCAAATCTTGTTAATTCAAGGCTCCTGACCTTATTAAAACAGTTCATACTTATTTTGTTTAGCTTTTCCTAAATGTTTATTTCTGATATATAAAACACTATGGTCTAAAATAGACCTTGTTATGGCCAATCAGTTCGCTAAGCTTCGTGTATATAACATGATCACAGTCATAATGACAATAAGTGAAAATAATTTATCATAGCTAGTTTATTACAACTGTTATCATTCTATTGATTAACAGTTTCATTTTCTACTATACAAAATCTGTAGATTGGTAATTCACTCAACCTCATATTTCAAAAGTTCTTGATGAGCTGGCTACATCTTATGTATAGTCCTATCATCCTCCTAAGGGTTATGTTTTCTATTAAGAGAAGTATAAATCTTTACCTTCAGTTTACTATCAATATTATCCTCAGTTGTTTAACTCACTACAGTTATTAACTTTGGTCGTTTAAGATTCTCTGAATGATATATATGCCATTGAATGAAATTATACTCATGTTTATGGCGAGCCAGATATTCTTGTTTTCAACAAGATTAGAAGGAAACAAACCAAACACAATTTTTATCAGAAAAAAAGTATTAAATCAAAAGTATTAAAAAAAAATTATATAATTAAATAAATTTTATTTTATTTTTAAATTGATGCCTATCTCTTGTCAGTGAGTCAATATTTTTATTTATATATATATATATATATATATATATATATATATATATATATATATATATATATATATATATATATTATATATATATATATAATAAAGAAAGGTTCTGAAGTCAATAATAAACATTTTTAAACTGGAAATAATAAGTTTTATTAAAATAAATTATAATATTTCTTCCAATAAACAAAAAAATTATAAAACTTACTTTTTTACAATTTTAACTTTAAGATTACAAATTCAATTTTTAATTTACATTTAATAAGACATAATGCCCATTCTGCCTTGTATGACTGCTTCCATCTGTCTTGGCATACTTTTAAAAAGATTTTGAAGAAAATCTTGGGGTATATTGTCCCACTCCACCAATACAGTTGTCTATAGAATTTTAAGGGTAGTAAGAGGTGACCGAACCTTTCTTTTAAGATAATCGATTTGGTTAAGGTCAAGACTTCATGCTAGCCAATCAATGGTGTGAATATTTGTGGTGTTCAGGTATTCAGACGAGCATTATCATGCATGAGCAATGATTCAGAACCTATGAATGGCATAAAAAGCACTACATAATCTTAAAGAATCATTTCTACATACCTCAAAGCATTCAAAGCGCCTCCTTGGATTGGCACTAACTCGGTGCGTGCCTCCCAAGATATGGCACCCCAGAATATGATAGAGAGGGTTCTAAGGCTCAGTTTATAATGTGCAGCACTGACTATACCGTTCCCTTGGCCTTCTTCAAACTCTTTCACGGCCATCTGGGCTGTTAAGGGTCACTCTCGTCTCATCAGTGAATAAAACTTTTTTCCATTCCTCCACAATCCAAGATTGGTGTTCCCTTGCAAATCTTAATCTTTTTATACAGTGTTCTGTGGTGAGAAGAGGACCTTTCACTGGCCTTGACCTGAGGTTTGACTCTCTGTCTTCTAATGACCATTGACTCCGAGATTGATAACCCTCAAATATCAGCGATCAAGTTTTTAATGGAGGAAGCAGTAGAATTATGCTTCCGAAGTGCTTGTATTCTAATGAAGCGGTCATCTAGAGGGTTAGTACCCTGGGAAACCCTGAGGTTGTTCGTCTCGAATGACTACCAGTCTCCCTGTACCTTTTTATGGCCCTTAAAACAGTAGAGTAGTGAATCCTAAGGCGATTCGCAATGTAACGCAATGATTTGCCTTCTTCATAGAGAGTGATGATTCTGACCGAGTCATCGTAACTTAATTAAACAATTCATTGTGAATAAAATTAATTGTTTTAACTAGACTGAAGAGAAAAGAGAGTACAGGCTTGGGGAAAACAAAAGGTATGGACTAAAAGGAAATTTGAAATGAATGAAACAAATTTCCATTGTTTGTTGGTTATCAGTGGATACAAATGATATTTCAAATCCCTATTTTCTCATTTAATAAATAATATTACTATAAATATAAACATTGTCTGGATTGAGGTCAAAACCAAGAAAGTCTCAAGAATTATGGGTGTTGCAATACTTTTGACAGGGAGTATATATATAATGACTTGGGCCTCACATCATTTCAAATCTTAAATTTTATATTCCTTGTTATTGTCTTAATTTTGCCTATTAACATTTTATTACATGTTTTATATTAATTTTATCTAAAGCTTGATACATCAATTTATTTACTTAAACCGATTGGGATGTATGCTTCATATATTTTTTAATATAAAACATTCACTTAAAAACAACTACAATATAGGTACCTATTTACAACGAGTTACTGTGTGCAATATAATGTGTCTGAGTTATATGTGAGTGATTCTTGTTACAAACTTGAGTTTCACAATTTGTTTTTCATTAAGGTAATTTGAAATAATTTTCCAATGAAATCTTGTGCATTGGAAACATGACATCTTTACTTTTTGGCATCACTGCTCAATAATAAAATGAAAGTTTTTCTTGACATTCACTTCAAAAATAAGATTATGAATTTAATAAGGTTATGTTATGTTATACCTAAAACACTGAATTTTACTTGAGTTAAAGGTGCAGGAATGTATTCTAGTTTTAAATATGCTTAAGATTCTCTTAATATATATATTCAAAACTGTGGTTGGGGAGGGATGGGGGAGTGGAATTCATCTTATGAAAGATACTAAGAGACAGAGTTAGATAATAGTAGTTGGTCAGCAAAGATTTTAGTGTTAGCAATACTTATTTATCACAGTGTTAGTTACAGCTTCCTTGATCTAATGAATGACCTAAAGGATCTACTTTATTCTGATATACCTATATATGATATGTTAGCATAAATCATAATCAACATTAGTATGTTGCATTTTCCTTTTCTTATCTCAGAAACTTGATTGATCTACTAATTACTTTTATGGTAAATGTTTTAGATCTATTATCAAACAGTCAAGGGTACTAATGTCGGACCACTGATAGAACGAAAACCACAGATAAGTGATCCTAAACAAGTAAGAGTGAAACTAGCTGGCTTAGAACCTGCTACTAAGTATCGAATTCACATCAAAGCTACTACAGCTGCTGGGGAAGGAGAAGGGTAATACTATCAATTAATTTAATTTTTTATGTTTTTACCATGTTACTGTTTGAGCAAAATAAATTTTATATTTTGTCCCCAGTTTTAATGTGTTTCTTTTTGTATAGGTATTTTATTGAACAGAGGACTAGGGGTTCTGTATCAGTTCCTCCAGACCGTCCAGCATTAAAATTGTTAAGGTTACCATCTGAGAGTGGATATGCAAATGTTAAAGTTCTTTGGCTTCCAAATATTGATGGTCGACCAGGATCACATTTTTATGTTAAATATAGGTAATCAATTTATTTTCTGTCATGAGTTTTTCTCTGTATACAAATTGATAAAAAATATTTATGGGTATAATGATGCCAAGCATTATTATTCAGAGTTTTTCCATTGTTTATAGGAATTTGAAAATATTTTTTAAAGAGGTGTTGGGAAATTTAATTAATCAATATTAATATTGTTCAAATATATTCATTTTATAATTGTAACTGTTATATATTTATATTGTATTTAATATTTATATTGTATATAATATTTATTTATATTGTATATAATATTTATATTGTATGTAATATTTATATTGTTTTTAATATTTATATTGTGTATATTTGTATTGTTTATAATATTTATATTGTGTATATTTGTATTGTTTATAATATTTATATTGTATATATAAATATATATATATATATATATATTTTGGGTTGTCCGGAAAGTTCATTAAAAAATTTGGACAAAAATTAAAATTGATTAACAGCTTATAATTTATTTGTTTAATCTAAAAAAATAGTTACAACCACTAGCGATTACCCTTTCCCAACGGCTTGGAAATTCCATTATCTCTTTTTTTTTTTTTTTTCAAAAAATTACTGTCCTTACTCCTGAAGAACAATAAAAGGTCCGTTTTGATGTCATCTTTTGAAGAGTAGGATTTACCTTGTAGACAATTTTCGAGGGAATGGAAAAGATGAAAATCTGAAGGAGCAAATGTGTATTGGTCCCTTTCAATCCCAACAAATACTGAGCATCAACTTTCTTGGATGCAAGCTGGCCTTTGTTGTTGCGAGCGGCATCGTTCAAGGCAACCCCCAAGATTTTTTTCGGCTAGTGTGATGTAGAGAATCCATTTTTCGTCACCAGTAACAACTCATTTCAAAAATTGATTATTTGTATTTGGAATCACACAACATAAAAGGTTCCTTTCTTAATAAAGACAAATTCAGTGTGTAAACATAGTTAATTCCATGAGGATTGAAGACATATAAATAAACATTAGTTTTGTGATTTATTTTTAATAGAAAAAATAAAAGGTAAATTTCTTACGAACTTTTCAGACAACCCAATATATAAATAAATATATATATATATATATATATATATATATATAAATATATATATATATATATATATATATATATATATATATACTTATTTTTTAAAAATTATTCTTTTAAGAAAAAATCATTTCACACAATATTTACTTCATTATTACTCATTTTACTCTCAGGGTATGGTATGGGTTCTTGACAATCAGGCACAGATGTACTATACAACTTTTTAATTATAACAACAACTTACAAAATATAATACAAACAATATGCAGGCTAACCAAGATCCCTACTCATATCCAGCAGCAGCTCCTACCTCCCTCAGGTCCCTCTCAAAACTGCTGACTCCTATCAGCTCATAACCCCAACTCTGACTGACTCTCCAGGTATCTCTTCAGGTACCTTTTTTACCCTATCCTACCTGCCAGGGAACTTTTTTCTTAGCATCCAAAATGAATGCTATGTTTGTAAACAAACTACCAAACAGGAGCTGTTATTTAAATTTCACTTTTTATTCTATTGTTAGCCTGCCTAACACAATAATCAAATTATAAATAAATAAATACTATAATTATAAAAAATTGGTATATTACAATATATATTTATTTATTTATATTTATATAGTCTTCACTAATGGTAAAAAAATGTAATTATTATTTATATTTTGCTATGATTTTATAATATTCTTTTCTGTTTACTGCTTTATTTTCTATAGGATTAAAGGTGAACCTATTTATCAACAGACAGTTGAAACTACGGATGAAGATTACACTATTGTTAGAGGACTCCAGCCCTCAGAAACTTATGAATTTATAGTGGTATCTGTTGATGGAGATTTCATTGCTGAGTCTGATGCTGAGGAAATGGAAATGCATAGTGTTGGTCAGTATTAAATGTTCAGTTCTTAATCACTTTAAAACAGAGAATAAAACACTTTGGAACGCAGCTAACGCAGCCATACCCACATTTCACCCAACAACTATTCACTTAAGACAGCCCCAGAACACATACTACAACTCATGTTTTAAGTTTAATATAATTATATCATGTTTTTTGGTTTATCCACTTATGTGTTTTTGTGAATTCATAACTTTTTTTAAATAAAAATATTGGGTTGTAAAATAAGTTCATAGACTTTTTCATTATTTCAATTTAATCCTCTCTGTGTTTATAAAATCATGTTTACGTAGTCAATAATGTTTATATATTCTAAAAAAAATATTAGTTAAGGTGCTTTTATGCATCAGTTTCAACCGAGTTTCCTTATCTTCAAGTGGTATTTTGCTTACTCAAATTGGAAGAGAAATAAAATTCATTTTTGTCATTTAATGATTTTTTATTTCCGAAAAGGAAAATCCGCTGCACAGATGATTAAAAATATTTGCAGTGTGTATGGACAATATTGCCTTAAAAAAAAATACTGTCCATAAGTGATGTGCTCAGTTCAGAACCAGAAATTTTGACGCAAAGCGCTCGGATCGTCCTTCAACTGTTGATCAAATATAAGCATAATTGATCAAAAATATTTAATTTTTGATTAAGTAGTCAAATCATATAATTGATTAAAAATATTTACATGAATCTGAAGTTTTTATTGAAATTACCAGTGAGAAATTACAAGTCTTTTTTACAACTGAATTATTTAACTAAAAATTGATTTTTATTTATATATTTTTCTTGAAATAAATGTTCATTTTAAGTACAATAAATTTATATCAAGTTGTTTGATTTATTCAGAAATATATTTTGTATGCATTTATAATGTTTTTGGTTTTTTTATAAAAACAATTTTACTTAATATTAATTTTTATTATAATTTTACAGATGGCCCTATCATACAACCTAAAGAAAATGTAGCTACTGCTGGATGGTTCATTGGCATGCTATTAGCAATAATTTTCTTATTGCTGGTGTTGATTTTAGTCTGTATTGTCAAAAGAAATAGAGGAGGAAAATATGCTGTTCATGAACGAGAAGTAGCTCATGGCCGTCATGATTATCAAGATGATGCTGGTTTTCCTGAGGTTCCTATGTATGTTTATTGTTTTATTATAGTTTATATTAATTTTATTTTATATTTAATCGGTATATCTGTATTTATTACTAATCAGATTTTATATGGATATATTTAATTTTAAATAGTGATTAGGACATGCTATACTACTAGGATGTATCCTTGTATGTAAGTGACTTGGGTGTTTAGTTTTTGAATTAAAGACTCAACTATTAAGCACCAGAGTAGAGTTATAGCATGCCACCCTGAGGGCAGCCACCGTAGGGTCTAATCCTCAGTACATTGTGTGCTAATTCTGATATCAAGGTTCTGTTTTCAAGCATACAGCCACTGATGACTGGTTCTATAGCACCTTCAGTTAAAGTGCTCAGGATGGTGCTATAGGGAGTGCAGTCAAAAGCACCCTCAATATCAATGAAGGTACCTAGCATTATCTCTCTCTGTTCCAGAGATAATTCATTTCTGGAAACCAGGTTGTGTAAGGCTAATTGGTACAATTTCCCATCCTAGTAAGCTAATTGAAGTAAGTGAATTGGCCTATTGACCTTAAAGTATTTTCTAATGTGCCTGTCCAATATTTTCTCCAGAGTTTTCATAAGAAAAGAGGACAGGCAGATAGGTCTAAATGGTTTTGGGTCCTCGTAGGAACCCTTCTCAGGTTTGGGAATGTAGCAAAATTTGGATTTCCTCCAAATGATTGGCACATAGTTTAGTGCTAAGCTACCTCTAAACAATGTTAGTAAGTAGGGTTTGATGATTAGGAGACCTTTCTGCAGAGCTGGAAAGATCCTGTCAGTGCCAGCAGACTTGAAGGAAACCATCGAATGTCAATTTAGTTTTTGAATTAAAGACTCAACTACTAAACACCAGAGTAGAGTGATAGCATGCCACCCTGCTGTCAAGCCCATTCAAGTCTGTCAAGAGTAACAATTCTTCTGGCATATTGCTAGGACTCCTTGCTGGCATGGTTGGAAGAGTAGAACACATTAGTATGTTACTGATAATAATACTAGGACATATAACATAATGTTACTTTTAAAATAGTATTTTCCTGTCATAGGTAGTAAAATTAACAATCTTTTTTTTTTTTTTTTTTTTACCTTATCACAAGAAACCTTAATTGTGTATATTTTAAAAGTTATAAAACAAAAATGTGAATGATTTGGCAACACTGTGTTATTCTAGAATTAACAGATTTCTTCTTCCCTTCCTTCCAGTTTTACATACTTTCAGCTCTGTATAGCTATTATAACTGATAAAATCATAATCAGAACTCCGAAGAAAGGAATATGACTAACGTTTTGAAGACATACCACTTAAAGCCTTTCGTCCGATTAGCCATAGTAGCACAAAAGTGATGCTAACAAAATAAAAAAATAAAATTAAAAAAAAAAGCATTTAAGTGCTTTTGTCTCCCTATTTGTACCCTGGCACCAGAGGCCCAATAACATACTTATCATACCAATAACATAATTATTTTTAAAAAACTGATAGATTCCACTCTTTTTACCTCTATTCTAACATTGTTTACTACACATCATTATCCTATTAATAATTACTACAATTGTCATCCTCCATTATTGTCCATAAATGTATTGATATATATATATATATATATATATATATATATATATATATATATATATATATATACACATATAACTTAAGTTTGTGCGGACGAACAAAAGATTAAAAATTATGAATAATAAAACAAGCAACACAAAATTGATGTTTTTTAACAATCTCATTTTATTTAATCTGTGGTCTATATAATAAATATTACAAGTTTGCATACAACGGGTATTGAATATTAATATTGTGATTGATAATTTAACTCCCCCTTGCCAGTTTACGAATAATCTTCGGAAACTCTGACAACAGAACTCACAGTTGATAAAAAAACAAAAACAATATTCAAATGGAAAATAAAATGGCAATAACATAAATTGACAAAGAAGAAATAAAAAAAATTGTCACACAAAACATAAAGAAACTATAACAGTGATCTTCTGGAAAAACATTAAGTTAGTAGCTGATACTATTGTTGTTGATCAATTGTTCCAAGTGTACAGTCCTCCGCCTGGGGGGATCTTTAATGCTCTGGATTGTCACTAATTTATGTTCCTAGATGACAATCACCTTGTATGGACCCTCATATCTTGTAACTTCCTTTCCTCTGCTTGACCCTAATTTTTTTAAACCAAGGTCCCTATTTTAATGCTTTACATCCTGTCCTGCAATGAAATATTTTCTTGTTCTACTCTCCTATTTTCTTCCGCCTCTATCCTTTTCCTTGTTTTCTCCCACCATTTTTCTAATGAAAGACAATTATTAATCAGAGCCTCTGACAACCCTTTATCTGCCACTGTTCCTGCTACATCTCTATGCCGTTCTCTGAGCCCAAATAGGATTTTGAATGGGGAGAATCCTGTAACCACGTGCATGGAATGGTCATATGCCAATACTTGCAAATGATCCCCCAGTGTGCTATGCGGCCTTCCGATGCCACATCTACTTTTTGGATGTCCTGGAGTTTTCAGGTGTCACTCGACATCAAGATCTTTCATCTCGATTTAAATACGGCCCTGAAGTTCTGCTCTTCCAGATTATTTGACAAGTACATACGAGGTGTGTTAAAAAAGTAAGGTGACTTTTCAAATTTCGCGGGCTACGTACGTTCGATTATCGATTTTTTTGTTTTGTTATGCTGGTACACTCTTCCCGAACATCTGTACCAAGTTTCAAGTGTATAGCATTTTTTGTTTGGTTGTGAGAGGCGTAAAGGTTATAAGTGTTTTGAGTGCTCGGCAATTTTTTGCTATAGAAAAATATGGATCAAAGGATTTGCATCAAATTTTGTGTAAAAATAAAATTAAGTGCTCCGAAACACTTGAAATATTGACAGTTGCATTCGGTGAAACTGTTTTGAGTAAAAAAATGTTTACAAGTGGTACAAACTCTTCCAAAATGGCCGGGATGATGTCAATGACGAGCCTCGCTCTGGACGCCCAAGCACATCAACAACTGATGAAAACGTTCAAGCAGTAAAGAAAATTGTTTTGGAAAATTGTCGAAGCACTATCAGAGAAGTTGCTGAGGAGTTTGGTATATCGCTTGGCTCGTGCCATAAAATTTGAATCTGGAATTTGAAATTTGAATTTGCCATGAAAATCATCTTTGCTTGTGAGAGATTTTTTGGCCAAAAACAACACCACAATCATGCCTCAGCCACCATATTCACCGGATTTGGCCCCATATGACTTTTCCTTGTTCCCAAAACTAAAGAGACCTATGAAAGGACGGAGAATTGCAACGATTGAGGAGATAAAGACTGCATCTGGAAGAGCTCAAGGCTATACCGAAAAGTGCTAATGAGAAGTGCTTTGAGGATTGAAAAAAACGTTGGCATAAGTGTATTGTATCTGAGGGGGATTACTTTGAAGGGGACAACATAAATATTGATAAATAAATAAATATTTTTTCCTAAAAATACAAAGTCACCTTATTTTTTTAACTCACCTCGTACCTGTATCCTGGGTATCCATCCTCTCTCCATTGCACAATTTTTCAATCGCACTCAAAACATTATGGTGTTTGAGCTTCCCATGTCAACTGCAACATACAACATGTCTAATGTTGCTGCTTCTCCCGAAACAGCTGGACGAACAAAATATTCAAAAATTAATAATAATAAAACAAGCAACACAAATTTGATGCTTTTTAATAATCTCATTTTATTTAACATGTGATCTCTATAATAAATGTTTCTAGTTTGCATTCAACAGGTATTAAATATTAATATTGTTGTGATTGATACTTTAACTTATATATATATATATATATATATATATATATATATATATATATATATATATATATTATATATATTATTATAATATGCTTATTTAAAAAAAATAATATTCTTTTAAGAAAAAATCATTTCACATAATATTTACTTAATTAAAACTCAATTTATCTCTCAGGGTATAGTATGGGTTCTTGACAATCAGGCACATTTTTATTATTTAACTTTTTAATTATAATAATCACTTACAAACATAACACAAACAATATGCAGGCAGGCTAACAATGTTTCTTCATATTCAGACAGCAACTCCTACCTCCCCAGCTCTCCACTCAAAACTGACTCCTATCAGCTCATAACCCCAACTCTGACTGACCATGATCAGGTATCTTTCCTCCACCTGGGTTTTTACCTGGAATGTCCCGTGCATCCAAAATGGAGGTTATGTTTACAAACAAACAAATAAGAGCTGGTATTCAAATTTTACCTTTTACCTTATTGTTAGCCTGCCTAACTCAACAACAAATATATAAATTAATAACCACTATAATTATAAAAAATGGGTATATTACATTATATATATATATATATATATATATATAATCATATATACATTTTTTTCTTACCTTTCCAAAATATGTTCCTCCTAGCTTTGTCTATTGATGGTTTTGATGGTGATCTCTTCCCTTAATTTTGGTGATTTACTTTATTTCTCAAATTAACAGTACTTTATTGATTGGTTAAAAAACAGTACTTACATACAAATTATTTAACCCAAGACCTGGGTAAATATTGAATATGTTGTATTGATCTTCTGTTTCTGTTCTTAATAATTATTGTTTATTTTCAGACTCGATAGTAAACCTCGTGGTAGGAGCTCAGTAGGTAGCGATCCTAAAGCAGCTGCTGATAGTGATTCTGATTCAATGGCTGAATATGGTGAAGGTGATACAGGTAATTTCTGAAGTTTAATACTCAGTTTATCTTTATAGCTTAGTGGTTATAAACTACTGAAGGCGATTGTGCTTAGTAATCTTCTGATAAGTTAATTTGTGTTATATATTTAAATTACTAGGACTAAAAATTTCTGGTTGTTAAATTATATTGCAACCTTACTATCTTAGTTTTGCTATTGTATTTGTATGTGTGCGTTTGCTTGAATGAGTCTTTGCATGTTTCTGTGTTTATATATTACATAAAGTTTTTATTTTATTTTTTATTTACTTGTTTATCTTTACATCTTGAATAATAGGACTATTATTTGTTTATAAAATTTATAAGTAAATGATTTGTATAAATTTGTGTGTATTCAATAATATAAATCTTTATAAGGACATTCTTAAATATTTTGTTATAGTTCAAATCAGCATATATTGATTGGTGCTGGTCTACCTTTATTTCTATTCTGAAGAACATGTTGCTTTACTATTTATAGTGACAAATAACAAAATTATTTTGAGGGTCAATGGTAAATAGGTCTCAGTGTGATTTTTGAATGCATCATTTATGAATAAATTTTTGGCAAAACTAATGATTTATTTGTAAAAGTCTTAAGTAAAAATTAATTGAAATATTGGATTGTAACACATACAATGATTATTTTTAGAATCAGGAAGTAAATTTAAAATAGAGATCAAATCTAACATTTTTTTTTTTTCAATCTATTTACCATAATTTCCTATGCACTTACCAAGTATTCTATCGCAGATTTAGAAAACTCTGAGTCGTGTGTTAAAAGTAATTCAGAAAATGCATTTTTAATGTCTAAATCATAAGTAAACATTTATTCAAAAATTGTCCAAACTCTAAAAAACTGCTATTCTGTAGAGGATAAATCAGGGAAATGTGGGGGTTGTGATAGAGCTTCATAGCTCTCTTTCTTTCATTTATTTTCTGTCTGTATTAAAATGTTATCATGAAGGAGAATGGGAAATCACATTATCATTTCCTGTTTACCAGTGCCGGTTGCTTAATCCCTTCCTGTTGCTTGATCAAATTTTGATGCATTTGTTCCATTTCTTAGCAGAAAGATGTTGAATCAATTGTTTTTCCCTTTGGTAGGAAAGAAAAATGAATAACCCTGGGTAATAACCAGGAGGCTGATTAGCATCGGACGTGATTGGCGTTGATTGTCAAACATAATCACCTTTTTATCACAGGTTATTTTGTGCCCGAGAAATGTTTTTTTTTCTTTGATGAGCAAGTAGACGAGATAAAAGTCCCACGGCACCGAGACGTGAACACATAATTATTTAATTTCATATTTCTGGTCACCTGTTGTTGAAATGAAATGAAATGAAAAAACTTCTTTATTATCCTGGGACTAAAGTCCCTTAAGAATACAATAAAAATACATAATTGATGACCGGAACAATGTGGTCATGGCTTTGAATAACAAATTACTAAACTGGAAAAAAAAAAAAATCAAGGTTGTAATTTATGTACATCTTTACAAGTCAGACTTTCAGAATGAAAAAAAAAAACAAAAAAAAACAAAATAGAAATAGCTAATTCATTAGTTATTATTTAAGAAATATAAACACACACACACAAAAAAAAAAAATGGTATTGAACTGAATTGATGATTTAAATTGAAGGGATTGGAAGATATAGCTGGGATGATGAGTTCTGATAACCTGATAGAGGAAGGAAGCTAGGAAATACTGGCATCTGTAACAAGGATAAAGCCCCACCTTAACTCGGCGTAATACTGGGTTATATGCGTGTCTCTGGTGATTCCGAATACAAACCGTATTGCTCAGCTCATAATACACTTGAGTTTTGCTTCGAGCTCACCTCACAACCGTAGTCAAAGTGGAGAAAGACTCGGGAAGAAACAAGGAGTTTACGAGTATTGAATGGTAGGAGGTGACGGAATTGCTTTAGGGATGCTATGGTTCGGCGGGATATTTGGGAGATGGGCGGTTTCCAAGAGAGAGTTAAATCAAGAGTAATACCTAAGTTCTTGACAGATGAATGAAAAGAGATAGGAGTATTGTTTAGGAAAAGGTTGGGGGAGCTGGGAATGCTATCAGGATGGCTTTTGTTTTTTCAGCACTTGTTGCTGTTTGACCAAGCACTTGTATTGTTTATGTCCTCCTGAAGTTTAGAGATAGCATCAGGAAAGTCATTTGGGGTAAAGGAAATATAAATCTGAATATCATCGGCATAGAGATGGTATTGGGAGTGCATATATTGAGGTATTGAGAAATTGGGCGAAAGTCATTAGGAGATACCGGAGTTGAGTTTTTCTTCAGTGGACGGACCAGAGCGGTTTTCCAGGAAGTTGGGAAGGTTGCACTGTCTAGAGAAAAGTTATAAATATGATATAATATTGGAAGGATGGAAGGAAGCGAGGCTTTGATTAGTTTAACTGAGATATTGTTAGGTTCGTAGTCATTGGTTCGGGATTTACAAATAGAATTAAAGAGGTCCTCAGGGGTGATATGGGGAAAAAATAATGGATCCGGGTTGAAATGGTGAATGGGTGTAGGCATCGGCGTCTGATATGATAAATGAGAGGAGCAGGAAGCAAAGTGAGTATTAAGATCATCAGCGGAAATAGGAATAGCTTGGTAATGGGTGTGTTTTCCTAAGGATAGTTTCCGCAGGATTGTCCATTTGGCTTTGGAGTTGGAAGCACAAGATAAGGATTGCTGAAAATATTGGGATTTAGCGTGGCGTATTATGGATTGGGTACTGTTTCTGAGATGTTTAAAGGTGGAGTAATCACTAGGAAGACGGGAGCGCCTGAATCGTCGCCTTGCAGCATCCCTGTGCCTCATGCATTCCCTAATTTCAGGCGTTAACCAATGAGCAGGAGGGCGTCAGATTTTCTTTGTGGTAAGAAGAGCATGGTTGTCTAGGACTTTATGGAGGTGACAGGTAAGGGTTTTGACCATAGAATCTACGGTCCTGAGCGAATAGAAGGTGTCCCATGGGATAGCTTCATAATCAGGAGCCAAGATTTCAGAGGAAAGGGTGTTAAGGTTACGAAAAGAAATGGTTCTTGGGAAAAATAGCGTGATCGGAAGATTATAGGTTATCTCAATAAGGTCGTGAGCGGACAAGAACGGAACAGGATGTTGAGAAGAGACGAGAAGTTTATCAGCAGAATCCAGGACATACAGGTCCAGCCAGAATTCTGAGGACTGGGTGTGGTGAGTGGGATTATAAGGTACAATATAGAGATCGAGAGAGAAGAAGAGGTTGGTTAGGTAGGCATGGTCTGAGGAAGGCAACAATAGGTTGGTGTTAAAATCCCCAGTAAGGATGATATTGTTATAGGACAGGATTTGGTTGTAAAGGGTGGATTTGAATACTGTCTCAAAGGGTACTCTGGGAGGGCGGTATATGACTCCAAATAGTAGGGAATGGGAAGCTGTTGATATTTCGGCGAAAAGGTATTCCAGGTGAGGGCATTCGGAATGGGGAGATTGAAGGAGTTGTTTGAATTTGAGGCTGTCATGAACAAGGAGACCCACACCGCCACACGTTCGGTTTTCTCTGTCATGACAGAGCAATGTATAATTTGGAAGGGAAACTTGCGATGTCAGGATTGTAGGTTTCAGCCAGGTTTCATAAACAGCTATTAAGTGATAAAAGTTATGGACGAAGAAGTCATGGAATTCATCAATATGGGCTAGGAGTGACTGTGCATTGACGTGACAGGTTAAAAGGACGTTAGTCAAAGGAAGTTGGAAGTAGTGAACAGAGATGGTGAAATATGAGATAAAGGGAGCGAGGATGAGAAGGTGGATAAATCTGCAGTGCATTGACATTAATTGTGGAATTAGAACTGGAAACATAAACATTCTTAACAAATAAAAATAAAATAAACATAATATACAAAATAAAAAAGGTTTTTACATTAACAACAGCAACTACTGTTAGTAGATACATAGAGAATAAAAATAAAATAATTATTACTCTGGTTGAGCTAAATAACGAAAAATTCCCGTATATTTGCGAATAAATAAAAAAAATAGCTTCTTGGCTTAATATTGAACAAAAATAAAAATAGCTACAATGATAAAGAAAAAAATAAAAATAATAAGAAGATGAAAATCTTGAATTAATGGTTAAAAAACGAATGCTCGAAAGCCAATGATCTGGAAAGGTGAAAAGTGGTCCCTGATGTCAGTCAAAAACTTCTAGGTCCGAAGGCGAGTTGTTGACTTACTGGTTGGCCATCTGCACGCCGACATTTCACTTAACCTTCGTTAAACCATGCATATTTCAATTTGCCAGTGGCTCTTCTTTGCCGGGACAGCCAGTAGAGATGCCTGTTGGTCGGGGACATCACCTCACCCAAGAATATTTTATGAGCATCGTTTTCTTGCCATCTTATTTGGCGAGTAGAAAAGTTCCTGACAACCTTTCTCTTTCTCACCAACTCATCCCTCACAGTCTGGCACATTAAACGGACCATTAGTGGCCCAGCTACATCATCTTTCCTCGACCAGAGCCTCTCAACATGGTCGTCGTCTTCCACTTCTATCTTAAGACCTAGTCCGGCTCTAATGCTCATCACCAAGCCCATCGGAGACTCACTGGTATGCACCTAATCTCTACGGTCTTAGTGAGAATATTTTGTTCTGATCTGTTCAGCTTTATTTCAAGCTGAGTGACCCTTGTTTTTAATGTGATGTTTTCTTGAGCTAGCCCATCATTTTTTTTATTTTGGTCCTCCAGGAGCGCCTTGACTGATTTTAAACGCTCCGTGTTCTCAAAGCTTATCGTCGCCTGCTTATCTAGGGTATCTTTAATTTCTTTTATCTCCTTGGTGTTGGCGACGAGTGAGGATTTAAGATCTCTAATCTGAGAAATGACATCCTTCAATACTTTAAATACGTCGGCCTCACTAATAAAAAATAAAATGAAAAATTTACGAAGTTATAAGCGAATAGTGGGGTGTAGGGGAAGGGGCGCTGTCAAAATATTAAACACTCTCCTTCTTCCCTATAATAGACGCTGGTTCAAAAATTGTTTATAAGTTTACTAATTTTACTTATAATTAAAGTGATTAAAAGAAAAAAAAGTGAAAATTATTGTTATACACTTTTAATATAATAAAGATAACATAAATTAAAACTCATACTTAACAAAAAAGGAAAATAAATCTTTTAAAAATTGGCTCTAATAAAAAAAATTATAGAAAAAATTAAAACACTAAAACATTAATATATAATTAAAAAAATGTCAATACACTACAATTTGTACACCTGGTGGCTCCCTCACTGCTACGTAAGAAAAGGTCGGCGTGCCGATATATTGGAGGCCGGACCCAGCTGAGTTGGCTTCAATGTAAATGGTTGCAGTAACAAAAAATGCACAGTACACTGTACTGTAGTACACTTTGCTGGGGCAAAGACTGGGCGAGAAACGAGATAAGCGGCTAAGGCGAGCGTGGAGGGGACGCTAATTCTACCGTTTATATAAACTTAGAGTATTGCATTATAGCTGTATACAGAAACATAACATTGTTCAAAACAAAAGTCTCTTATATAAAAATAAACTTGTTATCCTAATAAAAGATTGGATTGAACAGTGGGAAAGAGAAAAAATTCCAGCAGCTCCCTACTTGACGACTGATCAGGTACTGACTTTCAATTGCTTTTTATCTCGCTAGTGTGGTAAATACGCGTGCGCGTCCCCACTTCAAGCTATAACGTGGCTATCTATCTAGCTAATTTAACAGAATTAATAATATAATATCTTACTGTTCTCAGCAAAATTCTCTAATAAAAATACTGCTCTGTGTTTCAATTAATTGTTCGACTGCATCTACGCAAACATACACCTTTGCAATTAGTTATAACTAATAACTATTATGGCTAACATGATCAGGACGATGCTATCACTTTAAAGGCTTAGACCACACTGATGTTGCTGGGTAACATGGATTCACAGTGTGGTGGAACGGCTGTGGTGGAATATTATTTATCTGTTATTTTAGCCAGGGGGCGATCCTGGGGTATGGAGACCCTCCTGGGGCACACCCAGCCTCAATTAAGTGGGTACCCAAAAAAGGGGGGGGAAACCATGGTGGCTGAGCGTGATCTCGGCCGAATCACCTCATTGCACGGCCGTTGGCCTAGAAACAGTTCAAATCTCTACATGTACTGAGCCCAAAACTCTTCATGGGTTGTAGTGGTACAGATTTTTTTTTTTTTTTTAGTATAGTATTTTTAGTTAGATTTGAATTTCCAATTGGAATGTGCCTACTAAGCTGCTCCGATTACTTAACATATCACTTAAGAATACTCATACTGTTAAATGGAATGCCTTATAAACAAACCTACTTTTAAATGGAATGCCTTATAAAACAATACTAACTTGAGAAAATGTTGATCCTTTTTTATTGTGGTATTTATTGATTTAAGTACTACATTGTTTACCGTACTAAATTTGATTTCAGTACACTGTCTTTATAGTCTGATATGATATTTGAGATATTTATTATATTTACTCAACTTTGAACTATGATTCATAGTTTCTTGATATTGATATTAATCATGAACAACCTGGATATGGGTCTTGGCCACATCAAGGCGTTGCCTCTCTTCCTCTTTCTCTTTTTCGTATAATGCTGCTTGCATCTCTCTCGATCTCGTCTGCCCATCTTAGCCGTGGGCTTCCATGTCTTCTCTTAAGATCAACGTACCCAAAGAGAAGTCTCTTTTGAATAGCATCATCCTAAATCCTAGCCGAATGTCCAGCTCACCTCAACCTGGAAATTCTTTTAATGTGCATCATGTCTGGCTCTTCGTAAATTCGGTACAGTTTTGTATTCTGCCTTCTTAATCTGAACTGATTGCCAACCCTCACTGTTTCAAACATTCTTAAGATTTTCCTTGAAAAAATTCTTAAAAAGAGATGCAAACTATTGGCATCTGATCTAGTCAAAGTTTCTGAGGCATATGTTGATGTTATTAGTATTTTGTGAAGCATAGCCTTGCTTTTTCTTGATAACAAGCTGAGATCCATTTCAACATTATTCAAACAACGATCTATTTGTGATGAAAAATGGATCTAGTATTATAACAGCATACATTTTAGACAGTGGTTTGATAAAGGAGAATCAGCACTACATTTTCCAAAGCCCCCAATTTACCAAATACAGGTTTTTACTGCACAATGCCATGTTAGTAGAATGTCTGGAGTTTGTTGTTAAAAAACTGATCCAAGTAGTTTTTTATGTCCTCTTCCTTTGGGAATATCTTTCCATTCTTGGAGTTCTGCAGAGACCTGAATAAATGTAGGTCCCTTGAAGCTGGTCTGGCGAACAAGGAGGTTGGGGCAAAAAGTCCCACCCAAGGCTCAATAAGTGTAACCAATGAGGTAGGTGTGGGGCCTAGCTTTGTCTTGGTAAAACACAACACCCTTCCGATTTGCCAGTTCTGGACGTTAATTTATAATTGATTAATCAAATTTTGTTAATTGTGAGCAGAATAGAGTTAAATCAATAGTTTCGAAAATAACACCCTTGAAATTCCATAAGGCATCGTCCCCATAAACACTGCAAATCTTTTGATTAGCTTCTGCAGAGCACTTACCTTTTTTAAAATAATACAACAAAATATGCTGATAATGAAAGATATTTTCTTCCATATTCACAGTGCAATAGCAAACTCAAAACTAAGCTAGTTTTAACATGAGATAACAGATATAGTTGTTGACTTATTACAAACAGGATAAACAATCCACCATAAGAATTAATCCATCAGATAAAGAGTGTATCATGATGACATAAAAACTGGAAGGACTCATTTGCCAAGCCTATCTATATATAGTAACTATCCTTTAAAACATTTGGGGATAAACTTTATATTTTTCAATTTTTTTTTTCTCCACTTTTGAACGTTTTTTCTCCTGTTTAATTGTTATTTGGGGTGATTAAATTATTAATTGTCAGTTTGTGTTCCATAAATTATTTTAAAATAAATTTTATGTAAGTAAATGTTCAGTATCTTTAAAAACTTTTTATTTGGGAGGTTTTGAATTTTACTTATTTAAATTTTTTTTTTCTTTTTGGTGATTTTTTATTTTATGATTGGATTTAATACTGCCTCAAGTATTGCTTAAATGGTCGAGTAATTTTTGGTGCATAAAAACTTCATTAATTTTTAAGTAATGTCTAGCTTCTTAAAAGTGTTAATGTGTGGCTTAGATATAGTTCCTATGTATTTGTCTACTTTTATGTATGTGTTTATAGGTGTATATATATATATTTTTTTTTTATTTTTTTATTTTTTTTTTTTTGGCATGGTTATTTTGCTCTTGATTTAATATTTTTTATTTTGCATGATTATTAAGTGTTGTGTGCATGGTTGTTTAGAAGGAATGAACGAAGATGGATCATTTATTGGGCAATATGGAAAACAAAAACGTCAAGGGGAAACTTCATCTGGAGGGTTTGCTACATTAGTATAACATATATAACGGTTAGTAAAAATATTACATATTATTTATATAAGTAGATAACACACATATATGTGCACAGTTATGTGAGTTTCATATATATACACTTTATTATCTTATTTTTTTCAAAGCACTTTTATGTGTGTTATGGATGTAAATATTAATTCATTTTGTCTTTGTACTTCCATTTCAAATTTTCATAACATTTCTAAGTCAAATTCAACTTTTTGTATGCCAAATTTTTCTTTTCTATTTCAAATCCAACCTTTCCCAAATCAAATTCAACCTTTTCCTTATCAACTTCAACCTATTTCAATTAGAATAAATTAACTAAAATCATGTTAACATCATGCCATGGTTATTTTAAATATCAGTAATGTTTTTAACCAATGTGCCATGTATTATCTGTTTCTGGGGGCCAGTGTAATTCACTCAGAATTACTCATGATTTTAAGGTTGATCATCGATTAATTATAGCTTTTTAGATATTTTTGATACTAAAGCCCTTGATTGAGTGATAGTGTGTTCCTTTAATGATCATGATCATGATTATGATTTTAAGATAAGCAACTGATCTAAAAATCAATGTAACATTTACTGAGCGAACCCACAAAAACACCAATTCAGAATCTAGTATCAATTAAATCTGAAAAAGTTAACATAAATCTCTACTTGAACTACTTATCTTAAAAAAAAAAAAAAAAAACATTTACTAAGCAAACCCCTGAAAACTCAAATACAAACCCTAGTATCTAATAATTCCAAAAAGTTAAAATAGCTATACTTGAGCGACTTTTCTAAAAATCAGTAATACACTCACGAAGCGAACTATGAAAAACCATATACAGACCCTTGTGTTAAACAAACCTTTCGAGTGTGAGATCTTTAAATCATAATCATGATCATTAAGCGAACACTCTATATATAACCCAGTCACAGGCTCTAGTATCAAAAATATTTAAAAAGCTATAATTAATTGATACTCGATCGTAAAGTCGTGAGTAATTATATGTCAATGGCCCTCAGGAACAGACAACACAAGCCACATTAGTTAAAAAACATAATTGATATTTAAAATAACCATAAAAAAATAAAACTATGTTAACATGATTTATATTTATTTATTCAAATCGAAAAAGGTTGAATTCGATTTGGAAAAGGTTCAATTTGAGTTAAAAATGATGTTTTTATATATATATATAATTGAAGATGATGATATATATATAAATATAAATATTTATTAACTATTTTATAATATGAAGAGTTCTTATACAGTTGACTGATTTCAGAATAATCCTTTTAAACTATTTATTTAATAATAGTAATAATTATTCAGTGTCCTCTTTTAAGGCTATGCCTCATCATCAGGATTTGATCAAAAAGAATTTTTCTGCAATAATTCTATTAATAGACCACTTTACTATATTTATATATTTTTTAATTAATTTATTTAAAATTTAAATTTGAACTGTAATAAATTGTTCATTTTGGTATTTCCAATAGTTAAGCTGATATTATGGAACATCTCTCTTAGTTGAATAAATGGTTTACTAAATTATGTTAACTAACTAGGGCTTTAACATTTTTCTGTCTTCTTATTTATGTATTGGGCATATTATATGGCATTCACTGCCATGATCATATATTCATAAAGGAATAATTCTTGATTGAGAATGTATATTCGACTGTTGAAATTATCGTAGGATGAAATAATTACTGAGCTATGCCAAGCATAAACTGAGAAAAACCGAAAACATCAATGGGTGATATGGAGGGGGTTGATGTAAAAACCCCTAACGGGTTTCCCCTTTAAATATTAATACTACAGCTTGTCTTTTTTAATATTTTTTCAAAATTATACGTAGAAAATCAAACCAAATATATACAATGTTGGTTCTACATGTCTAGCAGAAATTTATAAAAAGTATAATCTGAGCTATATGAAAACAGTAAAAAAAACAAGGAGTTATATAAACAAAAATAAAAATATACAGTAAATAAATTATAAATTATACAAGGAAGTTTAAAAAATAATAATAATACAATAAAATAAGAATGTTACAACTTGAGGAGGCAGTAGATGTTGGCATATGAGGAAGGGATTATTTCTTTGTCTATTTTATGGTTGATGTGTACCCGATCTTTTTCCATATGGATGTGTATAGCTTTTGAGAGGAATTTCTCATTATCACATTGTAATAAATAAATAAATTATTTATTATTCTGGGACAAGTCCCTTTAGAATAACATTTATATAATATATAAATTGGCTTTAGATTTCTTTATAAACAAGTTAACTAAAACTAATCGAAAACAGACATTCCCAAATATGTAAAAAATAAAATAAAATAGAGTCTTATTTACAATTTTTTTTTGACTGGATGGTCATGAGATGAATGAATAAGCAGGATTTGAATGTAGGAAGAGAGTTGGAGTGACGGATAGAAAGAGAAATGGAATTCCTTAGGATTGAGGATCGGATAAGGAACGATCTGTCAAAATGTGCAGATAGGTTGGCCGTTGTGTATAAATCTGAAGGCCTAGAGCGTGTACAGCGGGAATGGACAAAGGATTTGATTATTAAAAGGTCGAAAATGTATGATGGACGTTGGGATTGGATAACTTGGTACATGAATGATGCAAGGAAATACTTGTGACATTTGGAAGGATAAAGCCACTTAAACTCGCTAAAAAATTCGGAGACAGAGGTGTACCTCGGGATCCTGAAGATAAATCGAACAAAGCAATTAATTAGGCGTTTTATTTTTACTTGGAGATCTCCAGAAACACAACCGTATACGGTACAGCAGTAGTCGAAGTGGGAGATTATTAGAGAGGTAACGAGGAGCTTCCGGGTTTCATAGGGAAATAGGTGACGAATGGAATTCAGATGCTTTAAGGTGAAAAGGGTGCAGCGGGAAATTTTGGAAATATGGTTCTTGAAAGAGGAGGTTTGATCAAAAGTTACTCCCAGATTCCTGACGGTCTGGTAAAACTTTATAGGGTTACCATTTAGGAAGAGGGTTGGGATATGTGGTTGGTAACAG
This sequence comes from Piezodorus guildinii, assembly GCA_023052935.1. Taxonomy (NCBI): domain Eukaryota; kingdom Metazoa; phylum Arthropoda; class Insecta; order Hemiptera; family Pentatomidae; genus Piezodorus; species Piezodorus guildinii. Next base: position 66,080,534 of record CM041295.1, read on the forward strand.
TTTTCAAGAAGTGATGGGATCCTATTACAATAGCTTTTGGTTTTTCAAAATTTAGTTTCAGTTTATTGACTACAGCCCAGTGACTTATTCGATCTTAGTCCTCTTTTAATCTTTTTGTTGCTGGTAATAGGTCGGAAGGTGGAAAGGAAAGGTAAATTTAAAAATCGTCAGCATAGAGGTGGTATTTAGAGTGATTAATATGGAGAGGCAGGTCATTAATATAAATAGTGAATAGGGTAGAAGATAAAAACGACCCCTGTGGGACACCGCAGGAAAGGGGCAAGGTTGAGGATGGAGGTTGGTCTGGCACTACTACGTAATGAGAACAATCAGAGAGAAAGGATTGAAACCAGTGCAAAGCAGTGTTGGATACTGGAAGATTTTGGAGTTTGTTAAGAAGGATGCTATGGTCAACCGTGTCAAATGCCTTTGAGAAATCAAGGAGGATAAGAATTGTTATTTGTTGGTAATATATCTATTTTGTTCTGATGTTTGTAGCCCTGATGATGGCTTACAAGTTTGAGCCGTAACGTCGGCAAAATTAAAATATTCAAAAAAACGTCTGACTTCCGATTATTTCATCCTACGAATGTTTCTTGACTTTCTTAGTCTTCCCTCCCTCTCAGTTTCTCCTAAGAATTTTGGAAGTTATTGCTAGACATCTGCTCATGAGGCATTGATTGTTTTTTCTATTATTAAGCTTCTTGGCATTCTGTATCAAACCATTAAGTTATTAATTGTACCATCACTATATCATTTGATTATTATTAATATGTATCTTGTATAATTTTATCATATGAAAATCTAATTAATTGATGAAAATGAAAAGTCAATAATTTTAATTTTAGGAAAGTTTACGGAAGATGGTTCATTCATTGGACAATATGGCCCTGGAAATGAAAAAAAGAAGTCTGATGAACAGCCTACTCTTTCATCTGTTGCTACCTATGTGTGATTTTATAGCTTTCTGCTTCTATGTAATCATTTCACAAGTGGTGGAAATAGATGTCAATTCAATGATTTCTAAGTCTTTCAAAGAGAGTGCAGTGCTTTTGCTGAGCTTCCATTTTTAATGAATGCACTCGTCAGTATAAAACTGCCACAATCAATATTCAGTTTTAAAAATTAAATAAAAATCTCAATAATTAATTTTAGTTTTTGTATACTGAATAGTTGAAAATCTCATATTAAAATTTTGAGGTAAATCTATACTACTCATTTATTTTTTATCATGTGAAATAGTTGTCATATTTTTTATTTTTTTTATTATTACCTCTAATATTGATGTTTGTTTAACACTGCCATTTATACTGTTTTTTTTTTGTTTTAATAAAATGTCCGTCATTTGTCTTATAATTAGGTTGCCATAGTTGTAGATATTTGTCAATTTTTAGCTTATGATTCAAAGTATAGTTAATGAACCAATCAATTATTTGTGTTGGAGTTACATTTATATTGATTATTTGCATTTGTAAATCAAGCTACTTTTCATATTAAAATACTTTAAATTTTATGGATTTCAGTTTGTAGACAGCTTATTCTTGATTTATTTATTTATTGTGATTATTCTTTTATTTTATTTTTTTCTAGTTTTTTAAAAACTAGGGATGTGGTTGATGTACTCACATCGAAGAATATATTATATTTCAAAAATATGTTCAGCAAAATCACATATTTATAGTTCATGACATGCTTTTGATAATCTATCCTTTAAAAAATCAAATGACTAAGTTACTTTCCTTAAATGTAAAAAAAAAAAAAATTTAGCTACATCTTTTTTATTTTTATATTTTTAATTTTGCTCAAGACAATTTTTGGTACTCGTGTGTAATATGTGTCCTACATATGCATGTGTACAAAGCCGTATAAACATACAATCTACTCTTGTAGTATAGTATAAACCTTATTTAAAAACAGAAGGCTGCTAGTTATTTCCTTAGTAAGAACCCTTTATTTAATAATCATAAATATTAGTTAAGAAAATCAAACATATATATATAATATATATATATATATATATATATATATATATATATACCTTGTGTGCATATATATCTGTCATTTAAAAAATAAGAATCTCATAATTTCAGAATAACAATAATAGTAATGATTTTAAATAGATGTACAAACCCTTATTTTCTTTTTAGATTTTTCTCCATGAAAATAGGAATTAGGCATCATGTATTGCTAATTATAACACAGTACATTTTATGTTTTTATAATGAAGACTCTAATTGAAAGACACTGAAATTTGTCTTTTTCACGCTTTTTGTGGCTTGCTAATGTTTCTAATATGAATTTTGAATTGTTTGAACTGATATTGAATATTTTGCTTCTTAAAAGAAAATTTATGTTCAAACTTAGTTCATTTAGTATCAATTAATGCTTTATTGTACCATTTTAAAGTTAATTATTTTTATTAGTATATGGTTTGATTATTGTTTTACACGATGGTTTAAAAGAAAAACTTCAATAAATGTATATATTTTATCCATATACACATCACTTAAGCAATATATAAGCACATGCTAATGTGTATAAGTGTCAAAACAAACATGGTTCTACCTGTTTGTAATAAATTTGAAATTTTTATACACAGGTTCTTATTTTGTAGAAAATTTCATTTTGTACTATAGTTTAGCTTCATTTATTGTAATTTTATATTACAGAAAAAAATTATATTTTACTATATATAATAAAATATAATGTAATGACTTTTTATTTTTATACTTTAAACGGTTGTCATGTGATTTATCTTTGGGAAATTAATGTTTAGATCTACTTATTTAGCTTGATTAATAATACTTTTTCATAAGTGTTTGATATAGGTTCTATAAAACTTCAAGTTTAACTTCAGATGTGAAAGTTATTATTACAAAACAAATATGAAGATTTTTTTTTTTTTTTTTTTTCTAACTCATATTGTTGAAAGATACATCAGATTACTTTTTGGAATTCAACAATTTATTATCATTCATACTTTCTGTCCAAACGATACTGATTTATATTAATATTTTGGAAAAAGAATCTATTTACAAAGAATGTGACGTAATTTGTGAACAAATCTTAGACCTTTACTTTGCTGAAACGAATCTTATTTTTAATGTCAATTAAATTTTAGTTTTAAATATTGATATTATGAAAATTAACTAAAAACAATTACATCTACTCTAGTTAGCTGTATAAAATTATCAAAGTATAAATAAATATGGGCGGCGGGATATTTTAATAGAAGGTTTCATCTTATAA